>CM035842.1:314866006-315206006 GCA_020510985.1 Pholidichthys leucotaenia
TACATGAAACAGATATTGACAGTTGTACTTTCGGGACAAAATTTGATGTTGATATGGGAAGGGGGATGTATAAATACTAATAATAATGCATCAGCTTTATATAGTGCTTTTCATAGACACTCAAAGACACTATACAATGGATATATGATTCATTCACTTCACAGACAATGGTAGTGGTAAGCTACTACTGTAGCCACAGCTGCCCTGGGGCAGACTGACAGAAACGTGGCTGCCAATCCGCACCAACAGCCTCTCCGACCACTACCGAACATTTATACACATTCACACCCAGTGTTATGGACACTGGAGGCAAGGTGGGTAAAGTGTCTTGCCCAGGGGACACAACAGCAGGATGTCTCGGGTGACCGGGAATCTAACCACCAACCCTCCGGTTATTAGACGACCCGCTCTACCTCCTGAGCCACTGCCGCCCACATTTCCCTCCACCATTCCATTTTTGCTGAGCACCAAGCTGGACGGCAGGAAATTCCATTTTTATATGGTCTTTGGGCTGAACCGGCCGGGACTTGAAACTCAGCCGGGACTTGAACCCCAGCCTTCCAGTTGTGGAGTGGGTGTTCTACCTCTAGGCCACCACTCCGGATGTATAGTATTGTGATGAATCGTAATAGTGATGGGATTGTGATAGATCGTCATAATGTTGGATCATGACCCAAGTATCGCGATCTGAAGTGGATCATGAGGTCCCTCCTGATTTCCACACGAGTCATCTCGACTGCTTTACAGAGGGAATCACAAGCTAAGGTTGTATTTATGAACCCAGTAAGAGACTGATAATTACTATATGGTGGTACACATGTGATGGTTGTAGCCACTGGAGAATATTAATTCTGTGTGAAATGACAATAGCCCTGTTCTTTTTTGTACTATGCTCATTTACTACTGCACCACAATGACAAGATATCACACTTTTGTGTAATACTGCTTAGTGACGAGCCTTGTCAGTAAGAAGTAACACCCCAAAAAACGAAAGCGAACATGAAAGGGTCAGTTATTCACAATGCTGATTGAAGGTTAAAATGCCCAGCTCGACTTCCGGTCTGGACGCCATGGCGACTGCAGCTTAACACTGAAGCTCTCAGACTCAATCCAGGATAACACCTTGAAAATCAAACTTAACGGATTTTTGGAGGAGTGAAAATCAAAAGACAAAATCATCATGTCTAAAGGAAAACAGAAGAAACTGAAATTCTCCAGGCTAGGACACGTATCGGCCGGAGAATCTGAACTGGAAGATCCCCGTTCAGAAGACGAGGAGCTGGTGATAGCTAACAAAAGGGTTAGCCTGAAATCACTATTTGAGGAACTACGACGATTTCGCCGAGATGTTACGGCCGAATTTCGGGAATTCAGAGAAGAATTGAAAAGGACAAACAGCAGAGTGGACCAGGCCGAGAACCGAATCTTGGAAACAGAGGATCGAATAAAAGTGCTCGAAGATTCTGTGCTGGACCTACGCAAAAGACAAGCAGCTATAGAGGCTAAGCTAACCGACCAAGAAGGAAAACAAAGAAGAGACAACATAAGAATTCATGGTCTGATAGAAGGAACCGAAAATGGTTTTAACTCAATGGCAGAATGCGTGGAATCCTTACTAAGAGAGAAATTGGATATTCCACAAACCACCGACTTGAAGATAGAAAAGGCACATCGTTCATTAGCCGCTAGGCCGGCGGCGGAAGCGCCCCCACGTTCGGTGTTGGTAAGATTTTCCAATTTCAAAATAAAACAAGAGGTTGTAAGACTGGCCTGGCAGAAAAAAGGATTTATGCACCAGGAGAGAAAAGTCTACGTGGAACACGATTACGCCCCGGAGGTCCTTAAAAAGCGCAGGGAATACAATGACGCGAAAAAGGTGTTAAGAGAGAAGAAATTGCGCTTTCAGACACCATTTCCTGCGAAGTTAAGGGTCTTCTACGGCGATGAAACGTGTCTCTATAATTCGGCGGAAGAAGCAACAGCTGACATGGCGAGAAGAGGGCTCCCGGTAACGGTGTTTAAACCCGCAGCAGACCCGAGTGAGAAGATCAAAGCGCAAACATGGACAACACAAAGACCCTCAAAATCCACGGACCAGCAGCGGGAAACCCAGCACCAGAGCGTCGCGGATAAACTATCCGTTTTCAGGTTGGAATAGCGACCTTTTTTTTTTTTTTTTTCCCTTCCTCTTGAATCAATCCGCACATCCAACCCCCCTCATACAAGGTAACAAACATTAAAGGAGATGCATATTCAGCATGTGGTAAAACATTTCATGGAACAATCATATTATTTGAAACAAATAAGTCTTTGTAATAAAAAAAAAAAAAAAAACTTGTTAAAATAGAAATGTGACAATAATCCACATGTTCTGCTCATACTAACAAATACTGTTTTTGCGTGAATGTTTGATGTGATGGGGGTGGGAGGGTGCACACAATTTCACAGGGTTTAGGCATAAAAGGAAAAAAAAAAAAAAAATCATTACAAGTTTGGATTGGGTTCTGAAACTCACGTTAAAAGCATGGGACTACTTTCAGTGGTACGAGAGGGCCCTCAACACGTAACAGAGTTTGAGGAATTTCCCTCAGGGCCTTCACTCCATCAAGGCTCTTACAGGGTCTTTAAAAAGACCTCAGCTCAGGAAGTTCTTTTGACAGTTTTTTGTTTTAAAGTTTTTTACACTATGTTCTTAATGTTTTTCTTGTTTTTAATGTTCTTTCAGTTTCTGAGTAGCACAAAAGAGGGCCACCACACAGTTATACTAAACAAAACAACACAATGGAGAAACAGGGTGTAACCAAAATAATTTCATATAATGTAAAAGGGATCCTGAATCCAGTTAAAAGATCCAAGATTCTAGGCAAAATGAAAAAAGACAAAGCAGGAATAATACTTTTACAAGAAACCCACCTAACAGACGTGGAACACAATAAACTCAGTAGACAAGGGTTTAAAATGATCTCTTCATCTTCATATAAATCAGGGAGGAGGAGGGGAGTAGCGACATTGATATCAACCAAAATTACATTTGAAAAAAAATCAGAACACAAAGATAAAGAAGGGAGATACAGTTTGGTAACTGGGCGGCTAGAGGGAGAAGATATCACCCTGCTGAATGTGTATGCTCCCCCAGGGGCTAACTGGAAATTTTATAAAAATGTATTCGACCTAATGATAACTAAAGCTCAAGGTTTAGTGATATGTGGTGGGGACTTCAATCTTAGACTGAATCCATACTGGGATGCTTCTGGTAATTCCCCACATCAAAATAACACCCAAAACAGGAAGACTCGGATGCTACTAAAAGAAATGGGAATCTGTGATGTGTGGAGGGAACTCAACCCCAGTGTAAAAGACTATACATTTTACTCAACTCCACATTCATCTTACTCAAGGATTGACTATTTTTTTATGTTTAATAGAGACATTGGTAGAGTAAAAACATGTAAAATAGGACTGATGGATCTCTCCGACCACAGTCCGATCTACATGGACTTAAATATCCAAAAATACACAAATAATACATTTTCTTGGAGGTTAAATTCAAATGTCCTGAAAGGACCATTGAAAGATGAATTGGAGTCAGATATTCTCAGATATTTGGAAGATAACGATAATGGAGAAGTATCCCCTTTAATACTGTGGGATGCATGTAAAGCTGTAATAAGAGGAAAGATTATTGCAAAACTGGCAACCCAAAAGAAACTAAGACAAGAAAAACTATCCACATTAGAGTCAGAACTTAGGAACCTAGAAAAAGAACACAAAGGCAACACTCATTCTACTGACTCGCTCAAGATTAAGGAAATTAAAAACCAAATAAATGAGATCTACACAATAGAAATCCAGAAGAAACTTACATTTCTGAAACAAAAATACTATGAAGCAGGCAGTAAATCGGCAAAATTGCTAGCCTATAAATTGAGGAAACATCAAACAGAAAGAGCAATCTACAAAATCAGAGACCCAGTATCAAAGGAAATAAAATTCAGAATTCAGGATATTCTTAAAAACTTCGAGAATTACTATAAGAACTTATACTCCCACAAAAAACATAAAAACGCATCCGAGGCATTCCTAAACACATTAAACCTTCCCCAACTTACGGAGTCACAAAATAAAACACTACTGTCAGAAATACATTCTAAAGAATTGGAAAAAGCAATTATGAAACTTAAAGCTAACAAATCCCCAGGAGCTGATGGCTATACAGCAGAGTAGTACAAAACCTTTAAACAGCAACTATCTCCTCTCCTCCTGAAAACATTTAATTATGTCCTCCACACAGGGGAAATCCCCCCCTCCTGGAGAGAAGGGGTCATTGCAGTTATACCTAAACCTGAAAAGGATAAACTAGAGTGCTCCAACTACAGACCAATCAGTGTACTAAATCAGGACTATAAGCTTTTTACCATTATCCTTGCCAAAAGGTTAGAGAATATACTGACAGACCTAATTCATTTAGACCAAACAGGTTTTATAAGACAAAGACAGACACAAGACAACATTCGACGCACTTTACACATAATTCATCATATAAAAAAATATAACTTAAATGCAGTCATATTAGGATTAGATGCTGAAAAAGCATTCGATTCGGTTGACTGGTCTTTTCTATACAGAATCTTATCCAGTTTCAATTTTCATAACAACTTCATTAGAACTATACAGGCATTATATAAAAAACCAACAGCTAAAATAAGGATTAACGGTAATTTATCATCATCTTTTGAACTGGAAAGAGGATGTCGTCAGGGCTGCCCCCTGTCTCCACTGCTCTTTGCAATCTTCATAGAACCTCTGAGCCAATGGATAAGACAAAACCAAAAAATTCAAGGTATTACACTTGGTCAGAAGGAACATAAAATAGCACTCTTTGCTGATGACATTTTAATATACCTAGGGCAGCCGGACACTTCTTTACCAGAACTAACCTCAGTTTTTTCAGAGTATGGAGATTTATCGGGGTACAAATTAAATATGCATAAAACCCAAGTTTTAACATTCAACTATGACCCAAATCATTATTCACTAAGCAAACTCAAAACTAACTGGGAGTCGGAATCTATGAAATATCTGGGGGTCAATATCCCGAAACAACTCAACAAAATTATATCACTAAACTATGATCCACTGGTGACAAAAATAAAATCTGACCTAGCAAGATGGAATATGATACCATTCTTGGGTATTGCACAAAGAATTGAAGCAGTCAAAATGAATATACTTCCACGTCTTCTATACCTTTTCCAAACAATACCGGTAGAACCTCCCAAAAAAACATGGCAGGAGCTGGACAGAAGGATCTCAAGATTCATATGGCAGGGCAAGAGACCTAGAATCAGATATAGAACCCTACAGCTAAACAAAGACAAAGGTGGGCTCGCGCTGCCAAATATCAGGGACTACTTTAAAGCCGCACAAATTAAAACTTTAGTAGAGATATGTAACCCAGTCTACTCTGCACAATGGAAGGAGATCGAATGCCAAATAACAAGTGACATCCCCCTACAGGCGATAATAGGGAACAATGTCTTACCTAAGCTTTTGAATAACACTAACCCGTGGATAGAGACCCCGCTAAAAATTTGGTTTAAGATAGTCAGAGAGAATCAAACTAAAGAGCCCTATCGACTTCTGCAATGGATCGCCTATGATCAGGACTTTACTCCTAATAAAACAGACACCAGATTTAAAAAGTGGAAGGAGAAGGGGCTGATAAAATATTACGATTTTTTTAAAGGGCAAATCTTAAGAAGTTTTGAAGATTTGAAAAAACAAGGCCTAATAAATCAAGACCTTTACAGGTTCTTCCAGCTTAGACACCACATAAACAATATACTTAAAAAGGAGGTTTTGGAAAGGGCCCAGTCAGGTGTTCTGAAGGTCTTCTTAATGGCATATAAAGGGATCCCAGGGATCAGATACATTTCTAAAATATACCAAGGTCTTCAAGACTTAAAAGGAGACAACACATCTTATATAAAAGAGAGATGGGAAAAAGAGGGGAATTTCACTTTACATCTGGAAATATGGGAAAAGCTAAATAAACAGCAATGGAAAAGTACCTCATCCCTGCAGTGGAGAGAATTTGGATGGAAAAACTTGGCAAGATTTTTCAGAACACCTGCACAAATCAAATTTACCCATAAGGGATTGAACTGTTGGCGCTTGTGTGGTGAAAAGACTGCAAATCATTTTCATGTGTTTTGGTCATGCCCAGTTATCCACCAATATTGGACCAATGTACAGACAATATTGGGGAAAATATTCAAAATTACAGTTCCCTTTTCTTTTGTAACTTTGTATTTGGGTTTACTACCGGACTCACTGGAAAGACGAGGAGAAAAATACTTATTCAATGTTTTAATATTGGCAAGCAAAAAAGCTCTAACTAAAAAATGGATGTTGAAGGACTGTCCTACACCTGAAGATTGGACTAACGTGATCCAAGACATTTACTCGATGGAAAAGTTGACATTCGCACTGAGACAGGACATGGATGGGTTCATGAACTTTTGGCAACCCTGGACCGCATATGTGTCTTCCATTAGATCTAATCTTTGACAAATACCATTTCAATAATGGTTCTGCTCTTTGTTCCAATGCTACTCAGATGCTCTTTTATCTTTATTTACTTACTTTTTCTTTTTGTTTGTTTTTTACTGGTTTGTTTGGTTTTTTTTTGTTTTTTGTTTTGTTTTTTTTTCTCTTTAATTTCACTTTTTCTTTCACTTTAAAAAAAAAAAAAAAAATAAGGGGTGTTGTAAGAATTAATCTTCCAATGTTGTCAGATATCAGAAAATAAGGGAACATGTGATGAAAATGTAAACACTGCATTGCTGTAACGACCTGTATACCCTTTACAAAAACTTAAATAAAAAAAAAAAAAAAAAAAAAAAAAAAAAAATGCCCAGCTCTAGATAATACAGTGCATCTGGAAAGTATTCACAGCGCTTCACTTTTTCCACATTTTGTTATGTTACAGCCTTATTCCAAAATGGATTGAATTAATTTTTTTCCTCAAAATTCTACACATAAGACCCTATAATGACAACATGAAAAAAAGTTGTTGGGTTTTTTTTTAGATTTTTGCAAATTTATTAAAAATAAAAAACTAAGAAATCACATGTACATACACTACCATTCAAAAGTTTGGGGTCACTTAGAAATTTCCTTATTTTTGAAAGAAAAGCACTGTTTTTTCAATGAAGATAACTTTAAACTAATCAGAAATACACTCTAATATCTAATATACATTGCTAATGTGGTAAATGACTATTCTAGCTGCAAATATCTGGTTTTTGGTGCAATATCTACATAGGTGTATAGAGGCCCATTTCCAGCAACTATCACTCCAGTGTTCTAATGGTACAATGTGTTTGCTCATTGCGTCAGAAGGCTAATGGATGATTAGAAAACCCTTGTGCAATCATGTTAGCACAGCTGAAAACAGTTTAGCTGGTTAGAGAAGCTACAAAAATGACCTTCCTTTGAGCAGGTTGAGTATCTGGAAAAAATTATTATTTCAAATACAAATCATTATTTCTAACCTTGTCAATGTCTTGACTATATTTTCTATTCATTTTACAACTCATGGTGGTAAATAAGTGTGACTTTTCATGGAAAACACAAAATAATTGTCTGGGTGACCCCAAACTTTTGAACGGTAGTGTAAGTATTCACAGCCTTTGCTCAGTACTTTGTTGATGCACTTTTGGAAGCAATTACAGTCTCAAGTCTTTTTGAATATGATGCCACAAGCTTGGCACACCTATTTTTGAGCAGTTTGGTCCATTCCTTTTTGCAGCACCTCTCAAGCTCCATCAGGTTGGATGGGAAGCGTCAGTGCAATGCCATTTTCAGATCTCTCCAGAGATGTTCAATCGGATTCAAGTCTGGGCTCTGGCTGGGCAACTCAAGGACATTCACAGAGTAGTCCTGAAACCACTCCTTTGATATCTTGGCTGTGTGCTTTGGGTCGTTGTCCTGCTGAAAGATGAATTGTCGCCCCAGTCTGAGATCAAGAGCGCTCTGGAGCAGGTTTTCAGCAAGGATGTCTCGGTACACTGCTGCATTCATCTTTCCCTCTATCCTGACTAGTCTCCCAGTTCCTGCCACTAAAAAACATCCCCACAGCATGATGCTGCCACCATCATGCTTCACTGTAGGGATGGTATTGGCCTGGTGATGAGCAGTGCCTGGTTTCCTCCAAGCATGATGCCTGGCATTCATGCCAAAGAGTTCAATCTTTGTCTTATCAGACCAGAGAATTTTGTTTCTCATGGTCTGAGAGTCCTTCAGGTGCGTTTTGGCAAACTCCAAGCAGGCTGCCATGTGCCTTCTACAAAGGTATGGCTTCCGTCTGGCCACTCTACCATACAGGCCTGATTGGTGGATTGCTGCAGAGATGGCTGTCCTTTTGGAAGGTTCTCCTCTCTCCACAGAGGAATGCTGGAGCTCTGACAGAGTGACCATCAGGTTCTTGGTCACCTCCCTCACTAAGGCCCTTCTCACCTGATTGCTCAGTTTAGACAGCCGGCCAGCTCTAGGAAGAGTCCTGGTGGTTCCGAACTTCTTCCATTTCCGGATGATGGAGGCCACTGTTCTCATTGGGACCTTCAAAGCAGCAAAAATTTTTCTGTATCCTTCTCCAGATTTGTGCCTCGAGACAATCCTGTCTTGGAGGTCTACAAACAATTCCTTTAACTTCATGCTTGGTTTGTAATCTGACATGCACTGTCAACTGTGGGACCTTATATAGAAAGGTGTGTGCCTTTCCAAATCATGTCCAATCAACTGAATTTACCACTCCAATTAAGCTGTAGAAAAAGCTCAAGAGTGATCAGTGGAAACAGGAAGCACCTGAGCTCAATTTTGAGCTTCATGGCAAAGGCTGTGAATACTTATGTACATGTGATTTCTTAGTTTTTTATTTTTAATAAATTTGCAAAAATCTCAAAAAAACTTTTTTCACATCATCATTATGGGGTATTGTGTGTAGAATTTTGAGGAAAACAATTAATTTAATCCATTTTGGAATAAGGCTGTAACATAAAATGTGGAAAAAGTGAAGCGCTGTGAAAACTTTCCGGATGCACTGTATATGCTTAAATATTAAGTCCAGAATTCATATGATAGAAACAAACCGGACCATTACTGAAAGAACAGATCAACTTCCAGTCAGATAAAACCACCCCAAGCCTTCATCTCTCCATACAGACCCATATATACCCTTTTCCTATTGAAATTGAAAATGATGTGTAGTAACAGCTTGTGAGCTTTGATCGATTCTGACCTTGAGCACAAAGACCTTGAGTTATAGTGCAAAAACAGGAAAAAGTGGCAAATTCTCATGTTTAAGAACCTGTCATGAGGCAATCCTATTTTTACAATTTTTACTGGAAAAGGGTACATAGATGATTAGTTGGTTATGAAAATTAGTTGTCAATTAATTTTCTGTCGATTGCTAGTTGATTAATTGACTAATCACTGCTGCAGGCCCATGTGAGAATCATTGTGCATGAGTTTAGTGAGCATACTGGCAATTGCCTAGGAGTAGTAGCAGTTTTCATGAAATCCCATAAGTGGCTAGATCTCCTGACCTTTACCCCTGACCTTGATGATGAGCACAACATGGATGCAGAATCACCTGAGGATCACTGTGTGTGAATTTGGTGACAGACAATTACCTAAGAGAAGTAGTAATTCTCATAAAATGTGGGTGGACAGATGGAAAATGGACACAATTCCACAGAATTAACTCAATCCTCCTTTGCTGGAATGAGCTAAAAAGCTTTTTCTTCTTCATGTGAGTGCCTATCAGATAAAGCAACAGCACGGCAGCCAAACATCTGTCATACCGAGAGTTACAGAGTCTGACCACATAACCTCAGAGCTGTAATTATGCTGAAAAACATGACGCGTTCAGATGCATGTTCAGATGCTGCTGTCAGATTAATGGGAATAAGTGCCTGTCTGAAAGGGGCTTTAATGGGAACTTGGCGGGCACAAAGAGCCACAGAAGGCACCCCGCTTCCTTGCAACTTTGGGATTAAGTCTCACAAAAGTGGCTAAAGGTCTCGAAGAAGTTCTCGCCACACAACCGCTGAGCCCACTGCACCTTGGCACTTGGTATCAGAGCTAAGCACACAGCCTCTCCTTCAAGGTTATCTCTGTGGAGAATTTGCTGACAACAGGATTCACGCGCCCGGGCACTCACATGTGCACAGGCACTCACACTGTGACACAAAGACAGGCAATCTCTCTCTCTCTCTCTCTCTTTCTCTCTCTCTCGTGCGCATGCGTGAGCGTTTGTGGGAGCAGGGGTGTGGAGTGGTGTCGAGTGAGTACTTTAAACTTTGTTTTTTCTAACTTTTCTCTATCGTGTGTGTTTGAGGTGTGTGTGTTTAGTATATAGTGGTTTGAGTGTGTGTGTGCTGGGCTGTGAGTGTTGGTGTGAGTGTGTCGGGGAACGGTAGCTTCTGCTGCCTGTTTTTCCCGGCCGGCCATCATGCCGGTGTTTGATGGTGGTGTGGAGTTTGAGCGCTTGACCCGGCATCATGGCGTGAGAATCCTCCCGACAGTTCCCTGTTCTGTGGAGGAGGCCAGCCTCGCTGTAGGACAGGTGGTTGGGCATGACGGTATAAAATCAGCATCGAGGATGAACAGCGCAATTGTGATCTTTCTGGATTCAACTGAAAAAGCTGATCAGGTGGTGGCACAGGGAGTGGTCATAAATGACACTTTTACTCCTGTTTTACCGCTGGCAAACCCGTCTAGGAGGATCACCATCTCAAACGCTCCTCCTTTTGTTAAAAATGATCAGCTGATAAGAGAGTTGTCCCGTTTTGGCCAGGTTGTTTCCCCTATCAGAATGGTCTCTCTGGGTAGTAAATCACCCCTGCTGAAGCATGTTGTATGTCACAGGAGGCAGTGTTTCATGGTGTTGAAAGACAGCTCTGCTGAACTGAACGCGTCTTTTAACTTCAGGATTGACGGCTTTAGCTACTTGGTGTTTGCAACATCTGAAACCATGAGGTGTTTTGCGTGTGGTGCAGAAGGCCATCTCATTAGGTCATGTCCTGAAAAGGCGAACACAAAGAGCACTGGCGGTAAGAAAGGTGACGCCGCTGTTTCTGGTGGTCCGGAGGGTAGCGCTACATGTGGTGCAGCGGATGCCGCTGCGGCGTCTGCTTCTGCTTCCGCAGGGGCGGCCGCGTCCGCTTGTGCTGGGGCAGCCGCGGCCGCGGTAGTTGCCCCCCCAAACAGTGATGGTGGGGAATTTCTGTCTGGCGGCGGCTCTGATCATTGTGACGAGCCTGTTACCCGGAGTAAAGAGGTGGAGGGCGAAATGAGTGCAGTTAAGCGAAGGAACGTGGATGAACAGACTTTGCAGGCGGGGGAGGGGCGGTTTGAGGCTGTAGCGGACACACAGAGCAAACACTGCATGACAAACGTTGCAGTTCACGAAGAAATGCAGGAATGTAGTTTTGTTGAAGAGGATCCTTTTAAAGCTGCACAAAAAAGAAAAAGTGCTGAAAACTTGCAGAGCTCTGCTAAATCTAGTAGGGTTGGGGAATTAGAATTACTGGATGAGAGCGCTTCTGACGAAAGTGGAGCTGAGTCTGAACTGATGCAGATGCAGGAGGAGCAAGGCTCCTATTGTTTTGCCAAGATTAGGAAATTTCTCCAGGTGACTAAGGGGAGCAGAGCTGTGAAAGTGGAAAATTACTTTCCAGATCTGGAGTTATTCGTGGCATCAGCTCGCAAATTTATGAAACTGAATGATGGGAATGAGACTTTCACTGATCAGGAAATATATCGTTTAAAGAAACTGGTTGTTAAACTGAAATCGCAAATTACCAACAGTCATGTTGACTCTTAGTTTGTTTCTTCCCTTTTATGCTATGTGTGTGTTTTTTTACTGTACCCTATTTTTATCCTTTTTAATGCCCCACCTTAGAATTGGCACTCTCAATATTAATGGGGCCAGGGATGATGTAAAAAGGGCCTCTTTATACAAGCTTTTTATTTTAAAGAAACTTGACGTGCTGATGCTCCAGGAGACTCACCGCACTGTAGACTTTGAGAGCCATTGGAGAAAAGAGTGGGATGGCTGCATTTTTTTTAGCCACAAATCCAATAGCAGTGGGGGGGGGTGGCTGTACTTTTCTCTAGGGGTTGTGTGCCTGTCTCTTATGAGGTAGAAGAGGTGGTGAAAGGTCATTTCCTCTTATTAAAGGTACAGTTTGAAAACGTGAACTTCGTTTTTATAAACGTGTATGTGCCAACACAGAGAGCAGAGAGGATCAGGGTCTTTGACGTGCTTTCGGATACGGTTAGGTCCTGTAATCCAAATAGTTTTTTATTTCTGGGGGGTGATTTTAACTGTACATTAAACCACAGACTAGACAGGAACCATCAGGAGCCTCACCCTGCTTCTGCCAATAAGCTGAGGGAACTGGTGAAAACACATGAAATGGCCGATGTGTGGAGATCACATCATGGGGACCAGAGGCAGTACACCTGAAGCCATGTCAAAGATAACCTTTTATCTATGGCTAGGTTAGACCGTTTTTATGGTTTTAAACATCAAATGAGTGTTTTTAAAAAATAGTTGTATCTGTCCTGTTGGTTTCACTGATCACTGCCTGCTGTTTTGTTCTGTGTTTATTGAAAATGTAAAGTGTAAGAGTGCTTTTTGGCATTTTAACAATACACTTTTAAATGATGTGTTTTTTAAAGAGGTTTTTCATGATGTATGGAAGTCACACAGGGAACAAAAACCCTCTTTTAGTTCTCTCCAAATGTGGTGGGATTTTGGTAAGGCACAGATAAAACAACTCTGCCAACAGTACACTCAAAATGTCACTCGTAGCTTGACCCAATCCTTGAAAGTTCTGGAGACTGAGGTGGTAGAGCTAGAGGAGTTGCTCAGTTCTACAGGAAAACGAGAGCACTTAGAGGCTCTCAAGTCAAAAAGGTCAGCCTTGGCTAGCTTGCTAGGAGTCACCGCACAGGGTGCTCTGGTCCGCTCACGCTACATTGATGCAGCTCTGATGGACTCGCCCTCCCAGTACTTTTTTGGACTGGAGGGGAAAAATGGACAGAGAAAACTTATTCACTCCTTGTTGGACGATGACGGGAGAACAATCTCCACAGCAGCAGAGATCAGGAAATACGCTGCTAGCTTTTACAGTGAATTGTTTAGAGCAGAGTGGAGGGAGGACACGTCACTGGGCCAGGTTTTCCTTGATGGTCTTCCAGTGCTCTCAGAGGACCTTGTTGCCGGCTTGGATGCTCCACTGTCTCTGTCTGAGCTGCATACGGCGTTAATGAGCCTCCAGAGTGGAAAATCACCAGGCATAGATGGTCTCTCTGTGGACTTTTTTAAGGAATTCTGGCCCCTGCTTGGTCCAGACCTGCTGGAGGTTCTCCAAGATAGCTTGGAAAGGGGGACCCTACCCACGACCTGCAGGAGGGCCATCATCACACTGTTGCCGAAAAAAGGGGACCTCCAGAGCCTAAAGAACTGGAGGCCAGTCTCTCTGCTCTGCACAGACTATAAGATTCTTTCAAAAGCTCTGGCCCGAAGACTGAGAAAGGTGATGAGCGAGCTCATTCATGTAGACCAGACTTACTGTGTGCCTGGCAGGCTGATTAGTGACAACGTCACTTTAATTCGGGATGTTTTGGAGGTCTCTGGTTCATTGGCGGTAGAAACTGGTTTGATTTCAATTGACCAGGAAAAGGCGTTTGACCGGGTTGAACACCAATATTTATGGACAGTTTTAGCTGCTTTTGGGTTCAGCCCAGGCTTCATAGCCAGGATACGGGTCTTGTACAGTGACATTGAGAGTGTGCTGAAGATAAATGGGGGCCTGTCTGCCCCTTTAAAAGTCCAGAGGGGGGTTCGGCAGGGCTGCCCTCTCTCAGGGATGCTGTACTCCCTCGCCATAGAGCCTTTGCTTCACTGCCTGAGAAGGGATCTATCAGGAGTCACTTTTCCTGGCTGTGACACCACGTTCAAGCTGTCAGCCTATGCAGATGATGTAGTCATTCTGCTAAACAAGCAGAGTGACATTGACGTTTTGGTTAGGAGTGTAAATCTTTTTGGCCAACTTTCCTCTGCAAAAATAAACTGGGGAAAAAGCGAGGCTCTGATGGTGGGGGAGAACCTAGAAAATCAGCTTAAGCTGCCTGGTGGGCTGATTTGGAAAAAAGGAGGGTTTAAGTATCTTGGTGTCTTTATTGGAAATCAGCAGTTTGAGCAAAAAAATTGGGATGGGGTCATAGAGAAAATCAACGGGAGACTAAACAAGTGGAAGTGGCTAATGCCAAGAATATCTTTTAGAGGAAGAGTGCTCATTTTAAATAATCTTGTTTCCTCATCCCTGTGGCACCGCCTCATGTGCATGGACCCCCCTGCTGGTTTGTTGTCAAAAATTCAGTCTGTTTTGGTGGACTTTTTTGGGGGGGTGGACTCCACTGGGTCCCTCAAGCCCTGTTATTTCTTCCCAAAGAGGAAGGGGGGCAAGGAGTGGTTCATTTAGCTAGTAGAGGTGCTGCTTTTAGACTGACTTTTATACAGAGGCTGCTGACGGGCCCCCAGGACCTGGTATGGAGGCCTTTGGCCTGTGTTATTTTACAGAGAGTCCTTGGGCTTGGGCTAGACCTCCCTGTGTTTTTAATGGATTTTAAGAACTCTAGTGCACTGTCTTTGCCCAGTTTTTACCACAGTCTTTTTTCAGTATGGACTCTTTTTAAAAAACAAAGAGGGTCATGCGATTCCCTCCACTGGTTGTTGAGGGAGCCGCTGGTTTTTGGTGGTCGCCTTGGTGTCCTGCCGGGAGTTGGAAGGACCTTCCTTGATAGGCTGTGTTCCAGGAATGTTCTCACTCTGAAGCAAGTGGTGGAACTGGCTGGTCCTGGCCTCAACAACGCCTCAGCCTTAGCAGCTCATCTTGGTGTCAGATCAAATCGTTTCATCAATGGCCTTCTTGCACACTGGAAACAGAAGCTTCATGGACTTGAGCGCTCCCTACTCATGAACTTTGGCAATGGCACGCTGCAGCCAGAAAGCACGGACCCGTTTCCCTCTCTCACGCTTTGCATGGACTTTGACTCCTCTCCTTGCTCCTTACTGGCATTCTGTGCTCCCACTGGTGTGGACTTTGGAGGAGCCAGTGGTAAGGCCCTCTACAGACTGGTGGTGATGGCACTCAACAAAGACAGATTGAACACCTGTGTGGACACTCCATGGAGAGCCTATTTTAGACTAGGAAAAGGGCATCGGCCTGCCTGGAGGGCTCTTTATAAAGCCCCTCTCCCTAAGAGGCATGGAGACTTACAGTGGAGGGTCCTGCATGGTATTATAGCTGTCAATGCTTTTGTTTCTGTGATTAACAGCAGTGTCAGTGATCAGTGTGTTTTTTGTTCCTCTAGGGAGACAGTTTTTCATTGTTTTACTGAATGTCAGCACCTGAGTGGCCTCTTTGAACTTCTCACAGAACTTTTTCACATTTTTAAGGAAGTTTTCTCTAAGCAGGTTTTCATTTGTGGTTTTATGTACAATCGTCGTTTTAAGCAGAAGTGTCAACTACTGAACTTTGTTTTAGGGCAGGCAAAGTTGGCTATCTATGTAAGCCGGAGAAGAAAACTTGAAAATGTTGAGAATGATGTTGATGTCAAAATTTTATTTGTGAGGCTACTTAAAGCCAGAATCAGGCTGGACTTTCAGTTTTTTTATGGGGAATGGATGTGGAAGGCTTCAGGACCCTCTGGTCCCTGGAGAATGTCCTCTGCTCAGTTCGTGATGGACAGCTTTTTTTGGGGCGTTTTTTTGGGGAATAATTTTCTGTGTAATATAGCATGACATAGAAATTGTATTGAATGATGGACAAGTGTGTTTATTAAAGATCTTTTAAAAATCAAAAATCTCTCTCTCTCTCTCTCTCTCTCTCTCTCTCACACACACACACACACACATACACACACACACACACACACACACCTTAAGGGGTGCAGCTTGTTTGTGCTGGTGGTTTATGCAAACATGATTTTAATTGGCACGGGGGAGGACATATGATTAGCTGTAAAAATGTACCGATGAGTCTTTTGCTTTATTACTTTTCAATGTTCAAATAAAAATGTGGACTTGTACCTCACCTGCCAAACCAATCTGTCTCCTGATGGGTGAAGGTGGCTCTCGGGGGCTCAGCCATGGTCAAGGACAGCATAGTGAATTCAAGGTTTCAGTGAAGGCGATGAATAGGCTCTTCGATGCCACTCACATAGCTGCATGCATCATAGCCAGTGCATGTAATGCGGTGTGAGTGAGGGATGGGGGGGGGGGGGGTGTCGGACGTGCAGATTGCAGAGAAGCTCCAAAATTAATAATTTACTTTATGCAAAGCGGCACTGCTAAGATCCTTGACCGTGGTTATCTGTGAGAGGGAATTCCTAAGCTCAAAATCTGCGTTATCCCTGTACCTTGAGCTGTTGCTGCTGGGACACACACACTGTCTGTTCCAGTTTCTGTTTCTCATAACGAGTCCCAATGACGGCTGACCTTTCACAGCCTGAGGTGCCAGGGACGAGCTAAAGAGGTGGGGGCGGAGGCGGGCAGGTTGGACAGGCCTGTTGTGACCCCATATAGAAGGTGCCAACCTTCATTCAGTCACTTCAGTCACTTTAAAGAGGCCTAATGAGCGTCTGAATACACAGGAGAGAAGGGGGAGCAAAAAGGAAGTTGTGATAGGAGGAAATCGGCAGCCAGAGAGAGAGAAAATGAGAGGAGGAGGAGGAGGAGGAGGAGGAATGACGAGGACAAAGCCAGTGTTAGTGACCGTGATTTTTATGCTCTGAAAATGCAGCGGTGCGTGAAATGAAACACCTGGAACCGCTGAATATGGACTTTGCTCAGATTACAATCAGAACTTTGAAACGAGACTCCCAGGTCAGGTTTACATTGTGCGTCAATTCTTAAAACCTGGCATCAATCGAAAGAAAGAGCAACTGAAAAATAAGTTATAACAAATCTCACTCTTGGTCAGCTGCCACAAACGCCATATCTGATGTATAACCAAGGCCCAAGCGCCTAGACTAAATGGCAAAAATAAGAAATGGCACTGCAGTAACAAGGGACAAAAAATAAAAGTGTCTGAGGTTGAACTCAGTGGTTAAGGGACAGCAGCCACAGAAAAAGATGCTGAGGAAAAATTGTTCGACTGTTCTATCCGAATTTCCCAATAAAACCTAAGATTGAAGAGAACGGGGGCATGGAGGCCTCTTGTGCAATAAGTTACATTTCGTGCACAATAAGCAGTGTGCCCCACCGTCGAGCATTTCCTACCTCACTCACCTTCTTCTGCAGGATTTATAGGCAGCGGTTAACTCCCATTATATCCTGGCTTGGGGCAAACATGGACCCCCCCCCCCCCCCACACACACACACACACACAACCTTCCACAAGTCAACATGCTCTCTTAAGAGGCCAGGGCTTTAACAATAAAGCAAAGACAGGGGAAAAGAGAAGATGGAGAGGGGAGCTTTGACAAAACCTCGAGAGCTACAGGAGATAAAGTTTAGGAATGAGGAAAGGGAAACACAGGAGCACCCAGGCAGCTGAGGCAGGGAAGAGTCACCTAAGAAGACAGAAGGGAAAAACAAAAAAGGAGTGTGGAAGGAAAAGAGGGAGGCAGGAAGGTGGTAATCATAAGAAAGATGGTAGACTCAAAGAGAGAGGGAGAGATGAAGAGTGTTCCCCGAGGGCCCCGAGTCCTGACTAATACAGAGAAGGAGTTCTATAAACAGCAGCAACACGCGGCTCCCACATTCATCGCTCTCTGCTACATTACTTCCATTCTCTTTCCTTTAAACCTTAGCTCACTGACCTTAAATCCCCTACACTGAGAAAACGCATCAGCAGCAACAAGTGACATGTTTGTTTCCCCTCTGTTACACTTTAAACTTTTGACTAACCTGAAAAAAGAAGAAAATATTAATCAGGTGATTACAAGGCATCTTGGCAGCAGCACACTCAAACGCCTTCATCATGGAACAAAAAGCCAGTACTTTAAAGGCTCATTGCACTTTCTCAACATTTTAACAGCTCACACAGGTATAAATGAAATGCATGTGGCATATTTTGGTCAAATTTTCTTTAATTATTTAATTATTGCAGCATAATTGAGAATCATCTTTTGCAGCCTTTCTGAGAATGGGTGATTTCAGTGCATATACAGCTGTGGACAAAATTGTTGGTACCCCTCTGTTAATGAAAGAAAAACCCACAGTGGTCACAGAAATAACTTGAATCTGACAAAAGTGGTAATAAATAAAAATTCTATGAAAATTAACCAATGAAAATCAGACAGTGCTTTGAATTGTGGTTCAACAGAATTACTTTAAAAAACAAACTCATGAAACAGGCCTGGACAAAAATGATGGCATCCCTAGAAAAGATTGAAAATAATGTGACCATAGGGACATGTTCAACCAAGATGTGTCCTCTAATTAAAGTAGAACTGAACTGAACGGCATTGAACGGCACTGGGTGATAGTACATACAATTATAAAGATAATTTATCATTGGCACCCCCTCCACAAATCCCGGAATCTTGGAGAAAATCGCGATTTAGAATTTCCCGCCCTGAAAAATCAGACAAATCCGCCGAAGCGCAGCCGGAGTTCCGCGTGACGTCACGAGTGTGACCCAGTCCTCATGTTTACCATTGCGAGCACGTCGACACTGGTTGTTTTTGGTGCATTTTGTCTTGATAGTCGACTACAAAACACTTCCAACACCTGGGAAGATCTGTTCAGTGGCCAAGGAAAGCTGTCATGGCGACGAAAGAAAAGAAGGGGGAGGAAAAGCGACCGGGAAGCGATGCGTTTCTAGATATACAGTGATCCATCACTTATCGCGTTTAATGGGGACCAGAACCGACCGCGAAAAGTGAAAAACCGCGAAGTAGCGTCACCCCCCCCCCCCCCAAGGGCGTCACAAGCACTATTTTGCATAAAAAGGCACAAGAGAACAGCGAAAAGTGCCACTAAGCAACACGAGCGATAAAGAAGGCGCTCTGCAGGGAGAGAAGCTGGGTAAAACGTCTCGGCCAATCAGCTTGCGAGGTGAAACGTCTCGGCCAATCAGCTTGCGAGATTCCCGAGCGGTGAAGAGGTGGGCGGAGAGGAGTGGAGCGGTGGTCAGAGAGGTAGATTTTGAGCTGTGCGGGCTCTCCATGTTGATACCTGATGTTCTAATGAGAAGGCAGGGAGACTACGTTAGAACATCAGGTATCAACACGGAGAGCCCGCTCTCCCCGGCTCCCCAGCCCGCTCGGGAATCTCGCAAGCTGATTGGCGGAGACGTTTTACCTCGCAAGCTGATTGGCGGAGACGTTTTACCCAGCTTCGCTCCCTGCCGAGCGCCTATACCCAGCGAAGGAAGACCGCATTAAACGCGATAAGTGAGGGATAACTGTAATAAGTTGGAAAAATGCTGATGTTTTTTTTTCCCTTTCTTTTTTATTGTTAATTTTCCTTATCCTGACACCCCAAACATGCCAAAGTAAAGACTCACCATTCTGTATTCAATAAGCGACTCTCCTCCCCATCACTGCTGCGGTCTGAGTCGGTGCTGGAATCCCCCGAAAATTCTGGCTCTAATCTGTACGGTTCGATGCCTCCCTCGCTCTCTTCCTGTTCACTTGACACTCCTGCATCCTCCTCTGTCTTGTCACCAATCCTGAATGCCTCTTCACTCTGAAAACTCTGGTGTTCTTGACTGCTGGAACTGCTATCATCTGCCATTGTTGTTTTGATAAGGGTCACACTCGTGACGTCACGCAGCGTCGTCTGCACTACTTCCGGTTTGTTTGGCACTGCCAGCCAGAGGCAAAAGTTTATCGGCTTATAGCTTGGCCATCGCACGGCCTAAAAATTTCTTTTATGTGTTGAAAAATACAATAGGTAATAAGGAATTAATCTGCTATTCTACTTTTTTGGCAAAAAGGTGAGTTCAGTTCTACTTTAACATCACAGGTGTCTACAAACTTGTAATCAGTCAGTTGGCCTATTTAAAGGGTGACAAATAGTCACTGTGCTGTTTAGTGACATGGTGTGTACCACACTAAACATGGACCAGAGGAAGCAAAGGAGAGAGTTGTCTCAGGAGATTAGAAAGAAAATAATAGACAAGCATGTTAAAGGTAAAGGCTATAAGACCACCTCCATGCAGCTTTATGTTCCTGTGACTACAGTTGCACATATTATTCAGAAATTTAAGATCCATGGGACAGTAGCCAACCTCCCTGGATGTGGCCGCAGAAGGAGACGGATAATACGAATGGTAACAAAAGAGCCCAGAGCAACCTCTAAACACACTGATGGTGAACTCCAAGGTCAAGGTACATCAGTGTCAGATCGTACCATCCGTCGTTGTTTGAGCTAAAGTGGACTTCATGGGAGACGACCAAGGAGGACACCACTGTTGAAAACAAATAATAAAAAAGCCAGACTTGATTTTGCCAAACTGCATGTTGACAAGCCACAAAGCTTCTGTGAGAATGTCTTATGGACAGACGAGACAAAACTGGAACTTTCTGGCAAGCAGGGATGAGAATGGGGTTTGGGAAAAAAAGAGAAAACTAAGCCGGGGGTCTTGGGGGACGTAGGCCCCCAAGCCGGATCCAAGGCAGAGCCTTGGTAGGGGGTCTGGGGGGGCAACGC
This sequence comes from Pholidichthys leucotaenia, assembly GCA_020510985.1. Classification (NCBI taxonomy): domain Eukaryota; kingdom Metazoa; phylum Chordata; class Actinopteri; order Cichliformes; family Pholidichthyidae; genus Pholidichthys; species Pholidichthys leucotaenia. The sequence continues at coordinate 314,886,747 of CM035842.1, forward strand.
CGCCAGAAGCTAACGAAATCTGGTGTTTTAGAATGCTCAAATGTGGTCTTATATTTAAAGTTAGAAGTAAGTACAAATGCATTTATAGTTTACCTTTTTAATCTGCTGCTGCATCACGTGTAAATTTATGATATCCGAATGGTATGTTGATGTAATAATACTAAATTATATTTTACTACTATTTAATATGTTTAGAACTGACACAGAATTACATTTACATTGTTCTAGAACAGACAAAATAATTTAACTAAGTAAAATAAATTACAAATATTAACAAAATTCCATCACCAAGTCCATCACCCATTTATTAAAATATACTGACATTCTGCAAACATTTTGATTTATTAATGTGTGCATTTGTTAGTGTTACTAGGAATTTTAAAAAAAGTTGCATGTTAGTATATTTTAATATTTGAAAGATAATCTAAGAAAGTAAGTAAAACCTAAAAGATGTTTAATATTTTTATGCAATGACCATAAAGAAATTATGTTTACTAATAAAACCAAAGATATTTTAGGAAAGACAACCCACCACCACCCATGACAAAAAAACTTACACATGCATTATGTAACTCCTCCTAGTGAAACCAAAAATGATAAATTGTATTCAAAATTCTTAGATTGCATTTCAAATTGTGAGAAAATATGTAATAACATTTATCTATTAACAATCGATTATCAGCATTCAAATGCAATTAGTGTTTCAAAACAGGCATGACATCACAACTTACACATGCTATTTCATAACAAATTCATTACGCGAAAATTCTCAAGTACATTACTTATAACGAGAAAAAAATCTTACCTCAGAATGTGTCTTCCAATCACTAATTGCTGTAATCGGGGCCGATTGTGATGAACTCTGATTGACTGGCATCTGAATTTGACCATGTCCACCGATCGTTTTGAATGCAGCACCGAGCGAGTAGTTCAATCTCCTTGTAGCCACAATTTTGAGATGTTTCTATTTTGAACAGTGTTCAACTAAGGCAACACAACCACGAGATCCATAACTCAAGAAATCGTTGCAATAAACACACTGGGCTTTCCCTGGTACTTCGCATTTCGCTATGAAATCGGCCATTTTTTCAACCACAACTTCGGTATTTTTACCGATCTTTACAGTCATTGACACAATTTTTTCGAGCCATTCTCAACGAAACTTGTTCCTTATCCCTTTGTCGATTTCTAAAATTCTTGCTTTGTTGTCTTTCGTGAGTTTTAGGTTCACCATTTTCACGAAATCGGGAAAACTCGGTTGATTGAACTGATTGAACTGGCCGCCATTTGCATTTCGCTCCACGTGTTGGATATGACAAAGGAAATCTAACAAAATCGCCGATTGGTTGCTTCAATAAGTATCAGCCAATCAGTGGCCTTGTTACATTACATTACTGATCTCGCTGGGTAGCGCGTTCTGCGTGGTGGATTTTAGCAGCTGATCGAAAATACGACTCGCCACTCATAATATACCTCACACACGCCCCACACACACACAAAAAAAATTTCTCCTCAAATTTAGACGATTCACGAGAATGACCCTAGACATGATCAAATCCGCGGAATTCCACGGATCCGCGGAGGATTCTCATCCCTGGGCAAGGCACATCAGCTCTATGTTCACAGACGCAAAAATGAAGCATACCAAGAAAAGAACACTGTCTCTACTGTGAAACATGGAGGAGGTTCTGTTATGTTCTGGGGCTGCTTTGCTGCATCTGGCACAGGGTGTCCTGAATCTGTGCTGTGAAATCTCAAGACTATCAAGGTATTCTAGAGAGAAATGTGCTGCCCAGTGTCAGACAGCTTGGTCTCAGTCGCAGGTCATGGGTCTTGCAACAGGATAATGACCCAAAACACACAGCTAAAAACACCCAAGAATGGCTAACAGCCAAACATTGGACTATTCTAAAGTGGCCTTCTATGAGCCCTAATCTAAATCCTATTGAACATCTGTGGAAGGAGCTGAAACATGCCGTCTGGAGAAGGCACCCTTCAAACCTGAGACAACTAGAGCAGTTTGCTCATGAAGAGTGGGCGAAAATACCTGCTGAGAGGTGCAGAAGTCTCATTGACAGTCACAGAAATCGTTTGATTGCAGTGATTGCCTCAAAAGGTTACTGCATTTAAACACGGATAATGCAGCATCTGTGATTGAGTCTATGCCGCAACTGCCGGACTTTATTTTAAGAGACTTTCATGGACACAGCAATGAAAAGAGAGACAAGAGGAGGAAACGCGGAAAGCGTGGAGGCGTGAAATTATGCCTGAGAAGACGTCAGTTTAACAGCATTCCTCTTCCTTCCATGATTTTGGGGAACGTACAATCCCTGAGAAATAAAGTAGATGAAATTCAAGGGAATGTACGCTACCAGAAGGACTTCAAGAACTGCTGTGTCATGGCTTACACAGAGATGTGGCTTACGGTGCAAGACCCGGATGCAGACCTGTGGATTGACGGCTTTGGAGCCCCACTTCGCTCGGATCGGCAGGAAGAGGTAACGGGGAAACGTCAGGGGGGCGGCGTATGTTTATACATTAATAAACAGTACTGCACATCTGTCACGGTCAGAGAGCGCATCTGTACACCTGATGTGGAGCTGCTGTCCGTATCGCTACGCCCCTTTCATCTGCCCCGCGAGTTCCCCCAACTTTTCATCACGACTGTGTACATTCACCCGAGGGCAGACGCTGACTCCACCTCCAGCACTGTCTTTGATGTGGTACAGCGGCTGCAGTCAATTTCTCCAGAGGCTCCAAACTTTATTCTTGGGGATTTTAACCATGTGTCTTTAAAGAAGACATTTAAAAACTTTTATCAGTATGTCTCCTGCCCAACCAGGCAAAAAAAGACATTGGACCTGTGCTATGGATCAATTGAGAGGGCCTATAAATCACTTCCCCTTCCTCCTTTAGAATCCTCAGATCACAACTGTGTACATTTGCTGCCCACGTATAAAACTGCTCTCAGAAGAGGCAAGGTGAAGACCAGACACATAGATGTGTGGACAGAGGATTCAGTGCACTGCCTCCAGGAATGTTTTAACTGTACAGACTGGGAAGTTTTCACACTGTCCTGCGGGGATGATTTGGACTCTTTGGTGGACGTCACATGCTCATACATGGATTTCTGTAAAAATATGATCGTTCCACGTAAACGTGTCAAAATATATCCCAACAACAAGCCATGGGTTACAAAATCAGTTAAATCCTGCTTACAGAGGAAAGCACTTGCCTTTAAACAGGGGTCTGTTTCTGAGCTACAGGTTGCCACAAAAGAGCTGAAGTCCGAAATTTTAAGAGCAAAACAGAATTATAAATCAGAATTGGAAAGCAAGATGGCAACAAAGAAACTTGGTTCAGCCTGGGCCAGTATGAAAACTATTGCAGGCCTTCAGAGCACACAGCGCAGTAATCGTGTGTTTTTAGATGATTTTAATTCAGACACAGAGCTGGCTAATGCTCTTAATTGTTTTTATGGTCGTTTTGACTCCTTTGATTTTAGCACAGAAACCCAAGATTTGAAACAGAAACTCAAAGACAATCAGCACTTTAGTATTGAGGTGCAGGATATTAAAAGGGAGTTCTGTGCTGTAAAAGTGAACAAAAGTCAGGGCCCTGATAATATACACTACCATTCAAAAGTTTGGGGTCACTTAGAAATTTCCTTATTTTTGAAAGAAAAGCACTGTTTTTTCAATGAAGATAACTTTAAACTAATCAGAAATACACTCTAATATCTAATATACATTGCTAATGTGGTAAATGACTATTCTAGCTGCAAATATCTGGTTTTTGGTGCAATATCTACATAGGTGTATAGAGGCCCATTTCCAGCAACTATCACTCCAGTGTTCTAATGGTACAATGTGTTTGCTCATTGCGTCAGAAGGCTAATGGATGATTAGAAAACCCTTGTGCAATCATGTTAGCACAGCTGAAAACAGTTTAGCTGGTTAGAGAAGCTACAAAAATGACCTTCCTTTCAGCAGGTTGAGTATCTGGAAAAAATTATTATTCCAAATACAAATCATTATTTCTAACCTTGTCAATGTCTTGACTATATTTTCTATTCATTTTACAACTCATGGTGGTAAATAAGTGTGACTTTTCATGGAAAACACAAAATAATTGTCTGGGTGACCCCAAACTTTTGAACGGTAGTGTATGTGGGCGCTTGGTAAAGTCCTGTGCACATGAACTGAGTCCTGTATTTCACTACATTTTCAATAAGTCCTTACAGACACAACATGTGCCCAAGATCTGGAAAGATGCTGTGGTTGTTCCCGTTCCAAAATCCAGCTGTCCCAAAACGGTAAACGACTTTAGACCAGTTGCTTTGACTTCCATCCATCCATCTTCTACCGCTTAATCCTTTACGGGTCGCGGGGGGGGCTGGAGCCTATCCCAGCATCTTTGGGCGAGAGGCAGGGTACACCCTGGACAGATCGCCAGTCCGTTGCAGGGCCAACACAGAGAGACAGACAACCATTCACTCTCACAGTCATACCTAAGGACAATTTAGAATCCCCAGTTTGATGCCAATTAACCTCACCTGCATGTCTTTGGCCTGTGGGAGGAAACCGAAGTACCCGGAGTAAACCCACGCAAACACGGGGAGAACATGCAAACTCCACACAGAAGGGCCACCGATGGTCTGGGGGTGGGATCAAACCCACGATGGTCAAGGGTGGAATCGATCCCATGACCTTCTTGCTGTGCTGCCACTGTGCTAACCACTGCGCTGAAAATTTTTGAAAAACTGGTCAGATGTGAGGTCCTAAAGCAGACTGAACATGCATTGGATCCTATGCAGTTTGCCGATAGGCCTCACAAAGGAGTGGAGGACGCCACTGTCACTCTGTTTAACATGCTTTTTAAACATCTGGATTTTAATGGGACACACGCCAGGCTTTTATTTGTGGACTTTTCCTCCGCCTTTAATACAATCCAACCTCATATTTTAGTTGAAAGGCTCCTGCAACAATTTGATTTGAGCAATAATCTGGTGGGTTGGATTCTGGATTTCTTAACCAACAGGACGCAAAGAGTAAGGGTCAATGGTACATTGTCTGACCAAAAGTGCTCTTCTACTGGCTCTCCTCAGGGGTGTGTGTTGTCACCACTACTCTTCATCCTGTACACAAACAAGTGTCGGAGCAGACATGACAACAGACGCATTATAAATAAAGTATGCTGATGATTCAGTCATTGTCAGTCTCCTCCAGGATGGTGAGAGTGGCCACGGCCCAGTAGTTGATGATTTTGTTCACTGGTGTGAGGATTCCAACCCGCAGCTGAATACGACAAAAACTAAAGATATGATTATTGACTTTAGGAGGAAAACTCCCAGGCACAAAGTCACCGTACTAAAAGGCCAGACCACTGAATGTGTACAATCCTACAAATATCTTGGGACGATTATTGATAGTAATTTAAACTTTGAAGAGAACTGTGAAAGGGTGTTCAAAAAGGGTCAGCAACATTTGCATTGTTTGAGGAAACTTGCACGCTTCCAAACTGACCGAACCATAATGACAATGTTTTATCGGGCATTTAAAATGATGACTCCCACCCTTTGCACTGCAACTTTCAGCTTCTTCCCTCAAGACGGAGGTTTGCTGTCCCAAAAAGTAAAACCCAGCGCTACAAAAACAGCTTTGTTCCTGCTGCTGTCAAAGAGTTGAACAAGTTGTAACAATATATTGCACATAATTTAGTTACCTATTTATTAACTCCATTTTATATTTACTTATTTTTGTAGGATTTTTATTAGGGTTCTAAATCTTTTATTGGGTTTTAGACCTTTGAGTTTTTAACCTCTTTGACTACTCTTTAACTTTTTAATATGACCCTTCTCTCTCATCTCTGGTTTTTCTCTCATCTTTTTGTCTTTATATTCTGATTGATGGAGCCTTGAGTATTTTTATCATGTTTATAGTCAGCTTCATGTGTGCCTGTGTTTGTGTTTATGTTGAATGAAATTGTGGTTTGTAAATATGGATGTCACCAGACTGCAAAACAAATCTACCTATGGGTACAAATAAAGTAACCTGAACCTGAAAGGTTGTGCAACAAAATATTAAATTAAGGGTACCATCATTTTTGTCCAGGCCTGTTTGATGAGTTTGTTTTTTAAAATAATTCTGCTGAACCACAATTCAAAAGCATTGTCTGATTTTCATTGGTTAATTTTCATAGAATTTTTATTTATTACCACTTTTGTCAGATTCAAGTTATTTCTGTGACCATTGTGGGTTTTTCTTTCATTAATAGAGGGGTACCAACAATTTTGTCCACGTGTGTAGGCTTTAAATTTCTATGACTGCATTTAACATGTTAATCACATGATCAATATATACATTTCAAAAGGTCAAAACCTACAAACACACAATTTTTCAGTCAATGACCCTTTAAAATCCCAGTCACATAAAAGAAAATCAAGCATGACACAAATAATGCATTTTGTCTAATGTACTGTAGGTTATTGTTAGGTCTAAGCTGTAGATTGTGTATTTAAAAAAAGGTTGTAGCTGCCATAACCAACATAACTCGTTAGTTAAGGAGCTGGGAATAAAAAGCCTGAGATTAGCAATTCTTTTGTTGTCACATGCAAATACTGGTGGCGGAAAATGCACTCCCATTGGCTAGCAACTTGTCAGTCAGAAGGTAACAGTAAATCAGAAATGCTTTTAACTCTTACATAGTGTTTCTCCTAGGTTTAAAGCCTTGGGGGGGGGGGGCAGAGTGAAGGATGAAGATCAACAATGACAAACTCTTAAAGGAATCATGGTGTTCTGGCGCTATATAGAAAAATAAATATAGAAAAATTACAGAATACCTAATTACTGAAAACAAATGGGACATCCAATATTATGGCCCTATTCTACTAGTACCCACTCAGCCCTACTCTACTCTACTCAACTCGCTTTGTAGTCTTTTCCATTAGTACCTGGTACCTGGTACCAGGTACTTTTTTAGTACTGACTCGAGGCCAGGGTACAGCTGCGCTAAGTCGGGCCGAAAATGCAACGTCAACAGACTGCAGACCACTGATTGGTCAGGGCGTAATGTCATGAAAGCGTCCTCTTCTGCAGAATCTCCAAACCACCATTTGCAAAAGTTCACGGAGTAAACACGGTTACCAAGTAAACACGATATTAATAGACATGGCTTTGCAGGTTTCGCGGAAATCTACACCGTGGTCCAACGAAGAGGTGCGGAGTTTTCTGTGCTTGGTGGCAGATAGTATCCAGAGTGACATGGAGCGACCCCACAACGAAACAGATGGCAGCCCAGTATAGAACTGGACTACGGACAAATTGAAGATGAAAGTGAGAGAACCATCGATGGTGAGTGATGTGATATTGTGCATCTTTTTGCTTATTTATCCTGATGGTGGTAAGCTCACTTTTTTTGAGCAGTACAGCGCCGTCCTGTGCTAGCTAACGAGTGCTAGCTAGTAGCTAGCGAGCTAGTAGCCAACTCTGCTGATTTGTGATTGCTTTGTCCGAAGTATTCGCTTGTGAGAGCAAAACGATGAAATATGTTAATCCTGGTTAAAGTCCTGGTTTGTGTATGTGTTGCACTTTGGTGCTGTGCATTAAGTTGTGTGTATTTTCTTTCTAGAATGTGTTTCCACATGCCAGGAGTCCACCTCCCTCAGCATGTTGTATTTATATTTTGGATACAGGTCAAGGGGACCCAAGGATCCAAAATCTCAACATATTCAAGTGCATTTTCAAACCAGTGATTTACAAAGTGATTCATATAATTTTCTAAAGCCTCATAATAGACCCACATTGCTATTCTGTGGCTTTTCAAAAAAAAAAAGTGTTGGAACAGTGTTGTCGTGCTGTTTCTGTTCCACCATAAATCCCTGGATTGAAAATGTACTTGTACAGTACATGAAAATTGTGGTTAAATACAACAACAAAGCACTTTGTCACATTCCACCACTGGCTTTTAGCAACAAGTGTATTTCCCAAATATATTTTAAACGTGCTTTAATTATCCACCACCCATTTCTGTCTTTCGTCTAGGCAAGAGGAAAACGATCCACCCCAAACTGGACCGTGCGTCACTATTTACAGAGATGCAGGCTGAAGATCTGTTGAACCAGGACCAGTGTGAGCGATACATCCAGTTGCTTCTCAGTGAGGCAGCGTGACCAGCGTGTGTGACCCATTCTAAGTTTTTTGGGGTTTTTTTTGTTTTTTTACAGTTTGAATTTTGCACATTCTGAATATTGTGGAATTTGCTGCAGAGTGTAATAAACAATTTAGTGACTTATGTGTTTGCATCATGATTTTCTACTTTGTCTGTTAAGACACCGGTGGGAAAAGAGTCAATAGTGCAAACCATTTATCAGAGACTTTGAAAATAATGGCTCATTTTTAAGAAAAAGTAACCAAAACAATTATTTTATTTGCTGAAGACTGTATTGTTGGATGTGCCAGTGCAGAAGACCCTGCACACTTTAGTGATAGTACCAGTATATGGAGGAATTCTGGGCCATATTAGCATCCGTATTTTCTAATAATGGGTTAGGGCAGGGGCGTCCAATCATGTGCCATGGAGGGCTAAGACCCTGCAGGCTTTACCTCCAACCAGTGTCTTCAACAGCAGATTCCACTGAATTTCTTCCACTGATTGCTGATCAGTGAAAACACCTGCTGAAGAGACTGGGTAGAAGAGAGAACCTGCAGGGTCTTGGCCCTCCATGGCACATGATTGGACACCCCTGAGTTAGGGTTTAATGGGGTTTCACATTTTCACACAAACTGCTTTATGGTTCATAATTCTGTTGACAGACTTACACCAAATCAAAAGTGATTTCTCAAACTGCTGGATTGTTCTTAGACAGCTTTTCCAATCTTTTAGTATTTAATTTGTCATGTGCTGGTAACCTTCACACATAAAACAAAAGAGACACATCTGCCAAAATTCCAAAGGTTTATTGTCAAAATTCCCAGTGCAATACTACATGAATACATGTATAGTACATTGTTGATGCAGAGAATATATATTTCTACAGTATCTACATGTATCTACTAAATCAAGTCTTTTCCATGTAACCTTGTGACTGCATTATTTTAATTGCTTTTAATCCTAGATCATTTGTTTTGGCCTAAAATGCATCATAATTGTCAAATATATCTTATTTTACCTAACTCAGTACAGTTTACCTTTTGAATATATATTATGTGGCTAATATAACCCCATAACTACAACCTGGCGTTCAAGATGTGTCAGCTGAACAGTTTTTGCCACAACACCACCACAGACTGGAGGGCTGCTGGAGCAGGTACATGCCATGATGTCTCACCAGTCTCTCCGTGATTTTCAAGCAGATCAGAGCAATTTGTTGCACAGGAAGCTAAATGTTTCTACAGACATTCTTAAGTTCTATAACCACTGATCGTTTGTGAAGCTGGGGTGACATCAGTGAGAGGCTGTCTTGAACACCCACACCGAGGGTTTGAAGCAGTAATTTTCCCACAACAGAGCCATCTGAAACACACACAGCATACATATTTTAGTACCTAACAGTGATAACTTGCAGACATTACAACGTAGTACAACGTACTTAACGCAAACTAGCATTAGCAATCATTAGCTTACCGTCATATGTGATCTAGTTTGTATCCTCACATCTTCCGCTCTATGGCTTCCTAGACGCTCCAGTACTTTTCCAGAGTGTTTCGTATCGCTGCCTGTCCCCTTCTCTGGTGGTCCTTTTTGGCCTTTACGGTGACAAAAAGCCAGAGACCGAGGAGTCGCCTTGTACAGCCGCCATGTTATGCTTTGTTTGGGTCGTGTGTTTTACGTCATGGGAATGTGGCACCGCCTTGCTGTAAAAAAAATCCCACCCACCCCAGGCGTACCCAGCTGCAATAGAAACAGAAGCGAACAGAGTAGAGTAGGGTAGGGCTGAGTGAGTACTAGTGGAAAAGGGCCATTAGTGACTGTTTCGGAACCCTTGTTTATTTGTTTGTCAGATTACTTATTTGTGTGATCTTTTATGACTTATATTCATAATAGTGTATCTTGCACTTTGGGGAATGGATCGTAGCATTTTTAGCATTTTTTTCTTTTATGAGGACAAGGCAAAATATCCTCACAAGGAAAAATGTCCTCACTAAAAAGGTGGTTTGTCCACACATGAACAGAAAGACAGGAGCACACACAAACACACATACTGGTTTTCATGTTTGAAGGGGACCAATTTTCTGATCATCATTTGTGGGGACTACTCTTTCTACACAGAGATTCCTTGCATTTCGATAGATAGAAGATTAACTTGACACTCTGCGGGGGCGGGGGTTCTGGGGGAGGGCGCCCCACCCTTCCAATATAATGGTAGGGGAAACACTGGTTACAAATGGGAGCGCGATTCCAAAAATACAATATGCTTAATCGTGATAGTGATAAATCGCATACATTCTTCTAAATGGATCTTCATGGCGGAAGGCCAACATATTTACCCGTGGATTGCTAATGGGACTGGATGCCTTTTACCACCACACACTCCCACCCAATGGATTATGAGTAAAATGCAGGTTTAAGACACTTTAGCATCGATCTCATGTCAAAGACCAATCCAACAGACTGATTACAGAACTCAGCAATTCAGAAGAGTTATTTCAAGAAAAATAAAATCTCCCATTCTGAGAGCACAGGGTTAGGGCAGTTGTGATGACTGGTGCAATGAGTAGAATGAACAAGTGGGACAATAAATGTGAAAGTAAAATCTTTCATTATTCTTAGATAAGGCAAAGTTAGCATAACATAAGCTCAGTAAGGATATCATAAGTTCATTAAGTTAATACCAGAAAAGTAACCCCTCAATGAGATTCCTTCATTTATAGTATCCGCGTGGTCTGGGGTCATGAAAACAGACTCCAAGTACAGAAAAAACTTAATCACACATTACCATCTGAGATTTGTCTGTTTTAATGGACGATTACATGATTAATAATGCAAAACTTTATAAAAAGACACAGAACATAGATCTAGTTAATGACAAGGTTTTCAGAGGTTTGACAAGTTCCTCAATGAAGAACACTGCATACACATCAAAGCTGTTGAATCGTTGAGTCACAGCACTTACTGGCCAGAGTTTAGCTGACAGCACACATACAAGTGATAAAATGTAACACTTAATTCAGTCATTAAAAAAAATCAACTGGGAACAAAAGACCAAAAATATTGAAAGTCTGACAAACTCTCACAAAAACAGTAAACATGCCCCACTTCCAAACCCTGAAAACTAGACACAAAACAGAAAAATCACACTGCACAACAAAGTCATGAATACTGCACACCTAGATGAAGTGTCAGCCTGGTTTACACATTCTCACCAACTCGCTGCCAATGCTGAATACAAGATTTAGCATGTAAACCATGTGGTTCCTCATGTCTATCACAGTACACCCACAATAACAATAGGAAAAAAAAAACCTACTTCAGAGCTTGCATGAGCCCAAATTAGCGCAGTTCCGCTGAACAAGGTGGAATTCTACCCATGACATCTTCTAATGACACAAGCACAGAAGGGCAATATCCACTCTTGTCACAGAGCTTTCAACAATAGTTGATACATAAACCTATGATACAGATGGATGATAGCTCAGGAGTTACAGAGAAGCTCATATCTGTACTATACTTATTGTGCTAACACTGTATGGTGTCGAGAATTTATCATCATGGTTTTCCCAGTTGAGCGACTGTTCTGTCAAAACATTCAAAGAGCCTGACTTTAAACGCATCATGTCTGTCTCCCCAGGAATACAACTTGTATCTGCATAGGAAATCAATGCTAACAAAGTTGCATATCCCATGCTTTCTAGATCACAGACAAAAAACAAAGATCTAAAACTTAAAAGTCAAACTGGATGTGTGGACAAAGGTGCACAATCTTGTAAAATGTAACAATGAAAGAACATTTATCTCTGCATAATACCTTCAACACTGTTAACACTGAGAGAGGTTCAAATTTAATCAAGGTAAAAGACTTTTGATCAAAGACAAAATGCAGACATTGTAAAAAATGATGATTGGACATCTCACAATAAGCCTGCTGCTTCAAAGTATGCTATATAGACAAAAGTATTTGGCCAAACCTCTTAATCGTGTTTTATTCTAATGAAAACAATGTTTCAGCAATTCTATACTTCTATACTATTCTATTCTATTCTACAATTCTATACTTCCAACTTCATGGGGACAATTAGGTGAAGGCTCTTTTCTGTCCCAGCATGATCGTCTGCCAGTAAACAAATAAAGGCAAGACTAGACGAGTTTGGTGTGGAAGAACTTGCCCTCCCAGAGGCCTGACCTTAACCGCATCCAACGCCTTTGGGATGAATTAGACCAGAGATAAGAGCCAGGTCCTCTCAACATCAAGCTCTTACAGCTGCACACCTCCATATTACTGCTTATGGATTTAGAATGGAATGGCAGAAAAGTAATGTAGACTTGTCCAAATACTGTAATCCATCCATCAAACCATCAGGAACTCAACTTTGCTGAATACAACACCAGCACAATATAAAATAGATAATATGGATGTAAACTGTAAAAAGCATGATGTTTCCACCTCAAAACTCTAGTAAAGCTGTGGTGGCAGAAGACTCGTTTGTCAGATGCATCCAATAGATGTTATCACAGATGCATCAAACAAATCTTAATTCAATAATTCTATATTTATGCAATATACATGCATAAAACTTAATGTCCTGCTCAAGTTTATGAGAGCCAAGTCACAGTGTGGCCTGCAATATGGGCTGCACAGTGGCGCAGTGGTTTAGCACTGTGGCAGCACAGTTTACCCTCGGCCGGGGGATCGCGGGGATCATGAGATCGTGGGTTCGATCCCAGCCCCCGACCAACAGTGAGCTGTGTGGAGTTTGCATGTTCTCCCCGTGTTGCGTGGGTTTACTCCGGGATTTCTCCGGTTTCCTCCCGCATATCAAAAAAAACAAAACAAAAAACATGTAGGTTTAGGGCGCTCGCGCACGCAGCGACCGGCAACCGGTGGCTTGTCACCAGACTGCAAACCAAATCTACCTACGGGTACAAATAAGTAACAAAAAAAAAATATATATATATATATATATAAAGGGTTACTGAAACCTTGTAGTGTGTTGGTGCTTTAAGATAGTGTTGCCATGATCAAGACTGATAAAAATCAATATGAACAGATAAAAATCACAATGTGAGGCTACATCTGCTATTGTCATCTCACTCCTGCTGGTTGAAAATTACAACACAAAAACAATACCCCAGTTTAGTGGAAAATATTCATCAACAAAAATCCCAGATTTAGAAAATTGACAAAAAATTTGTGCCGCAATGTCTGTGCCAATAATTTCTTGTGAATACCATGTACTGTTTGTGCTAAAAAAAAATCCAATCTTGAATCTGACACATTTTATTCTGTTTCTAGAGCCATTAAAACTGACCTCAGAGAAGAGATGAGTGCCCCTCTTGCTGGAAGTCAACTTCATCCTCTATGTCTGTGTCCTCTGCACAGTTTTGCCCCAGCACAACATGTCACCAAAGACATATACTTGAAATGCAAATTCATAATTGCTCACAACTGCATGTGTTGAACCTGCAATGAACTGGGAGCCAGCATGAATAAATGCTAACGCAGACTGCAAAATTAATAATAGAAAAGTTGAGATGGGTGTTTTTGTGCCTAACTGAATCATTGCAGATATTACCGTCCTCATCTTAACTCCCTCCTTCAATCCATTCTGCTTTATTCTGATTGCAGACTTCCTCTAAATTCCATTTCCTCTTCTTCATCGTTACAGATTTTGTTAGGGCTTGACATTTAAACCCAGGGCCCAATGGGACCTGTCTGAAGTAGGCTTGGGTAAACTCGCACTGAATTTTCCATTTAATTGCTTTGCTTTGGGTGAGGGGTTGTTTGAAAATGTTAAAGAACTCTTAGCCTCACTTAATGATGAAAAATTATTTAGCGATGCTGGGATTCAGGAGCCTCAGATATGACCAAGCTTGGTTTTAGATTAGACAGGGGTCTTTTGTGACTTACAAATGGTAAACGGCATTCATTTATATATCACTTTTTTCTCATCTCTAGATGACCAAAGTGCTTTACAGATCCTGCTATCCACCCATTCACACACTGATGGTGACACAGCTGCCACACACTGGTGCTGGCCTGACCCACCAGGAGCAACTGGGAGTTCAGTGTCTTGCTCATGGACACTTTGACATGCAGATTGCAGGGAGAGCGGGAATCGAACCCCTGACCCTCTGATCAGTTGTCAGCCACACTACACCTGCACCACAGCCGCCCCATTACAAGACATATCAAGGGCAAAATCAGACTCCAGTCCCAAGTCTGTGTTTTTCTGCTGTGAATTTCCAGTTAAGCCCCCCCACCCCCACCCCCAAATGGCAAACTTTGGACAGAGCGCTTCTAGCTATGTAAGCATTCCTGCTTAGCCTGACTGGTTATAACATTAACCAATCAGGCTAAGCGCTGGGCATGGCTAAACACCTGAGTTCACTCCCCCAAGGGAAGAGGGAGGAGTCGACGTGGCTCCGCAGATGGAGGCAGAGAGGAGGGAGTGAGAGAGAGGAGGGACCCGGCTTGAATGGGGCCCTCAGTGAGCCAGCGAGATAATGAGCTGAGAGGACCGGTTCAAACTATCACCAAGGGTCCTGTGGTGAGGAACAACACTCTGGCCAATACTCCTCTACCTACCACTGACCACACTGACAGTCAGCGTCGCCCGTAGTTTTCCACCGCTGGGGCTACCGTATTCCAGAAGCCCATAGTGCACGTGGGGCAGCTCGGAGACCGGAGTCCACCGGCTGCCGCGCCACACGTGCGGGGTCCCAGAGGACTGGAGGCACACAGTTGGAAGGTTGAACCAGAGAGAGACGTCTGCTCTCAGGGGATGAAGGCGCCAAGACAGCCACCTGTCCGTTTTGCATTTGTTTGACTCAGTTTGGTGAAAGGGTTCTGGGGGTGGGGGACAAAACCCCAGAAGGAGAAGCAGAGAATGAGACATTAACCCCCCCCCCCCCCCTCCCAGCCATGAAAGCGGGAGGCGAGTAGGCCATTGTCTAGCGAAGCAGTCTTCAGTATTCTCAGGTCAGAGGGGAGCCCTCCCCTCTCCGGGATGGCTGGCCTTGCAGCATACACTACTAGTGGGTGGGGGTATGGGTGGAGCCAATTAGAGTATTCATAGATCTGTGCATACTTAAGAAAGTGGAGGATGTAAAAGCTCTTTCCAAGCAATTCTAAGGCAATGAAAGTGTTTTTTGTGGGTAAAAAGCCACAAAATACTATTTTGGGCAATACACATTTGTTTTTGAGGTGGTTTTAGAGTCGCCAGAGTGCAGAGTTTCCTCTGATAACATTTCCGTGTGGCGAGCTGCCACCCTTGAAGTTATGCCACCATGTCAAGGAAATATAAATTAAAAAAAAAAAACATGAAGGAATAATGCTCCATCAGCGCACACACGAACAACGCGCATGACCGTCATCCACACGGAGCTTGGAAGCGCCCCACCCGCATGTTCCAGTCGGCAGGAAGAGTGTTTCAGTAGAAGCATGAGCTTATTAAAGTACTTTAAACACTGAAAAAAGCAGAAGAGGTATATAACCAGTGAAGGCATTTATCGTGGTTTTAACCCACTGGTAACGGGAACAATAATGACGAATTGCTTAGCTAACAGGTGTGGTTAGGCTTCATATGCAGGGAAAGGCAAGGGGGACTGATGAATTGCTGAGGATTTATTTAACCAGCCACAACAAAATTAACTAATTTATGTTCACTATTATGTACCTGGTAAGTTAAGATGACCGAAATTCATAAAGTCAATGACTTTAATCTGTCAGCAGCCTTCAGACAAACTAAACATGCCAACATTTGAATTTCAAAATAAGGGAGGTTTTTCCTGCTGTCTGGTTGATGAGGAGAGTTCTAAAAAAAAAAACTATATGTATATACAGTATATAGAAATATTATAACAGAAATAACTAACAGATTGATTCTGGCGCCACACGAGTAGGCTGCCTTTTTGCAACAGCGGATCAATTTCTTCCTATTTCTATTTACTATCTGGCTCTCTTGCTAATCTTTCTGATCCAGCGACACCTTATCCATCACAGACACGTAGATCGCCCAAATGTCTCCTGAGCCAGCGGACGGAGCCACTGTTTATTGCAGGAGGCAGTACAATAGAGACCAGCTGTTAGCACTTAACCGGCCCACGATGCTAACGCAAAAACTCGACATACCGGGAGAAATAAGACGGAAATGGCGTGGATGTCAAGCTGGAGTAAGACGGCAGGCGAGGAATATAAGGTACAGACCCATCCTCCCATCCGTTATTATGGGGAATGTACGATCGCTATTCAATAAGACTGACGAGCTAGCGGCTATCTCCCACTACGAAAGCGTCTTCAGAGAGATTAGCTTGATGTTGTTTACTGAGACGTGGCTAAAAGAACTAGCAACAGATGCTAACATCGAGCTGGAGGGTTTCCATGCAATACGGCCAGACCGGACACCAGACAGTGGGAAGGCAAGGAGCGGAGGCGTGATAATGTATGTCAATAACAGCTGGTGCAGACCGGGACATATCACAGTTAAACAATAACACTGCAACAAAGACACTGAGTTGCTAGCTGTTAGCATGCGGCCTACGTACAGTATCTCCCGAGGGAATACTCACACGTGATCTGTGTTGTTATTTATACAAATCCGACAGTGAACGCTGGGACAGCGCGTGACGCCATTCACTTAGTAACTGGCAGGCTGCTGACAGAACACCCAGATGCTCTCCTACTCATCTCAGGTGATTTCAACCATATTTCACTGTCCCCCATTCTGCCCACGTTCACCCAGTATGTCACATGCCACACTAGAGACAATAAAACACTGGACTTATTCTATGCAAACACTAAGGAGGCGTACACTTCATCACCACTCCCCCCACTTGGGAGATCGGATCACAACTTGGTTCATCTCCTGCCGGTGTACAAACCCCTAGTACACAGACAACCTCCGGTCATGCGAACAGTAAAGTTATGGTCTGAGGAGGCAATGGACGCTCTAAAGGACTGTTTTGAAACCACTGCCTGGGAGCATCTCTGCGATCCACATGGTGAGGACATCGATGGCCTCACTCACACCATCACGGACTACATCAACTTCTCTGTGGACAACACCATACCCACCAAGACCATACGGTGTTGCTCTAACAACAAACCCTGGATAAACCCTGAGATAAAAACACTTCTAACAGAGAAGAAGAGGATCTTCAGGTCGGGGAACAGGGAGATGCTGAAGTCCGTACAGAGGAAACTGAGGAGGAAGATCAGAGAAGGCAAGGACAGCTTCAGGAAGAAGATGGAGGACAAGCTTCAACAGAGCGACATCGGCGGGGTCTGGAGAAACCTTAAAACCATCTCTGGGCTCCAGAATACCTCCTCCCAGGCCACGGGGGCAGGGAGTGGGCGAACAATCTGAACCTGTTTTTTAATAGGTTTGACCAACCGCCCCCCCCCCCCGACTGCACAACAACCACTGCTGCCTCTAAAGTCATCGAGACCTGCTGTCCACACCCCACTTCACCAACACCCCCCCACTCCCAGCACACAGCCCCCCAAACCTGACCCTCACTAAGACCCAGGTGAGGATGGAGCTGAGGAAGATCAAGGCGAGGAAGGCCTCGGGACCGGACAGCATCAGCGCAAAGCTCCTCAAGTCCTGCGCAGACCAGCTGTGTGGGATTGTGGAGCACATCTTCAACCTGAGCCTGAAGTTGGGGAGGATACCACAGTTGTGGAAAACATCTTGTGTGGTACCTGTACCAAAGACTTCCCACCCCAAAGACCTGAACAGCTACAGACCAGTGGCCCTGACGTCTCACATGATGAAGACCCTAGAGAGACTGCTCCTTGCTCACCTCCGCCCCCTGGTGGGACCAGCGATGGATCCACTCCAGTTCGCCTACCAGCATGGCATTGGGGTGGAGGTTGCAGTGATCTTCCTCCTTCACCGTTCCCTGTCCCACCTGGAGAAGCCCGGGAACATGGTGAGGATCATGTTCTTTGACTTCTCCAGTGCTTTCAACACCATCCAACCCATGATCCTGAAGGACAAGCTGCTGTGCGCAGGGGTGGACCAGCACCTGTTATCATGGATCCTGGACTACCTCACTAACCGGCCACAGTTTGTGAGAACCCAGGACTGTGTGTCCGACACGATCATCGGTAGCACGGGGGTCCCCCAGGGAACGGTTTTGGCTCCCTTCCTGTTCACCCTTTATACTGCGGACTTCTCACACAACACAACACACTGCCATCTACAGAAGTTCTCTGATGACTCCGCGATCGTCAGCCTCATCTCCAATGGAGATGAAGCTGAGTACAGAGGACTTATCCAGGACTTCGTGGACTGGTGCCATCGAAACTAACTCCAGATCAACACGAGGAAAACTAAGGAGCTGGTGGTGGACTGCCACAGGCAAGGACAACCCCTCACAGCACCAGTAAACATACAGGGAACAGACATTGAGATGGTGACATCCTACAAATACCTGGGTGTTCATCTGAACAATAAACTAGACTGGTCACACAATACCGATGCACTCTACAAGTAGGTACAGCGCAGGCTGTTCCTACTGAGGAGGCTCAGGTCTTTTGGTGTACAAGGGCTGCTGCTGAAGACATTCTACGACACAGTGGTGGCATCAGCCATCACTTTTGGAGTGGTCTGCTGGGGCAGTGGCATTACAGCAGCCAATAGGAAGAGACTGAACAAACTAATCAAGAAAGCTAGCTCTGTCCTGGGGCAACGCCTTCACCCAGTGGAGGAGATAGGAGAGAGAAGGATGGTGGCTAAACTGTCATCTCTGCTGGAGTCCGAGTCCCACCCTATGCAGGACATACTGAACGCATTGAGGAGCTCATTTAGCAGTAGACTACATCAGCCTAGGTGCACAGCCAAGAGGTTTCGCAGGTCCTTCCTACCTACGGCTGTCAGACTGTATAACCTAAGCAGGGCTGCTCGCAGAGATAGCAAAAAAATGTGACGACCTAATAGTATTGAATGCAAAAGACGCAACAGACTTACACAAATGGTCCCCTCCAGCATACAACTAGGGCAATATCAGTCGCTACGGAGGGTGACAATATGTGTGGGTACATATTCATACCATGTAGGGTAACTAAATAGACGGTTATGTTGTTTATTCCATCTAGCTACAATGCTCTGCACTGTGTATATATATTTATATATTTATATGTATATATGTATATTCACTGCTCTTATTTTCTTATCTTCTTAATTATTGCTCTAAGTGTTGCTATCCCTGTGCTGTTGCAATCCTGGAATTTCCCCATTGTGGGACTAATAAAGGCTTATCTTATTTTATCTCATCTTATCTTAACTACATCTTTGGTAATTTAAGTTAATTAATTTCATTAAATATAATTTTGATTTTTTTTCTTTGAAATCATTAACTTATTGTTCTGTTCTGGCTCTGCAAAATTATAGTCCAAAGTGTAAATTGTATAAGGAAAAAAAGTCAAAATTTTACCACGTTTCAAATTTATATATATAGATAGATAGATAGATAGATAGATAGATAGATATTTACAGAGAAAAGTAGAAAACTATAAGAAAATTGTTATAAATTTGAGAAAAACCTCAAACTGTCATATGTGTGCATCTTAACGCAGTGCATGTGGGAACTGAACATGAAAACCAAATGCAGGAGTAAGTTGAGTGTGTTTATTAACAAAAACGTGAGAGTGTCCAACATACAAACAATGAATGTCACTAGCATACAAGGAAGACTGTCCGGACGCTCTACAGCTCGTGGAAAAATAGAACTTGGAGGAAATGGCCCAGGCGCTACAGGTGGAACTGTGAGCGGAGGGAGATAGAGGAACCCAGGATGCTTCCAGACGGAACTGGTTTGGCGTGGGCGGATACAGGAAAAACTTACAGAGCTGGAGCAGTCCGAAACAGTCCCAGGTAGCTGTCCCAGTGGAACACAAACAGCAGAGAGCAGGCTGGTGGAAAAGACGATCCAACTACAGCAGTACTAGCAGTTAGTTCTACACCGAGGGGAACAAACACTGTGTGGAACAAACAATGACCCTGCAATGCACATCAGTGAACACAGAGCTTAAGTACTGCAACTGATTAATCAACTGAGTGCATGCCAGTGTGTGTAATGAGTGTGTGGATGTGTGAGCATGTAAGTGAGAGTGAATGGTGTGTGCGTGTGCAGAGGACAGTATGTGTGTGAGTGAGTGTGCTGAGTGAAACACAAATGACAAACAGCTGTGGCCCTGACAGGAGGAGGGGGCGCGGCTGTCGGCTGTCAGGAAGCAGGCGAACCCCAAGGCTCTCAGCAGCCTGACATACGGACCTGACAGACGACGGATACAAAAGAAAATAAAGGGAAATGAGCCACGTCATGGAGCAGGGTAAGAAAAAACTTAAAACCCCGCTCATGACACAAATCTTCAAGACTGAAGTCATTACTCAAGTTTTGAAGTGGGTGCCTTCTGTATCCTTAACTAGAAATTTTTGGTTGTCTACTTTTAATTATTAATTTCATAGCACTGCTTTTACATGAGTAGAATTTCTGGCTACTATACCCACCTCTGATCATATAATCTAAGTATGCATGAGTAAATTACTATTATGAATGTTTTTTTTTCCACTTCCCTTTCCTACCTTTCTCAATGGAAAAAAGAAACACTAGAATAAAAACTCAAAAAAATACACATTTTGTCATTTATGTAAACCATGAGAAAAAAAAAATCCTAGTAGGACAAAACATGACACTTGATATTTTCTAACCTGTATGTATACCACCATAGACAGATAGAGAACCTGAATTAGACAGGTCTCAGACGGCAAGATGAGACAGAAGAGAGGAGCCAAGGAGAGGAAAGTGTTCAGGTAGAGGGTCCAGGAGAGGTGAGAGCAGAGGGAGGAGGGAAGGATAACACCAGTAAAAAGTCCAAACACAGGACATCTGGGCGGGACCCCAACTGGCCCAATATTCCAACATTCAAGCCTTGGTTGTACAATACATCATTTGGTAAATTCCATATGCAAAGTTACTGTGCAAAATTTAAAAAAAGAAATAAATAGTATAAAATTAACATATTGTGGTTACAATAGTGTCATGTGTTTTCTGCACCCCCCCCCAAAAAAATAAATATGTTGCCACCGCGCCAAAGTCTTTACACCAAAGGAAACACTGGGAGTGTGTGATGGTTTAAGCAAAACACCAAAGTAAAGATCCAATTTCAGTGCATCATAACCAATATATAACAGTGCTCTCTGTCCTCATATACTTCTTTTTTCCCCTGTTCACCTCAGCAGGAAGCACGTGTCACAACACACTCCGTATTGACAGGACTTCCTGTCCCCTGTCAGGTTGTGTGCTCTTCTTGGGGTCCATACTCCTTCCTTCGCCTGACTTCTCCTCTGTCTCCTCTGTTCCAGTTCTACGTCTATTTTGTGCGTGTCTGCTGAGCAGCCCATCAGCTTCCACTCGGATGCTCCTTCCACTTGAGGAGCCCTATTTGTAAGCCTTTTTGTAGTTAATGTATAGCTCCTGTAACAGCTGGCATGTTTGTACCCTCAAGTGGAATTTTTTTTCTTCTTCCTTTCGTCTGAGACGCAGCACCACAGCAACTGCTGGCCTGATTTCCTGTGACTGGTTCAAGAAGAAGTTTATTCGGGTGTTGCAGAAAAAACAATCCTATCATCAGACTGGAGCATTTCTGCTTTACTGGAGACACTAATCACATTCACTACATTCACTCTCCACTTGCTTGAATTTGTTGTTAGTGTAATGAAACTGACAATTACAGGCTACAGTGCAAACATTCCCTCTGTGGTTTTTCATAACCAGAGGCTTTCTCTGTGTATTTATTCCTGCTTGGCCCTAAATGATTCAGCTCTGCATTCCTCTGGAGGACAATGAAAACAAAAAGTTACAAGGCTTAAAATAAATAAATAAATATAAAACCCTAAATGTTTTCCTGAATGTGATTAAAGCGAATTACCGGCACACTGCTTAACCTGACCCCTATTAACAAGACCTCAGAAAACCACATCACCACTTCTCTCTATCCAAAGCAGGTCTGTTACTCAAGTTAAATGTAGTTAAGCTCATTTTCAGTTCAAACTATTTATTAAGCTCATTATCTTAATCCAACTAGAAAGTGCTCAGAGAGCACATACTGTATTTTCACCAACATGGATGGGTAGAGAAGCGGCAGTGGCTCAGGAGGTAGAGTGGGTCGTCCAATAACCAGAGGGTTGGCAGTTCGAATCCCGTTCTCACCAGCTATCCTGCTGTTGTGTCTCTGGGCAAGACACTTTACCCACCTTGCCTCCAGTGTCCGTGACACTGGGCATGAATATGTATAAATGTTCGGTGGTGGATGGAGAGGCCGTTGGCGCGGATTGGCAGCCACGTTTCTGTCAGTCTGCCCCAGGGCAGCTGTGGCTACAGAGGTAGCTAACCACTACCATTGTCTGTCTGTGGAGTGAATGGATAATGTATCCACTGAGAAGCATCTTTGAGTGTCCATGAAAAGCACTATAAAAATCTGATACATTATCATTACCTGCACCAAGGAGGTAATGTAATTGGGGTGGTTTGTCTGTCTGTTTGTCTGCCCGTCTGTCTGTCCGTTTGTTAGCAGGATTACGCAAAAACTACTGGATGGATTTTAATGAAAATTTCACCAGAGGCGCCCTTGGGCCAAGGATGAACCCATTAAATTTTGATGATTTGAGAGTGCATACCTTCCCCAAGGACCTTGTTTGAATTTGTGCAGCAGAATTACACAAAAACTACAAGGTGGATTTGGATGCAATTTTCACCAGAGGTGGTCCTTGGGCTAGAGAGGAACCCATAACATTTTGGTGATGATCCAAGAATGCCTACCTCTGCCAAGGCTCTTATCTTCTCACAATGTGTTCGCAAGAATCCTCCAAAACTACTGGATAGGGTTTGCTGCAGTTTTCACCAAAACTGCCTTGTGTGGTCTACACACAAACCCATTACATTCTGGAGGTGATCCATGATGGACAAGAGCCTTGGCGGAGGTATGCACTCTCTGAGTGCTTTTCTAGTTATTATTATTATCCAGCTCTTTAGTTGAAGACACAATGTATTCTACAAACTAAAAAGCTATCCTCTTGCCATATATATATATATATATATATATATACACAGTATATATATATACAGTGGGGCAAAAAAGTATTTAGTCAGCCACCAATTATGCAAGTTTTCCCACTTAAAAGATGAGAGAGGTCTCCAATTTTCATCATAGGTATACCTCAACTATGAGAGACAAAATGAGAAAAAAAATTGCAGAAAATCACATTGAAGGATTTTTAATGAATTAATTGGTAAATTCCTTGGTAAAATAAGTATTTGGTCACCTACAAACAAGCAAGATTTCTGGCTCTCACAGACCTGTAACTTCTTCTTTAAGAGGCTCCTCTGTCCTCCACTCATTACCTGTATTAATGGCACCTGTTTGAACTCATTATCAGTATAAAAGACACCTGTCCACAATCTCAAACAGTCAGATTCCAAACTCCACTATGGCCAAGACCAAAGAGCTGTCAAAGGACACCAGAAACAAAATTGTAGACCTGCACCAGGCTGGGAAGACTGAATCTGCAATAGGTAAGCAACTTGGTGTGAAGAAATCAACTGTGGGAGCATCCATCCATCCATCTTCTACCGCTTAATCCTTTCGGGTCGCGGGGGGGCTGGAGCCTATCCCAGCATCTTTGGGCGAGAGGCAGGGTACACCCTGGACAGATCGCCAGTCCATCACAGGGCCAACAGAGAGAGACAGACAACCATTCACTCTCACATCCATACCTAAGGACAATTTAGAATCCCCAGTTTTGATGCCAATTAACCTAACTTGCATGTTTTTGGCATGTGGGAGGAAACCGGAGTGCCCGGAGTAAACCCACGCAGACACGGGGAGAACATGCAAACTCCACACAGAAGGGTCACCGATGGTCTGGGGGTGGGATCGAACCCACGATGGTCAAGGGTGGAATCGATCCCATGACCTTCTTGCTGTGCTGCCACTGTGCTAACCACTGCGCCACCGTGCTGCCCAGTACTGCTGCTGTACTGTGGGAGCAATTATTAGAAAATGGAAGACATACAAGACCACTGATAATCTCCCTCGATCTGGGGCTCCACGCAAGATCTCACCCCGTGGGGTCAAAATTATCATGAGAACGGTGAGCAAAAATCCCAGAACCACATGGGGGGACCTAATGAATGACCTGCAGAGAGCTGGGACCAAAGTAACAAAGGCTACATCAGAAACACACTACGCCAGGGGTGGGCATTCATGTGCCATGGAGGGCCATTCCACAGCAGGTTTTCTGTTCCACCCACTGTCTTCAGCAGGTGTTTGCTCTGATCAACTTCAAGGATTGCTAATAATTGAAAACTCGACTTCCGGTTATGGCTGCCACGTAGGACGGACGTGTCTCGCTCTGCTCTGCTCCTGGAGAAAAAAAATCGGCAAATAACTCTCTCATTTGGGACAGAACGTATCCCAGCATTTGGGCGAGGATATGTCGGCGAAGCCTAAGGCTGGAAAACCAGGAAAAGGAAAAAGCGAGCCGCCGAAACAGTCCAAATTAACGGACTTTCAGATCTGTGACGCAGCAAACAAAACTCCATATATGGCGGAGGAGGCTGGCGGCGGTGCGATGTCTGCGGGGAATGGCGCAGATGCGCTGATGGCTGCCATGAGTTCAATGAGAGCGGACTTTTCCTCTAGATTTGATGGGATTATGACAGCGTTGGAAGGAATAAGAAAGGAATTGGGTGACTGTGTAGAACGAACGGCGCAGATGGAGCTCCGTCTCGCTAGTGCTGAAGATGACGTCACCCGTCTTCAATTAAAGGTGCGCACTTTGGAAAAAAAAAAATAAATCTCTGGAAGATAATATTTTGGATTTGGAATCTCGGTCGAGACAGAATAATTTGAGGCTGGTGGGTCTTCCAGAGGAATCAGAAGGTCGGGACGTATGTTCCTTTCTGGAAAAGTGGATTCCGGAGGTGCTGGGCAGCGAGGAGTTGCAATCAGCAGTGGTTCTGGAAAAAGCACATCATATTGGCCCACAGAGAGACAAGGGACCGCCGAGGACCTTAATTATGAAGTTTCTTAGCAACAGAGACAGGATGAAGATCTTCAACGCTGCACGTGCTAAAGGAGAGATTAAACACCAGGACCAGCAGGTGCGGTTCTACCCAGATTTGGCCACAGGAATCCAGCAATTGAGGAAGCAGTTTGATCCCATACGTAAGGAGCTGCGCAACCTTGGGATTCGTCATGGTGTAATCTATCCTGCGAGACTGCTGACCACGTATGAGGGCAGAACCCACATCTTCAAGACCCCAGAGGAGGCGCAGGAGTTCATCAAGAAGATCAAAGAAGAAGAAGAGACTGGTGGGAGCTAAGCATGAACAAAATATAAGGTAGAATAATTAAGCATTTGCACAGGCATCTGACTGACTTGAAGTAAATAGTAAGTTTACAAAATATAGATTGTATTATATATTAAAAAAACAAAACAAAAACAAAACAAACAAAAAAAAAAAACTATGATGTACAAAGTTGTTAAAAATTTTGGAGTTAAGTTGGAAAACTACAGAGGAGAGTTAATGTTACGTCATTAAAAGCAGTAGAGTTAGGGTGATTGGGAGGATGAAGAAGGAGTGGCTTAGGCTGTTCCCCGTGGGTGTGGAACGGTCGATGGCTATATCGGGAGACAGAATTTTTCTTTTGATTTTGGGGGGTTTGCCACAAGTGTGGGAAGGGGAAATTTGTTTGTGTGTAGTTTGTAGGATGAATGTTCAACCACTCATGTTTTTGCTTCTCTGTATGAGCATGTTTACACTGCAAGGTAATCCCAAACTCTCTATTGATCATGGACCAAAGTGTTAATCTTAATTTAACTTCATGGAATTGCAGAGGTCTACAAAATTTAAAAAAACTTAAACAAGTTATGAATAAAATAAAGGACATGGGTTCAAGAATTGTGTTTTTACAAGAAACTCATCTGATAGAGGAGGATGTTAAAAGAATTAGGAGTAGATGGCAGGGAAGTGTATTCACCTCTTCATTTTCATCCCGAGCCAGGGGAGTTATGACTCTCATACATAAATCAGTTCCTTTTCAGGTGAAAAATGTAATTGGAGACAAATTTGGAAGATATGTAATCATTCAAGGTTCTTTGCTATTAGAAAATATAAATCTTGTGAACTTATATGGTCCCAATATAGATGATCAGAAGTTCTTTGCTAATTTATTTCTCATCTTATCATCACTTACAGGGCAACATATAATAGCAGGGGATTTTAATTGTACATTGAATCCAGGTGTGGATAGATCAACAGGACTGGATTGTACGCACATTGGATGTAGGATGACTATTAATCATTTTATGAAAGAATTGAGATTGTTAGATATATGGAGAGAAATGAAACCACAAGTTAAAGCCTATTCTTGTTATTCCAGTACCTACAAGACATTCTCACGTATTGATTATTTTTTGATTTCCACAGAATTAAGGTCCAAGATTCAAAACTGCTTTTATGATAACATCGTGATTTCTGATCATGCACCCTGTTGTCTAATATATGTAGATAAAAAATTGACAAAGGAATCAGGTAGATGGCAATTTCAGCATAAATGGCTTCAGGATGAGGAATTTGTCAAGTATATAGAAAAACAGATAGACGAGTTCTTTGACATCAATACTACACAAACATCAGCATGTGTAAAGTGGGAGGCTTTCAAAGCTTTTATTAGGGGACATATTATTAGTTATACAGGATCAAAATCTAAGAAGACTTGAGAGGAGAGAGCTAAATTGGAACATAAAATAAAAAGTCTTCAGGAAAAAGTGTATGCAGGAAGTGACCCAAGGTTGGAGAATGAATTACTGATTTTGAGAGCTGAATACGACAAAAAATCAGCAAATAGAGCTGCCTCGAGTCTTCTAAGATTGAAACAATCTTTTTATGAACAAGGTGAAAAATCAGGAAAATTATTAGCATGGCAGATTAAACAATTGGAAATTAAAACACCAATTACCAGTATTATAAGTAACGGACAGGTAGTTATAGATCCTTTAGAAATTAATAGAGCCTTTAGAGATTACTATGAAAAATTATATGATACCAAAAATGAACCTGATTTAACAAAACTAAATGGGTTTTTGAACGAACTATCTATACCGTGTATTCCAAATGAAAACAGGGAGATATTGGAGTCTAAAATTAGTCAAGAAGAAGTTGGGCTAGCCATTGATAATATGAAATCAGGAAAAAGTGCAGGACCAGATGGTCTTCCAGTTGACCTTTATAAAAAATTCAAGAATAAATTAATAAAACCTTTTTTGGAAATGGTTTTAGAAGCATTTCAAAATAATAATTTACCATCATACATAAATAATGCCTTAATTATACTGCTGCCAAAACCAGGTAAGCCCTCTAATAAATGTGAAAATATGAGACCAATAAGCCTATTAAACGCCGACCTTAAGATAATCTGTAAAATTTTAGCAAGACGAATACAAGAAATTTTACCAAATATTATTAATCGAGATCAGAATGGCTTTATAAAGGGTAGACAAGGCTTCCATAATGTAAGAAGACTATTTAATATTATTTATTTTAATAAAGAAGCACCGGATACAGCTCTCCTATCATTGGACGCCGAAAAGGCCTTTGATAGAGTTGAATGGCCCTTTCTTTTTGAAGTCCTACAAAGGTTTGGACTTGGAAATAATTTCATAAAATGGGTTCAAATAATATACAATAATGCTACAGCAGAAATCCTAACAAATAACAATATTTCAAAACCAATAAAAATCAATAGAGGATGTCGACAAGGCTGTCCACTTTCACCTTTACTGTTTACTATGGCAATTGAACCTTTAGCGATAGCGATACGTTTACATTCACAAATATATGGAATTAAAGTTGGACCAACAGAACATAAAATCTCCCTGTACGCCGATGATATAATTTTGTTTATGTCGAATCTAAAAAAATCAATTCCAACCTTGTTGAATTTAATAAAGAATTTTGGGGAAATATCAGGATATAAAATAAATAAAACTAAATCTTCAATATTAATGCTAAATGAGACCCAGAGAAATTACCCAGCCCCTGAGGTAAATCAATTCAATGTTGTAAATCAGTTTAAATATTTAGGAATCCAAATTATGCCTAAGCTAGAATCAGTCGCCAGTGTCAACTATGAAGCCTTAATGTCAGATATCAATGAGTTAACTCAGAGATGGATGTCACTACCAATGTCGATGATCGGGAGAATCAATATACTTAAAAGTAATATTTTACCTAAAATACTTTATTTATTTCAATACATTCCCTTATCACCACCTTTAGATCTATTCTCAAGAATAAAAAAAAAGTTAGTGGAATTTATATGGAACAACAGGAGGGCTAGATTACGTTTGTCTTTATTATATTTACCATTTGATCGTGGAGGTCTGAAATGTCCAAATTTTATGTTGTATTATTGGTCGGCACAACTGAGGTCTATGACATATTATTTTTCATCAAATGATCTCCCTCACTGGACTGAAATGGAATCATACAATTTACCTTTACCTCTTCCCATATTCATATACTCAGATTCGGCAAAAAAATTACAAAAACAAGTTAAAAATCCATTTGTAAAGCATATGATCAAAATATGGTGTGAAGCTAAAAACTATTTAAAAGAACCACAGTTATTGTCACAATTTAGTCCAATATGGGGTAATCAATATTTTAAACCAGGGAGAGCGGACGCTGTATTTAAAGTATGGAATTTAAAAGGGATACAAAAGATTCAGGATTTATATTTGCCATGTGCAGACAACATAATGTCTTTTGAAGAGCTGAGGATCAAATTTAATCTCAATAGAACACATTTTTTTAAATATCTTCAACTTAGAAACTTTATTCGATCAAATCAAAATAAAGCTCTCACTCGACCTATTTATTCATCCTTGGAAAAAATGATGATGAAAGATAGTAAAAGAAAGGGTATTATTTCAGAGTTTTATAACTCATTGACACTATCTTCAAGTGAAAATTCACTGAAAAGATTAAACTACTGGAAAGAAGATCTGCAAATTGAAATTTCAGAGGAACAATGGGAATTGGCTTGTACAGAAGCTCAAACCAAATCAATAAATGCACGCCTTAAATTGATACATTTCAAATGGTTAATGCGGATGTATGTTACACCGGAGGAGTTAAATAGATATAACAAAAATATACCAGATACATGCACAAAATGCATGGAAAGTAAAGGAACCCTATTTCATTGTTTATGGGAATGTAGATTAATAAGAATGTTTTGGGAGGAGGTGAGGGTAACAATTGAAAAAATAATCTCAAAACAAATCATATTGAATCCTAAACTGTTTTTGTTGGGTCTGTACCCAGAAAAGCATAATTTCAATAAAAGTGAAAGAACATTCATAGACCTCAGTTTGCTTAATGCCAAAAAATGTATTGCACTATTATGGAAAAAGACTCATAGACCAGATGTGACTCAGTGGTTAAGACAGATGTTAACAAACCTTCCATTAGAAAGAATAACATATATACTGAAATCAAAGGAAATTGTGTTTGAGAATATATGGAGACCTTTTATTGATTATGTAAAAAATTTAAACATAACTCTTGAAGAAGAAGGTGAATGATGTGTGTGGACCTTGTAAATTCCAAACTGGTGAACATAATATGTATACTAATATATTGGATTGTCTAGACTAAACAGAGGAGCATTGTTGAAGACTTGATTTTGTTGGTGGTTGTTGGTGTTTTTAGGGCTTTTTTTTTTTTTTTTTTTGTAGTACTTTAGTGTTAGTGTTTGATTGTTTGTATCATGTTTGTTAAAAAAAAAAAAAAAAAAGGTTCAATAAAGATATTGTGGAAAAAAAAATAATTGAAAACTCCTGCTGAAGACACTGAGTGGAACAGAAAATCTGTAGTGGAATGGCCCTCACTGCCCACCCCTGCACTACGCCGTTAGGGACTCAAATCCTGCAGTGCCAGACGTGTCCCCCTGCTTAAGCCAGTACATGTCCAGGCCCATCTGAAGTTTGCTAGAGAGCATTTGGATGATCCAGAAGAGGATTGGGAGAATGTCATATGGTCAGATGAAACCAAAATAGAACTTTTTGGTAAAAACTCAACTTGACGTGTTTGGAGGAGAAAGAACACCATACCTACTGTGAAGCATGGGGGTGGAAACATCATACTTTGGGGCTGTTTTTCTGCAAAGGGACCAGGACGACTGATCCGTGTAAAGGAAAGAATGAATGGGGACATGTATTGTGAGATTTTGAGTGAAAACCTCCTTCCACCAGCAAGGGCACTGAAGATGAAACATGGCTGGGTCTTTCAGCATGACAATGATCCCAAACACACTGCCCGGGCAACGAAGGAGTGGCTTCGTAAGAAGCATTTCAAGGTCCTGGAGTGGCCTAGCCAGTCTCCAGATCTCAACCCCATAGAAAATCTTTGGAGGGAGTTGAAAGTCTGTGTTGCCCAGCGACAGCCCCAAAACATCACTGCTCTAGAGGAGATCTGCATGGAGGAATGGGCCAAAATACCAGCAACAGTGTGTGAAAACTTACAGAAAACGTTTGACCTCTGTCATTGCCAACAAAGGGTATATAACAAAGTACTGAGATGAACTTTTGTTACTGACCAAATACTTATTTTACCGAGGAACTTGCCAATTAATTCATTAAAAATCCTTCAATGTGATTTTCTGGATTTTTTTTTTCTTATTTTGTCTCTCATAGTTGAGGTATACCTATGATGAAAATTGGAGACCTCTCTCATCTTTCAAGTGGGAGAACTTGCACAGTTGGTGGCTGACTAAATACTTTTTTTTACCCCACTGTATATATATATATATATATATATATATATATATAAATGTTCACCATGTTCCATGATTTTTTTTTTTTTTCAAAAGCTCTTTTACAATGTTAAAGTGGGGAAAAAATTCTGAACACCTCTCTTGCTTTGGATCTACTCCAAAATGGAGTTTTTCCATATTCCTCCAAATTGGCTTCTTTCATGGTCCAAGCTTCACCCTTTCACCAAGTTTCATCAAAATCAGTTCAATAGTTTTTGCACAATCATTCAAAGGGTAGTATCTGACGGAGTGGCAAATGCTGACGAACGTGGCGATTTTTGGATTTGAGAACTTTTCTGACGAATGTTGTTGTGAAAATCAAGCTAGTATCTCGTGTAGTGGCAAATGCTGAGGAACGTTCAAGAACGTCGTGCCTTTTGGGTTTCGTCAGGGTTCGTAAAAGGTTGCAGTTTTTAAGGTCACCAACAGTTTTGTCATAAAGGGTCCTAAAAATGTTCCTAGTGTTCACTACCGGACAAACCAAAAAGAACTTTAGCATCATGCGGTACAACCACTTGTAAATGCTTACAACTATTTTGCAACTGTTTGCAGAAAAATTAATTTGCAAAAAAATTGTCAACACATATTCAAAATTCTGCCTTTGACTGCCACCTGATCCACATAGCACCGGACCCACATGGTCCCTCCTGCAGGTGGTGAACCCACTGGAGGGAGGACCCATGTAATTCCTTTGGGCTGAGCCCAGCTGGGTCCCATGGGCAGTACCCAGCCACCAGGCACTAGCCATCAAACCCCACCCCCAGGCCTCGCTCTTGGGTGGGGACCCGGTAACCCCATACCGGGCGGGGTACACTGAATCCTTGTTCTAGCATTCATCATGAGAGTCTGTTGGATCGTTCTTAGTCTGGCCCTTCACCCAGGACCAGTTTATCTTGGATGACCCAACCAGAGGCAAATTGCCCCGGACAACATAGCTCCTGGGATCACTAGGGCACGCAAACCCCCCACCATGAAAAGGTGACGATCCATGAGGGGTGATAATCCATGAGGTCTGTCTGTCGTGGTGAAGAGGAAGCTAAGCTCTAAGGCAAAGCTGTTGATTTACCAGGCAGTCTACATTCCTACCCTCACCTATGGTCATGAGCTTTGTGTAATGACCGAAAAAATGAGATCACGGATACAAGCGGCTGAAATGAGCTTTTTCTGTAGGATTGCTGGACTCATCCTTAGAGACAGGGTGAGGAGCTCAGTCACCTGGGAGAGGTTCAGAGTAGAACCGCTGCTCCCCCACATTGAAAAGAGCCAGTTGAGGTGGTTTGGGCATCTGATCAGGTCGCTTCCAACTTGAGGTGTTTCAGGCACATCCCACTGGGAGGACCCAGGACTCACTGGAGAGACTATGGCTGTGTTCAGAATGTTCCCTCACTCACTCCCTCCCTACTCGCTATACAGTGAATTTAGATATAGTGGACTATACAGTAAACTCAATATAACAATAAAATTAACTGCTTTCGGACACTACTGGGCTTGTTTTCGAGGCATGGTTAATGACGTCATCACGTGAGACAGTAAAATGTAACAGACTAACGGTGGTAAAAAAAAATGAATTCCTGCATGTAATTTGAAGTAAATATGTATTAAATCAAATTGTTTTTGCTGAATTAATAAATATAAATACCTTAAGGTAGTTTATGTTGTAATGTGAAGCTCTCCTCTCACTGCTCCATTAGCTGCACATTGCATTATGGGATATATTAGCTAATGTAGTGGCCATCCGTTGTACACTACTTTTCAAAATGCATTGTGGGATATTTTGAGTGTACTATATAGTGAATGAAATTTTCAGTTAAGATTTCGAACAGCACTACAAAATGGCTGATTCACTATATAGTACACTATATGGGGAGGAGCGAGCATTTCGAACACAGCATATGTCTCCCAGCTGGTCTGGGAACACCTTGGTATCCTCTCTGAAGAGCTGGAGCAGGTGGCTGGGGAGAGGGAAGTCTGGGCTTCTGTGCTTGAACTGCTGCCTCCACGACCCGGACCTCCGGGAAAGCAGTAGAAGATGGATGGATGGATGTTCAAAACTTCTGAACACATAAGGGATAAGGGCCTGTACTTCTATAGCACTTTTTCTAGTCTCAAAGACCACTCAAAGCACTTCACTAATTCACATGTTCAAAATGTATTACCGACAAAGAAAGGGAAAACTGTTGGCGATCTTAAAAATTGTTGGCAAACTGTTTGGTAACCTTTTACGACGAACCCCAAAAGCACAATATTCTTTGCGCATTTGCCGTTCCATGAGATAACAGGGGATAGAGAAATAAAATGCCCTGTCTTGCAGCCTTAAAGTGAATAAATATCTATCCATCTTCTTAACTGCTTAATCCTTTTTGGGTCGCGGGAGGACTGGAGCCTATCCCAACATCTTTGGGTGAGAGGCAGGGTATACCTAGGACAGATTACCACTCCATCGCAGGGACAACACAGAGAGACAGACAACCATTCACTCTCACATTCATACTAAAGGACAATTTATTCCCAGTTGATGCCAATTAACCTAACATGCACTTCTTTGAATTGTAGGAGGAAACTGGAGTACCTGGCGAAAACCCATGCAGACATGGGGAGAACATGGAAACTCCACAAAGAAAGGTCACCATAGGGGAGGAGTGGGTCAGAACCCACGACCTTCTCGCTGTGAGGCAACGGTACTGACCACTGCCACACTCAGCTGCCACTGAATACAGAAATAAATGAAATTTTAAAAATTCCTGGATTCATCACTTGATTTGGATCCACCTCAAAATCTAGTGAGTTCTTGTATGGCCCAAACTTCACGCTTATACCAAATTTAACTGAAGCTGGATCAGCAGTTTTTGTGTAATTCAGTGAATAGTAAAGGAAAAGACAAACAGACTGAAGCTTCATCAAAAGCATAACCTTCTGGGCGGAGGTAACAAACTGATTCTCTGCAGGCTGGCTTGAACAGCAGATAGTTGGGGCTGTGTGGCTAATACTAAGATATTACAGGTCCCATACTGTGCATTTTCCAGGGATTAATTTTAAGTTTCATCATTCTCAAGGGCATATTTATATAGTTTAAAAGACCAACCAGACCATTAATGGTCATGTTTACATATACACAAATAAACTGATTATGACTGGATTTCTGGGGTTATCTTATTATTCAAGTGGGCATGTATAGTTGTACTCATAAGTTTACATACCCTGGTGGAATGTGTGATTTTTTTTGACCATTTTTCAGAGAATATGAATGATAATACAAAATATCATAATTAGTGGTTGGGTGAAGCCGTTTACGTCTTATCAAACAATTGTGTTTGCTCTTTTTAAATCATAATGACAACAGAAACTACCCAAATGACCCTGATCAAAAGTTTATATACCCTAGAAGCCACTCCCTGGTGTCTCTGATTGCCCCTAATTGTACCCACCTGTTCCTCGTTATCTGCCAATTATTCCACTGTCTATAAATGTGTGTGTCAGTCTCTGTCAGTTGTTGCGTCCTGTCACATGTTGGCGTGATTACACGTTTCGGTCCAGTCTGTCATGCGTAGTCCCAGTGTTATCCTGCCGGTCTGTAAATCCGCCTAGTTTTTTGCCTTTATTCAGCCCACATGCTGCTTTAATTTCTGCTCTTGTCCAGTCTTGTAATAAATTTTGTTTTACCAAACTCGCCTTGCAATTGTGTCCTCTTCTCCGCCCCAGAGGGGCTCCCGTGACATAATTAAGAAGTGGAAAATGAGGGATTCTGTTGAAACCAAGACACGGTCAGGTAAACCAACAAAAATTTCAGCCACAACTGCCAGGAAAATTGTTTGGGATGCAAAGAAAAACCTTCAAATAACTTCAGCTAACATACAGGACTCTCTGAAAAAAATTGGTGTGGCTGTTTCAAGATGCACAATAAGGAGGCACTTCAAGAAAATGGGCTGCATGGTCGAGTCGCCAGAAGAAAGCCATTACTACACCAATGCCACAAAGCAGCCCGCTTACAATACACCAAACAGCACAGAGACAAGGCTCAAAACTTCTGGAACAAAGTTATTTGGAGTGATGAGACCAAAATTGAACGTTTTAGCCACAACCATAAACGCTACATCTGGAGAGGAGTCAACAAGGCCGATGATGAAAATTACCCCATCCCTACTGTGAAACACAGAGGCTGATCGCTGATGTTTTGGTGATGTGTGAGTTACAAAGGCACAGGAAACTTGGTCAAAACTGATGGCAAGATGAATGTAGCATGTTATCAGAAAGCACTGGAAGAAAATTTGCACTCATCAAAGTCAAAGTCAAATTTATTTATAGAGCACATTTAAAAACACTCAAGTTGACCAAAGTGCTGTACATTGAGATAGCCCAGAAGCTGCACATGGGATGCACTTGGACATTCCAACATGACAATGATCCAAAATACAAGGCCAAGTCAACCTGTCATTGGCTGCAGCAGAAAAAGTGAAGGTTCTGGAGTGGCCATCTCAGTCTCCTGACCTCAATATCATTAAGCCACTTTGGGGAGATCTCAAACATGCAGTTCATGAAAGACAGTCCAAGAATTTACAGAAACTGCAAGCTTTTTGCTAAGAAGAATGGGCAGCTTTACCATCTGAGAAAATAAATTGTTTCATCCACAACTACCACAAAACACTTCAAGCTGTCACTGATGTTAAAGACAACAATACACGGCATTAAAAACTAGTCTATGTAAACTTTTGATCAGGGTCATTTGAGTAGTTTCTGTTGTTATTATGATATAAAAAGAGCAAACACAATTGTTTGGTAATAAATGGCTTCACCCAACCACTAACTATGAGTGAAAGACAAGTTTTTGTATTATCATTCATATTCTCTGAAAAATGGCCAAAAAAATCACAAATTCCACCAGAGTCTGTAACCTTATGAGCACAACTGTAAACAGAATAATTTGATAAAGGCCATTATCAGTTTAAGAGAAATCC
The DNA here is from genome assembly GCA_020510985.1 of Pholidichthys leucotaenia. Classification (NCBI taxonomy): domain Eukaryota; kingdom Metazoa; phylum Chordata; class Actinopteri; order Cichliformes; family Pholidichthyidae; genus Pholidichthys; species Pholidichthys leucotaenia. The sequence continues at coordinate 314,922,744 of CM035842.1, forward strand.
CATTAACTCAAATAGATTATTCAGTGCATGTAAACATGTCAAATCGGATTATTACCATTATCGGTTTATTCCCAGTTACTGGATTATTGTGACCATGTAGTTGTGGCCAATGACGGAGTATCTCATTCCAGCCTGACAAAATCACCCCGAGAGTGCTCAGCTCTCCTGACCGCTGACCTTGACCTTAAGTACAGCCTAAATTCAGGCCCATCTAGGATATGCTTAAGGTCCATGTCAATAGCCTAGGAGGAGTAGCGTTTTTGTGAAATCATAAATGCTCAGATCTCTGATACTTTGACAATGACATTGACCTCAACTTGTATGCAAACCTACCAGAGGATCCTTGTGATTGAGCCTGATGAAAATCATGATAATTGCCGAGAAGGAGTAGCGCTTTTGCTAAAATCATATAAGTACCCAAATCGACTGACCTTTGACCTTGTCCTTGAGCATGAGCTTGTCATGTGAACCTTTTTCTCATCCGTGCTGCTTCAAAATACAAACGTAGCTGGTGGAGAGTGGCCCAAGGCTGGAACCAGACTGTATCCACAATGGACCGCAACCATAGTCAGTGGAAATTAGGGGTAAGCCATGATTTGCTCACCTTAATGCCCCAAGCAGAGGCATCAGCACGTAAGGTACTTTCATTAACTTAGGAAACTGAAGGCAGGGTTTGATGGTTTGCGATGTTATAAAACACAGGAAGTTCAATTTGTTTGTTTCTTGAAGAAGTTAAATATAGGCAGTGCGTATTTCTCTGTAAAGTTAGCATTAATATTTTATTAGTAAACATGTGACAAATGGCTATGTTTTATAAGGTTAAAACCCACAAAACAATGACACAACAAAACTCCAGCATGACATGACAAGTGTTCAGAGCTTTTTCTCTCAAAGAACTTAGTCCTGCATGTCTATAAAGTGTACTAATATAGACACAAAACAGAGGAAAGTGTGAGCTAACAGTAGATTTAAAAACTCAGGCTTATGAATACTATTCATTCCAACCTACCTGACCTACAAAAAATATTGTTGCTCTACACAGTCATTTTTTCCGGTGCTACCTTCCATCCTGTGCAGGCCCCACTGAGACCTTATTAGTACTTGGTAAAACCAGAGCACGAGTTTACAAGATGTGACTTTGTAAAGGCAGAGAGTGAAGAGTGAGACTAAACACTTCTTCCACTGCTGGCGGAACATTGTGATCCAACTGCGAGCAGCTGCATCCTTGTTTCAATAACACGCCAACAACACACTGCGCTCCTTACAGTTGTGCGGATCAGTCGGAAGAACCCCCAGGGAGAGTGACGCTCTTCTGCAAGGCATTCAAGAACTGTATAAGTTAGCCATGTTGCACATCATGATGCCAGTGTAACTAACATATAGTATGCGAGCGCATTAAAAAAAACAGAATATTGTCTTAAATCTTTACTTTGGTCTTTGAACTAAATTAGGAATCATGAGATTCTTATTTTTTGAGCTACACTCGTACATTAGATGTGCATCCAGTTAGTTTAGGCCTCACAGTAGTCTGGACAACACAAAGAAGTCCATCAATCTTCCTCTGGGGAGGGTGCTGGTTTGCCACGCATTTAGTTCCCCTTGTGTGCCGATCGAGCCTTCACCACCTACACATGCACACATTTGCCCACAGCTCCCGTTCTCCGGGTGTGTAACCAGCCACTGCGCACAGCTGTCATGTGTCTAGTGAAAGCAGTTTGACTGACACTTATTTTTCAAGATTGAATATGCATCCCCCCCCCCCCCGAGGACTGACGCATGCCAAACGAAGGACATCCCCCTGATTGATGGCATCTATTTATAACAGAGCTAGCCCCTTGTTGCTCTCATACTGACTTTTCCCTCCATGTCCGACCTCTGACAGGCCCAGAACCAGAATCTGCCACTGGGAAACAAAAAAGAGAATCAAGAGTTATTGGAAATCTGTTGTAATAAACTAAACTTTCCATTAGGGGGTTGGGCTAAAAAGAAAAAAAGGTCTTTGCTGCAGAAATTATGCATGGGGTACAGGGATGGGAGGCGGGGGGGGGGTGTCTCTTGAGTGCCAAGGTTAGATAACAACATAATCAATAATGCATTGCCTATTGTGCTTCAGCACTGCAGTCAGCTCAGTTCAGTTAAATTCAAGTGAACTCACAGCGCGGGACTGGCTGACTTGATGCTAAGTCAACAGTCTGCATGAAAGATCTTCCCGAAGGCACTGCCCGAAAACAGCAGAAGAGGGGATGATGATGACGGCCTGAGCAGATGGGAGGGAACAAAGGCAAACTTGGCAGGGAAAGGAAGCACTGAGGGAGGAGTGCTTGGTTGCCACTGCTGCAGATGTTGTTTATGAGTCTTTACAAAATGTTACAACCAACCTACAATTTGTAAAAAGAGATGGAGAATTTTGGCCCAAAGCAAGAACACTAGCAAAAATAATTATACTTATTAGGATAAAAATATCATATGATACAAAATGTTTAAACTTCAAGAGATGAGAATAAAATCGCTATATAAGTGAGTGCCATTTACCATTTACCATTTAAACTGGAGATGGTTTTGCTTTTGTTCCTGATACCGATATCTAAGCTTGCATATTGGCTGATATCAAGTACCAATTCAGAACCAAAGCATAAAAAATATAGTTTTAAAACTTTTTTCATTATTTCAACTTGGAATTACCAGGTACAGTTTCTTGGCTAATACATTATGTGGTATCGGATTGCTGCATAGACTACTCGCTATACTCACCAATACCGACATCAGCACTTTTCAGCAGTATCTGTGGCATTTCTGACACTGGTAACAGAACTAGAACAGCTCTATTTAAAACAACTCTCCTCTCCCGTGCCCCCCTCTCTAGCCGTGACTCTAGACTTCACCCCTCCCGCAACTGATCTACGTCAGCCTAGCCATGCAGCGGAATCCCACCCCATCCTCGAGCAGCATCGACAGCTCAGCTCTGCAAACCAAAATGCCACACGACCAGCTGCTGCAGAGTTTCTCCCTCGTTGTTTATGGCCCCTTGGAGTGCATTAAAGAGCATGTTATGTCGCTAGATTTATCACATGACATGACACAAACATGAATTATTCCGCCGTTTTTCCTGGTGACCATCAACGTGACAAACGGTGCGTTGCATGTTATTGCAGTCACATTGCTTTGTAATGAGGACAACTTGTGTTCCTGCATCTGAATTATTGATCCGGTGCTGTGCAATGCCTCACGCTCAGGCCATGACTGTGTATAGATCTGCTGTCATAAATAAACATAGACAATCTTGAAGCTGCAAAAACATGAGATCACAGAAATGATTCGGCTGGGAAATGTATTTTCAAATTGCTTTCATGTACTAAAAAACCACCACAGGCACACTTTTTTGTTTTGTATCAGAGATAAAAGTGAATCTTATTTGATTGTGCCGGAAAATCCTCTCAGCTTAGATGCTGAATATTACAAAGTTCCCCTATTCAAGCAGCCACTTGGCTTAGAAATTCTAATCACATCGCTATGAATACATGATCCCAGAGAATCACATAAACCTACAAAGCACATTTTGTACAAAGTGCGCATTGATCTTAGCACTGCTCAGCTTGCACCGGTACAATGCCAGGTTTGTGAGCAGGCAGGGCACAAGATGGACCCCATGTGCATGCGTGCGTGTCACTAATGGTCTAGTTTGGTAGGAATCTCCTCCCCTCCACGCTCCTTCTTCCCTACCCAGTCTGTCGGATCTGATCCTCCCAGTGTGCCTTCTGTGGTGTCTGCTTCTGTTCTCCTTGCTGTCGGTGAGCTGAGGGCCAGCAGAGGGGAACGAGCTGCCAGCATCTTGGCCTGGTTGCCTGGCTCCCCACAGCCTAGTCATTACCGCTGGCTAACAAGCAAGAGAGCGAGGGACGTCTGCGGCTGCTCTTCTCCTTAACTAACAAAAAGAAAGACCTCATGGGTAACCGTGGTAGCAGCGGCAGCGTAGAGGCAAAGGCTCCTGCTGGACTCGTAATAGTACTTGCTCATTATAGGTTGTCTCCTGGGGGTGAAAAAAAAAAGTTGTACACACTGGGTTACAGGTCCTTTCAACTATGCACTGGCAGACTACATGGGGTAAGGAGGAAGGGGACATTATGTACACAACCTGTCACATGTTATTGCTTTGAATTATCTTTATGCAGAAGTGCTTATGTGCGCATATGTCATGCTCAGCTTGATGTTTACACACTTCCATAATGTCATCTGATATTTTTCTTGGTGGGGGGGGGCATCAGTGAGGTTCATCAGAGGGGGTGGTGGCATGAAATGAGTTTGACTTAATTTGATTTGATTCTAGTGGCTCCATCACAGACGCGCACACATGCTGGGATTATAGATCACACCAAACACAGACACATGCAAGCTTTCTATTCTGCATAGGCAACATTTCCTGATGGCAGGCAGTCGACCTCGGTGGCGGGGGATGGAGGCATTGTATGTTAATTAATAACTGAATATTTCATAAACCCATAACCCACAACTTGTTTGACACCAGCTTTTCTTGTGATTTCACTGGTGTGCTCAACTGGAGCAGATTCTGCCAGCGTTTCATTAGACGTTACATTGAGTCAGCACAATATTTCATCTTTGTTCAGACACCAAAGCCTTTCACTCTTCTAAGCTAATGAGGCTAACATTACCAAACTTAGCCGTGCTGATTTATTGGACTATTTCTGCGCAAAAGAAACTGCAGTACATTTCCCACATTGTCCCGGTATTGCTTAAGCAAAACAGGAGGCAAAGCAAATGCCAAAAGATCTTTAAATTCTAATGCAATACACTGCAACAATCCTGCAATATAGTAATACTGTTTATTACTTTTGTCAGTTATAATGCACTTTATGGTATTGGTGGTATGTCCAGTCCAGACTCTGAGGTGAGGGAATACTGGACTACCTTATACTGTTAGTGTTACTGTTCAACACACAAACAAAAAGTAAAAAAAAAAATGCACAGGGCTGAGCAATTAGCCTAAATTAAACCAAAAGTGGCGTTCAGGATGTAAAAAGGATGGAATCTTGCTCATGTCATTTTTTTCTCCTCCTCTACCTGTTGTGTACGTGTGTATATGAGAGTTTTCCTGTTCTTCCCCTTTACAACTTCTCCTACGTGCGTCAGCTCAACTGTCTTACAGTGGAAATGAACAGCAAAGTGGACAAGATGAGGCTGTATTTAACAACCCGATCTGAGATTCATAATCCCTATGTGGTGATAACATAATCATGGCTGCATAAAGGACATCCCCACAATGCAGCTAACAAGCTAATTAGCCATCAGCACAAGTCATGTGACCCTCAAGAGGTACAGTATGTGTAAATAAACACTGACTTCTTCACTGGACAAAATTTAATTTGGTTACATGTGTGTGTGTGTGTGTGTGTGTGTGTGTGTGTGTGTGTGTGTGTGTGTGTGTGTGTGTGAGAGAGAGAGAGAGAGAGAAACAACAATAGCTCTTGTCTTTATTATATTATGCACATTTACTACTGAATCACTGTTAGTGTGTATATAGTCACTGACACCACATGCTTGTGTAATACATACATACATACATATACATACATATATATATATATATATATATATATATATATATATATATATATATATATATATATATATATATATATATATATATATATATATATAAAGAGACTATGCAGTGTGGGTATGCATGTATGTATGTATGTGGCAAACTTTGTCCCCCTACTAACTCAGAGGCCAGTTGTCCGTGGACTCTCATCTCTTGCATGGTGATGGCACAGTACCTGAAGAGTGACATGGTTTCACTGATCGCTTGACCATAAAAGAGGTCAAAGGTGACCTTTTTTAACCTCCCTTTACTGGTGGAAGGAATCAAGTGCACCCAACACAGTCGGTGGAGTTTAGGATCCGTGGGTCTCTCGCCACAATACAGACATTGTGGACTGATGGGGAGACGGAAGTGCAGGTTACTGCTGGGTGCTGGGACACCAAAACTATATTTACTTTTACATATGTTCGCTTTTCTTTAACTCTAATCCGCTCAAAAAAAAAACCCAAGAGGTATATGCTGAGGAAGAAATCAAGCACACCCCAGATCTAATCTCGTGCACCCCGCTGGTCTCGCTCTCGCCCCGTGGCTCTCTCTCCACACTGGTGGTAGAGTGTCGTTGAGACAGTGAAACAGAGACAGACTGCGCTGATCTCTCAATACAATTGTGGTGGACTGTCGTCGGATGGAGAAACGGATGTGTAGGGTGCTGGTGTGCAACACGACCAGAAAGTAGCCCATGGACTGCAGGTAATAAACCTCTCTGTGGAGCTGATACTCCTTGTGTTCACAAAGGGTTTCATTGAACAACAAATGGTCACAAATGTGATGGAAGAACACCCAAATAACGAATTATATGATTTAATTCATAATGCTACTGTTTTAAAATGTTGTCCAGTGTTGCAAATTGATCATTTTCCACTCAAAAACACAATATTCTGGAGATTTTGGCATAAACGTTCACTGTGCCATTTCTCACTACTCTGCAACAACACCAAAACCAAGGGTGCAAAAACATGAAGGTAGTCAGACTTCCAAATAATTATTTATAATGATAAATGAACAATTCCCATTCCCAAAGTGCAAGTTACAACATTATTATGAATATGCTATAAGTCCTAAAAGATTATATTTATAATTTCTAACATAGTGAATGAGATAACTACAGTAAATGTCCCATTAGGGACTAAAACACAAATGTGACCAAACGGGACACAAACACGCCAACAAAATTAAACTGCAAGAAGTACTTGTCCAGGGTGTACCCTGCCTCTTGCCCAGAGATGCTGGGATAGGCTCCAGCACCCCCCACGACCTGAAAAGGATTAAGCAGAAGATGGATGGATGGATGGACATTACAATGGGTCCCAAATATTTGTAAAAGTGCCCCATTAGTTGACTTGATGTCACTTGATCCCATTAGATATAATTTAATGCGCTATTTGGGCATTGTGTGTAAGGTTAGCTACTAGAAGAATGGCCATTTGTTGTTAAATATTAATGACTTAATTAATTTTTGAGCGCTTTTGGTGTCCAATAAAAATGATCTCATTCATTATTTAGATGTTTTCTGGGGGTTTGATGTCCCGTTCGCTGCTGTTTGGTCCTGTTCGTTATTTAGTGAAATTGTGGAGAAAGGAGGCAGGCAAGGCAGGCGAGGCAATGAGCTGGACGACACAGAAACTTTATTCTTTCTCCAACATGAAGTACAGCAAACAGCGATCCCGGTTCTCTGTGCATTCCACTTTTATCTCTTTTTTTCCATGCATCGAGACCCGGAACTTTCAACCATAACACATTGTTGTTTGAACAAAGGAATGTGTGGCACATTAACATGACATTACGCCGGGGCCGCTCTTACACCCTCTTACCCTCAGCGGCTCCAGCAGCTCTCACTCTCACCGGGGGCGCATAGACCCAATAGTCCCGTCTGATACCCCGTGGTGACACCTCCTCCTTCGGTCCATTGTTCCCCCTTCCCCCTGCCCTCTCTGGGTGGAGAAACCCCCACCGTGCCCCCACATAGCCCCCCCTCCCGAACACCCAGAAGGGGCACTAACCCTGGCGCCCATAGCGGCTGTAGCGGGGGATCGCCAGTCCAGTCGAACCGCCCTGCTGGCGAGGTGTATAGGAGGGCACATCAGTCTGTGGAGGGAAAAGGGGGGGGGGGGCATTATCTTCACGAGCGAGGGTCCCTGGTGAGGGACCACCAACGGTGGGCGTCCGCACCGGGGAGCTTGGGCCAACACCACCTGCTTGTCTGCCAACACAAAAGCTGGCTTCAGCCTGTCGATGCAGACGGTCTCTCAAAGTCCTCCCAAGTCGAACACAAAATGCTTCACCCCAGGTTCCAGCACTCTGAACGGTCCGTTGTACGGTGGACGCAGCGGGGTCCGGTGCGCATCATGCCTGATGAAAACAAAACAGGTGTTCAGCAAGCTTTTTGGGACGAATGTGCAGAGAAAATAATGGTGGGCCGGGCCCGGAACACTCAAAACCTCCGTACTGCATAAAAATTGCGCGGGTGGATCAGCCTCAGGCGTGGGATTTTCCAGTAAAAACTCTCCGGGGATCCGCAGCGGCTGAGAAAAAATGAGTTCTGCTGGGGAGGCTGCCAAATCCTCCTTAGGTGAGGAGCGCAACCCTAAAAGAACCCAGGGCAGGCGGTCAACCCAATTTGTCTGAGCACTGCTTTAAAGGCGACGGACATTGACATTTTTTTATTGAACCAATCAACTGATTGTATGAAAATATTCCATTCTTCCCATTCCCCTGATTTAATATGTGTCACCATCCTACATAAATGAAATTATTTGGTCATAGCCCATCTTTCACTCAGTGATGCTGCAGTACCGCCATCTGCCGATAGGTGCGTGCAGCCTTCACGTCAATTCGGTATGAAAAAAAATTGCAGAACGAGAGCAAAGTGATTCGGACAGCGATTATTTTCTAGAGTTTGACGACCTCAATATAAATGATTACAAATGATTACATTGACAATGAAGACGTTTTGGGTGGTGTGTGGGCTGTCAGCCTTATTTGTTCGAGGGAGAGGAGGAAGACGCAACACGGACGGGAAAAGAACACGTTTACGATCGGCTGTAAGATATTTCTAGGTAAAAGATGCTTACAAATATTTTTCTTTGGCGACATGCATGGTCACACACTTAATTTTAAAAATAAAACTACCCATTGGTCACTCGCTGCCTGATGACATGTTGTTAATCATCATCTTCTCAGCCGCTGATTAGCACCTGCTGGTCTGTGCGCAGCTGGAGCTGATGAGACAGATGAAGCGGCCGTCATCATCCACACGAGTGAGTTTATAAACAATATTTATTCATTTGATTTAATTTCCCAGATGAATTATGAAGAAACCATTCAATACATTCAATAATCAATGCAAACGGAATAATCAATGCCTACCCCATATTTTTCAGGCGATACAGATTCATAGTGTTGGGGATTTTTTTGGAGAAGAAGTGAGGGTTATGTTGCCTGCCTGTGCGGTGAGCCTCATCAGAGAAACATTCCCATCTCATCACTACAAGGGATTTTGCCTACCAAGATTAGATTTGTGAACAATGTTATTTAAATAAAGTTTTGTAAAATCATATATTGAGTTATTATTAGTATATTGAGTTTATGAAATATAAATTGATCAAACAGGCACAACCACCTCCCTATACAGCACTGAATATTTCATATTTGATGAGTATGAACACCCTAATATGCTAATATTTGATAAGTTGGTAAGGCAATGCAAACCATGGCTTGGAATTCATTTAAGATGTTTAGTAAACATTTGCAGTGAATATTAAAAATAAAAAAACGTACCCTGTTTACTTCTCGTGTTCTGACAGTTGATCGCCACTAGCACTGACCCTGTTCTCAGAGTCACACTTGGAAATCGAGGCATATATAGTTGGAATAGCCGTTTTCTTTATCAGAAATCTTTTGGCAAATTTCATTTCAAATTGACATAATGTCTGGCCCAGGAAACACGCACGCAGGCTCAGGATAGATTTAACAGCTTTATTCAACAAGCAGGTGTGTGTGAATGGATTTATGGGGATGTGCTGACGAGGGGCAGGTGTGCGCGCAGCTGAATCCGCTGAGGAGCGGCGAGTCGTGACACAAATTGCATCTTATTCTCGAAATCGCTGTCAACGAAATCTCTACTGCACATTTTTGGTGTTTTACCGACATAAGTCCATTTTTTTTTGCGTTTTCTGAACGAATTTCACCCATGCCGTTCTGATTTTCACAGGGACGGGACATTCAAAAACACTCACAGCATGCTCCTCTGGTATAACGTCGCACCCGTACACAACACAACGACAAACCATAATTAATTCGATTCCTGAAATCCTAATGTTAATAAATAATCTATTTGTAATCCAAAAGTATTCCGAGAAATATCCGTAATCGCCGATTTTAAAACGTAAACATCAAATAAAAAAAAGCAATGTCCGCCGACTGTGTGCCACACCGAAATGACGTCACACAGTCAGTGGCCATTTTAGCCGCTGATCTTGGCTGGGTCAGACAGCTCTCCACAACAGCGTACTTCAAGAGCGCATTGTCACCTTATGCGACATACGTTGACACCAAAACATGTGGGGTTCCAATTAGCTCGTCTCAGACAACAATTTGAGATATGATTTAGCGATTTTGAGTTTTCGTCTGTCCATCACCTTTAAGTGACCTATGAAAACGCTCGCATAACCCGTTAGCCTGGGGGTTGTACATGGTAGTCCGGTGAATTTTGAGCCCCAGGCTCTGTGCCATCACAGACCAGAGTTCCAACACGAATTGTGGATCCCTGTCGGATGTAATGTCCGATGGAGATCCGAAATGTGCAACCCAAGCTGACAAAAAAGCGTGAGCTACTTCCGTGGACATAGTAGAAGTCAGCGGGACCACTTCAGGCCAGCGCGTGGTGCAGTCCACAACCGTCAAAAGTTGCGTGAAACCTTGTGATAGCGGGAGGGGTCCCACCAAATCCACATGGACGTGGTTGAACCTCCTAGCCAGGATTTGGAACGGCTCAAGGAGGGCTCTGGTGTGCTTGTGCAATTTGGCCCGCTGGCACGCAACGCAAGCTGCAACCCACTCCTTCACGTCTTTGCGCAAGCACGGCCAGACGAACTTCGCCCCCACTAGCTTCACCAAAGTGTGCACTTCCAGATGCGAAAGGGAGTGGACTGACTCGAAAACGCGACGGCGCCAAGAGCTCGGAACCACTGGGCAGAGGCGGCCAGTGGAGACGTCACAGAGCAAGGGAGGGAACCCTTCTTGCACCACCCTGCTCTCCAGCCTTAACCCAGTTGGGGCAGACTGGAGCGTGCAAATGTCCGCGTCCCCGGCTTGCTCCATGGCCATGGCAGGGAAATCTGTTCCCATGTAGACTGGGGTGATTAACATGCGCTAAAGGCAATCGGCCACCATGATGAGCTTACCGGCAACATGCTGAATGTCGGTAGTCAACTCTGAAATTGCAGTTAAATGCCGTTGCTGCCAGGCCAACCACGATTCCGAGACCTTGAACATTGCGTACGTCAGCGGCTTATGGTCCACGAACGCAGTGAACTGACGTCCCTCCAGCCAGAACTGGAAATGGCACATCGCCAGGTGGAGAGCCAGCAATTCTCTATCGAATGTGCTGTATTTGTGTTTGTTGTTGCGCAAAGTTCGGCTACAAAATGCGAGCGGCTTCCATGAACCTGAGACGCACTGCTCCACCACTGCCCCTATGGCAACATCAGACGCATCCGTAGTAAGCGCTATCCGTGCAGACGGATCCGGGTGGGCTAGCAACGCGGGATCCGACAGTGCTGTTTTGGCGTTTGTAAAAGCCTGGTTTTGCTGGGGAGTCTAGTCGACGGTTTCCACAGGCTTCTTTTTTTTAAGCGCGGCATACAACGGCTGCATCAGCTGAGCTGCTGGGGAAGGAAATGGTTATAAAAATTAACCATTCCCAAAACTCCTGTAGTCCTCTCACGGTCTGCAGAAGCGGAAAATCCGACACAGCGCACCTTATCCGGCAATGGGATCGCCCCCTCTGGCAAAATGCGGTGGCCCAAAAAAATCAATCACTGGCACACCAAACTGGCACTTCGCCGGGTTACCTATCAGCCCATGTGCTTCCAACCTCTGGAAAACTGTCTTGAGATGGGCAATGTGGCCCTCCTCAGACGCACAAAAACGAAGGACAAGCCGCGAAGCACCACGTCCATCATTGTCTGGAAAGTCTGCGCCATGCCTTTTAATCCAGACGGCATGTGTAAAAACTCGAAAAGCCCAAAAGTAGTTATTACTGCTGTTTCTGGGACGTCTTCCGCGTGCACCGGGACCTGATGATATCCGTGGACCAGATCTACTTTCAAAAAAACAGGTGCTCTGGCCAGGTGCATGGAAAAATCTTGGATGTGCGGAACTGGATAAGGATCGTGTTCCGAGGCATTTATAGCAAAAAGACGTAACAAACTAATAGTTTTTTTGAATGCAAAAGATGCAGTAGACTTACACAATGGTCCTCTCCGGCATACAACTAGGAACATACCGGTTGCTATGGAGGGTGAGAATATGTATGGGCACATAATCATACCATGTAGGATAACTAAATAGACGGTTATGCTGTTTCATCCCACCTAGCAACAATGCTCTGCACTGTGTGTGTTTATATATTTACATATTTATTCCATCTAGCTACAATGCTCAGCACTGGGTGTGTTTATATTTATATATCTATATATTTATTCCATCTAGCTACAATGCTCCGCACTGTGTTTTTTATATATCTACATATTATTCCATCTAGCTACATTGCTCCGCACTGTGTGTGTTTATATACTTGCATATTTATTCCACCTAGCTGCAATGCTCCGTACTGTGGGTGTTTATATATTTACATATTTATTCCATCTAGCTACAATGCTCTGCACTGTGTGTTCATATATTCATATATTTATTCCATCCAGCTACAATGCTCTGCACTGTGTGTCTGTGTCTGTGTGTGTGTATATATACAGTATTTTATAGTAATATGTACATATGTATATTAGCTGCTCTTGTTTGCTTGTTTTTTTTTCTTGCCTTCTGATTGTTGCTCTGAGTGTTGCTATCCCTGTGCTGTTGCAATCCTGGAATTTCCCCGTTGTGGGACTAATAAAGGCTTATCTTATCTTATCTTATCTTATTCAAGCATCGGAAATCGCCACACGGTCGCCACGACCCGTTGGCTTTAGGCACCATGTGTAGCGGGGATGTCCACGGGCTGTTGGAGCACCTGACGATGCCCAACTGCTCTAAGTTGGCAAACTCCTCGCGTATGCTGGCCAGTTTAGCTGCGTCCAAGTGCTGAGGTCACGCGAACACCGGCGGGCCTTTTGTCATTATGAAGTGTTCAACCCCATGTTTCGTTACCGTAGCCGAAAAGGTTTGGACCGTCAGTGCCGGGAATTGTGTGAGCAACTGTTGGTACTTACCCCCTGGAGCTATAACGTTAGCCAGTATTGTTGACCCAGCTCCCCAAGCTGTACAGGGCAGTGAGGTGAAAGTGACAGCATCCAATAATTTCCTATTAGCAACACTGACTAACAACCCATACGCACACAAAAAATCTGCGCCTAGAATGAGACTGGAACATGCAGCTATCACAAAGTTCCATTCAAAGTTGCGTCCATGTAAGCATATCGTTAGTGTCCGCTCGCCAAATGTCCTGATGGTGGATCCGTTAGTAGCCATGAGCTTGGGACTGCTGCATCCTGCCACCCTGTTTGCGTTGACCGGCAGGATGAGCCTCTTCTGGGAGCCGGAGTCCACCAAAAACCGTCTGCCCGAACGTATGTCTGTGACATAAAGCAGTCTGTTTCTGTCGCCATTGGTTGAAGCTGCAACCGAATTCCGAACTTCCTGGCTCCTTGAATTGGCATGGCGCTAGGCAGCGTTGGGCATTCGAACCAAAACCACGATGATAAAAACAGATCGCCTCGTTCCTTCTTCTCCTGGTGTCCGTCCCAGCTACGACCCATGGCTCCTCAACCTCGCTGGAGTCCCTCATGGATGCTGGTGCCACTGCCTGTGCACTGAGGGTTCTGGTCGTCGAAATGATGCGGTCTGCTTCCTGCGCCAGTGCACGGCAGTCCTTTGCAACCAGTCGCGACGAGTTGGCCAGGATTGCCCTCGCTGTAGCCAGTAGGTTCCTGGGGAACAAGTGAGCAAACACGAAAGATTCATCGTCCTTCCCCCTCAGTGCTAGCATGCTCTCCATGAGCTCCACTGCTGATCTGTCCCCTAACTCCGAACACATTAGGAGTTTCTCTGCAACTCACTGTCATAAAGGGTGTAACGCTGGAGAAGCATCCTCTTGAGCGCTTCATAATTTCCTTGGCCGGCGGCTCCTGTTGCAGGCTCATCACCTGTTGTGCGGCACGCGCATCTAGTGCAGCGACCACGTAGTAATATCTTGTGTCGTCCGTTGTTATCCCGCGGAGTGCGAAATGGGCTTCTATGTGCAGAAACCATGCAGTCGAGTTGTGAAGCCAGAAGTCTGGGAGCTTGACTGAGCCAGAACACACTGCGCTGGTGCTCTCCCTCCAGGTAGTCTCCGGGGCGATGCTTGGCTCACTTTCCATGGCACGTCTTAAAGGGTACCAATGGTCCTAAATGAAATAAAGATATTATATTGAGCCCCTGTCTCAATTTCTAGTTCAAGTTTTTCTTCTGAACAGAGCGCCGGCAATGCGATATCAATCCATTGCCGATGTGCTTGTTCAGCTATGGCAGCAAAACATGGGCGCAGCCATACTTGCGGCTACATGGCCTGCCAGGACGCTTCCTGTCACGTAGAGACGTTGATCCCGCGATCTGGATCAATATTGGCTGAGCCTGGAGTGCCCGGCTGAGCAGTGGCTGTTTAGATTTTGATATCGCAAAATGGCGGAATGTAAAGCCTTTGGATGTCTCAATAATAAGCGAAAAAACAAAAATAAACACTTCTTTTGTGTACCCAAACCCAGCACACCTTGTCGGAAGAACGTCGCTGAAAAGTGGTTGCACAATCTCGGAACAGGGCACACACTGAAGACGTTTCCTTTCGGACGAAATTCCATTGTGTGTGAGGACCACTTCGAAGCCTCGTGTTATGAGGAAGATTTACAGGCTAAACTCCTCGGTTACATAGGTTGACTTCATCTGAAAAGTGATGCTGTTCCCTCGTTATTTGCTCATAGACCAGGCAAGCCTGCTAGTGGACGGCAAGAGAGGCTGGAAAGGCGAAACAATCACAAGGTAAACTGTGATCTGAACGATAATAAATGTAAATACAATATTTTTGACAATTTTGAACCTGTCGATATAAGTCGGAGGCATTTAAGGGCATATTGTGATCGCCTGTGTGTGTGTGCATCTGTCCGTCTGTGTGTGTATGTGTATTAATGGCATAATGTGGATTCAAATACAGGTGTATTATTGTATGTAGTACTGTCCGTTCTGCAGCCTATATGAAACTTTTTGACACCGTGTTACAGATTAGGGATGGGCATTTGGTGAAATTTTCTTCACCGATCGTCGGGAGAATTAATGATTAATAATCGGTTAATCATTAACATTTTTAGGTAGTTAACAAGGCAGGTAGACTACATTAGAACATCAGGTATCAACACGGAGAGCCGCACAACTCAAATCCACCTCTGTTCGCTGTTCTCGTGTTGGCTCGGCTCGGGAATCTCGCAAGCTGATTGGCCGAGACGTTTCACCCCGCAAGCTGATTGGCCGAGACGTTTTACCCAGCTTCTCTCCCTGCCGAGCGGCCACCCAGCAAACGAAGACCGCATTCATTGCTGTTTATCGCTCGTGTTGCTTAGTCTAGCCGCGTGGAACTTTTTGCTGTTCTCTTGTGCCATTTTGTGCGAAATAGTCTTCCCGTCGAGCCACTACGCCGCCTCCTGCAGCTTCCCTCGACGATCCTGCGCCTCTAGCACCTGAGGAGCAGTAAAGCTCTCATTAACCTGTGCAGTAAATCATCTTTATCTTGAGTTACGTATCTTGTTATAAGAATAAAAGAGTTCTAAAAACATATTTATGTACACTTTATTTACATCTACGTATGTATGTACACTTACACACACACACACGTATCATATGAGAGAGAGTGAGAGAATGAACGTACGTATTATTTATGGGTGACGCGATAAGTGAGGGATCACTGTACTCTTATGTATTGAGAATAATAATAAAAAAAATACAGAGTGTTTTTCTTCGAGGATGAATTTATTAACAAGACAAGTTTGCAGTAAAACGTGAACGCATGTGCATTGCGCAAACGAGGGAGGCTTCAAGTTGCGAGCCAGACAATAACGGGAGACACATACAGGACACATAAAGGAACATATATTTCTTTCTTTTACTTTTTTCTTTTGTATGCTGCATTGCAGTGATTGCAGTACACCTGGTCATTTTTTAAATTAAAATGGTCCCACGCAACACTTCGCCGCAACCTCTTCATGATTTGGCGATTGCCCTACAGAAGCTCGCATGTATCAACTGAGGCACGCCAGGGTACGGCGATGGTGTAATGTTGCCCCCTGGTGCCCAAATTTTGCCAGTGGCACAGTTAAATGCATTGCATTGTTTGAGGACGGCCGTGCACTAGGCCTAATAACCTACATTCGGATTGTTTTAAAAAAAAAAAAAAACGGTTTGTCGACGAAAATGAACTTCCTCTGTGAAATTCTTAATGATCAATTATCGGTTAATCGGTTAATTATGCCCATCCCTATTACAGATCATAAGAAAAACCTGATAGAGTAAGAGTCAACTGGATGTAACTGATTATGATTTAATAATAATGTCATTGTCAACAAATTTGTCAAACATGCAGTTATTTTGCTCCTTATATATGCATTTGAGTAACAGTGCATGTGCATGTGTCAGGAACATAGACACTAATATGATCGATATTGTGGGTTATCAGTGTTTTAGAAAAGACAGACAGGCAGGGAGGGGAGGAGGTGTTTTAATTTACATCAAAGAAAAATTTAAATGTCAATTGGTTGATTTGAATACTTCACTTGAATGTTTAGCTGTTAACGTATGCCTCTCACCGGTAATGAATTTCAACATTGCAGTATTGTACAACCCACCATCACACAATTCTTCTTTTTATAATGAATTAAGTGCTCTGGTTAAACAACTTGAGAGGAGCAGAGAAACCATATTTTATGGTGATTTCAATATCAACTGGTCTGATAATAAGGAAAAACAGAAACTGAAAAGCCTCATGACTAAATTTAATTACAAACAATTGATCAAAGGACCTACCAGGATAACCAAACAATCGAGAACACTTATTGACATGGTATTCGCTAATAAACCAGAACCTATAATCTTGTAACTGGCCTCTCAGATCATAACATGGTTCTTGCTGTCAGAAAACTCACTAAAAAGCGACTACAGTATTTTGGGGGAATCGATATTGACAAATCAAATTTTATTATCCAAATCAAAAAATGAGGAGTTTGAACATCACTTAGAGAATCAAAATTGGGAGCAGCTCATGTCAATAAATGAAGTAGATGATTGCTGTAATTTTATAACTGCAACAATTACAAAGTCCATAGAAAAATTTACAAAGCAAATTAATAGCAGACAACAGAAGATTAACCTACCATGGTTAAATAATGAAATAAGAAAACTTATGAAGAGGCGAGACTATGCACTGAAAACATCATTAACCTCTAAACTACAAAATGATCACCTTGTGTACAAAAGTTTAAGAAATAAAGTGGTACAAGAGCTGCGAAAATCAAAAGTATCTTATTACAATAAACTGATAGATCATGCAAAGGGTAACAACAGTTCCCTATGGAGGCATTTAAATAACTTAACTAATAAAAAAAACGATCAGAAGGGGGTAAAGGAACTTAGAATCAATGGCAAGACCGTCAGTGACAAGGCTACTTTGGCAAATGAATTTAATTCATACTTTGTGGGCTCTGTGGAAGACTTAACAAAAATTTTTGTGCTGCCAAATGTGCTCAACAACACAAATTCCATACTTCCAACAGATTCTTTTCACATCGATGAGGTAAATGAGGAGTCAATTGCTGGTATTGTTAAAACACTGTCAAACTCAAAAACTAATGATATCTACAATATGAGCACCTCCTTTCTCAAAATGCACAGCAAAATATTAATCAAACCACTGACTCATCTCATTAATCTCTCCATTAGGTCTAGTACATTTCCATCTGGCTGGAAAAAAGCTGTCATCATACCAGTTCATAAATCAGGCAGTAAAGACGATATATGCAATTACCGCCCAATCTCTATCTTACCAGTCCTGTCTAAGGTTCTTGAAAAAGTTGTAGCTACACAGCTGATAGACTACTTACAAGACAGTCAACTTCTTCATCCACATCAATTTGGTTTTAGACCAGGATACTCAACAGAAACAGCAAATTATTGCCTTATTGAAAACGTCAAACAGTCCTTGGACAGGGGTAATGTGGTAGGAGCTGTTTTTCTAGATCTCAAAAAGGCTTTCGATACTGTAAACCACAGTTTACTTTTATCCAAAATGGTATCTTTTAACTTCTCCCCAGATACATTAGAATGGTTTGCATCTTATCTCCAGAATAGAGAACAGTGTGTAAAAGTTCACCAGGATAAATCCTCATTTTTAAACAACCGCATGGGTATCCCACAAGGGTCCATTCTTGGTCCTTTACTTTTCAGCATTTTTATTAATGACTTGCCGTTACACTGCTCAGCTGCAACATGCCAACTTTATGCAGATGATGCAGTTATTTACACAGCTGCCAAGACTCCAGCACAGGCTGCAGATGTACTGTCTACAAGTATGGTTGATGTCCAAGAGTGGCTCCTCCAGAACCATCTATTGCTGAACCTTCAGAAAACAGTCTCAATGTGCTTTTCAATCAAAAAATGTAACCTGCAACGTTTTAAAGTTAATATACATGATCATGACATCAGTTTAGCTACAGAATTCAAATACCTTGGCATTGTACTAGATCCTCAACTCAAATTTAATCTTCATATAAAGAAAATTTCAAGAACAGTAAAAAAAAATCTGAACTGCTTTAAATTAATTAGATATTACATACCTTACGAAGCAGCTGTACTGTATATGCATTCTATGGTTTTTTCTCATATATCATACTGTTTGACAGTCTGGGCTCAAGCAGCCCCTTCCACAATAAGACATATAGGTTCATTATATAATCAAACCCTAAAAATCTTGGACAAAAAGCCCATTAGGTGGCATCACTGTAATGTTTTAAAAAAATACAACCTATTGAGTTTTGAGAGTTTCATTGACCTCTGTTTTCTGAAATTAACGTTCAAATGTTTCCATAAATCAGCACCCGAGCCACTTGCTGGTTTCATCCAAAGACAGGACAGCAGCAGAGCCACCAGGAGTTCTGTTAACAATAACTGGAAAATATTCCACCGCAGAACCACATTTGGACAAACAGCTTTCTCTATAAAGGGCAGTCACATCTGGAACACAATGCCAAATGAAATTAAAATAATAACGGACTCTAAAACATTCACTAAAAAGGTTAAAAACTGGCTGAAAAATAAACAAGAATGTACTCATGTATGAATTGATTGTCTACAAGGTGAGAGTGAATGAAGGGAAGGAATGAATGTGTTTGTTTATAGTGAGTGACGAAGGGAGGGAGGCCTGAAATAGGCAAATGTGAGTCAGGTTGTTATATTTGTGTATTTATAATATTTATAATATTTATAATTGTGTATTTATAATCCTTTTGCATTGATGTATGTGGTTATTGTGTATTTTTTTTAATTTCTTTTCTTTTCTTTACTTGATTCTCTTTTCTAAAGCCCATCCAGGGACAAGAGTTGCAAATTAGCTAATAGCTATACACTCTATGTGCAACACATCAGATTGATTGTCATTGATTAATTGTCTATGTTTATTGCACTGTCCCTGTCAAATAAACTAATCTATCATTTTATTTTACAGTGGGTACAGAGTGTACTCCAGGACAAGCTGAACTCTACAGCAACCCAATCTTCCCCTCCCCCCTCAACAGAGCTGATGGATTGCACAGATCAGAACACATCATCAGCAGATCCAGTGTATCAAGAAAATGTAGGTTCCATGTAATTCCCTGCCATAAATTTTATATATACATGTAGATCTACAGTTGAAAATGAGGGATTCCCTGGTCATATTGAAAAATTCCATTGTATTAGTACCAAATATTGTTCATGCTGTTTGGAAATAAACTACAACCATACATGTAATAACTTTATTGTTATTTAATTTGTTCTTGTACCGAGCTGACCTATTCTATTTTGTATGATGCTGAAACGTGTAACTGTCAGTGTTCTTTATATTATCAAGTTTGTGTTCAGTGTGTAAATTCTGAATGAAAATTTTAATAGCCAAGGTTCAACGCCAGCTGGTGAAGCAAGGTTCAAACCTGAATGGAAAAAGCAGTCTGGTGCATGGCGGATCAGGCCTGTCTATGAGTCTGCAGCAAACACACATATACAGGAAATGGTAGAAGCAGTGCTGCGTGCCAGGGCCAAAGGGACAAAGTTGCCACAGGTGGAGCGGCCCAAGGCGAAAAATATTGCTAAGGTGCCAGCACCTCATAAATATGAACTGATCAAAAAACATGTTGACAGATTCAAGTAGACTGTCTGCCATATGACAGATTTATTTTCTTTGAAAACATTCATCATTCATGAATAACATTCAATGATATTACACAACTGTGACCATTTGTCAATTGTATATATATATATATATATATATATATAATGTACACAATAATCATGTTACTTTTGCATACAGTTCATTACAGCAAATGTAAACAAAATAAAGCTTGTGTGTTTATGGCAAAGAATTTACAGCAATTCATTATTGTACAATAGATTACTCATTTTAGAAATTTATCATATTTTGTTGTCCAAACATGTTGGGCCAAAGAGAAATATTTTTTGATTCAAGAAAAATGCATATTAGATTTTCTCATTTTTAACATTGCTCAGATAGGGGAACTATTCTTGTTCATGAGGTGTCAAAAATAGACATAGTTTTTCAGTGTGTCTGTGATTTCAAAAGAAATATCTAGTGCCAGTTATTTTGGCCTACTACATATTATCACATATGGTCCGTGTGAAAAAGTATATCCAGTCCCTTAGACGCGGTAGTGCATATACATATACTGTATATCAAAATGCAACTTTGACCTTATTGATATAAGAATTTTTATTATTACATGGTAGCTATTTTTACAGGGAAATTCATTATGCAGCACATACATTTCATTGTACAATTCAGATCAGTATGCACATTTCTTCTGTCCATGTGTAGCTATCAAATGACCAATTTTAGTTACTGTTGTATAAAGTGATGATGGCATATCACAATGTGTAAACACTACTAAATGAACGATATGATGAATATGAACAATACTATATCATGATATGACCATGTTGGTGAATCACTATGAATTTTACTATATGAACAACAAAATGAATATGAACAATGCCATGACTAAAATCACTTCATGCACTCCAGTTTTCATATGAAACGATGATGACGAATCAGTTTGAATACGAAATCATAATATATTATTAGAGGAGAATAATGAATGATTATACAATGAACTATACCATAGAAGTATAATGAAAAAACCTTATGCACTGTCTTCCTGTATATATTGACCAAAATTATCATTTTACTGTATCCATGTTCTATTGATAGTGGACCAAGTGTCAAATTGACAATACAGTAATTGTTAACATATTTTCGTCCACCAAGTTTGTTGAACACGCATCTTCAATGTTGAGCCTCGGGAGAGCGTCTGTATTCTTTGAAGCCAACGTATCTTCCACCAGGATCAGGAAACTGCTGGTGGATGTACGCCACACAACATGAAGGCAATGGCTTTCTGACATGTCGCCCCAGTGTCTGTCCACGGTGCAAGTACAACGTGAATGCTCGATACACCATTAGCCTGTATTGCCTTTAAAAATTAGAAATATATCTATTGAATATATCATATATCATTTGATTCAATGAATATTCAGTGGATAAATATTTCTCATTTAAGGCCATTTAATCACATATATGTATCTTAGATACATGAATGGTAGGCTTACCGATCTGACAGCTGATCGGGTGCGGGGCCCCTCACAAATCATCGTATCATGCTGTTGATGAACATCATCTGCAGTGAGGGCCTGTGAGTGACATAGCTTGGCAAATGGTCGATCAGTGTCACGCATTCGACAAAGTTTTCTTCCACTAAATTCACTGTCAGTTCGTATTCCTTGCAACAGAAACATTCAACATCAGTTTTTTGCCGAACACAATGGCCACATTTGCACCAGTCTGCATTGGCCATACGGGCTCGGCCAGCACGCCAGTTTACAGCAGCATTTTCCTCCGAGGAATCTGAAGATTCCGACCAATCAGTGTCACTTTCACCCTCAGAAGACCTTTCTGACTCAAACCTGTAGCCATGTTGCCCAAATTCTTCCTCAGAGTCCAACAATTCAGCCATAATAGAAAAAAAAACACTGACAAAAGCACCCGAGTCGCTCATACACGCTCAGTATTGACTTTTCAGTCTCAACGCCGTGACGTCACATCCGCATGTGTCAGGGTGGCGCGCAGAGTTTTCATTGGCTGGCCATGCCGGCGGCCGTATTTGCATATATCTCTGGTGGTAGATGGCTGGCAACAATTATTTATCCAAATAACGAATTTTTTGCCTAATGTTTTCAAGTTGAATGTGTTTTCACGACCACCACAGGTACGCTTTTTAAGGTCACCAATGTGGAGAAAGGAGGCAGGCAAGGCAATGAGCTAGACGACTCAGAAACTTTATTCTTTCTCCAACATGAAGTACAGCAAACAGCGATCCCAGTTCTCTGTGCATTCCACTTTTATCTCTTTATTTCCATGCATCGAGACCCGGAACTTCCAACCATAACACACTGTTGTTTGAACAAAGGAATGTGTGGCACATTAACATGACATTACGCCAGGGCCGCTCTTACACTCTTCTACCCTCAGCGGCTCCAGCAGCTCTCACTCTCCCCGGGGGGGCGCAGAGACCCAACAGTCCCGTCTGATACCCCCCGGTGACACCTCCTCCTTCAGTCCATTGTTCCCCCTTCCCCCTGCCCTCTCTGGGTGGAGAAATCCCCACCGTGCCCCCACAAAATCACTCTTTGTGGAGCTTATGCTCCATGTGCTCACAGGACCATATGCAAATAAGCTGTCCAAACTGCTTTTCCAATGCAGCTGTGAAAGGGAATATGATACATATATACTAACATACTGTCAATTTACTGTTTTAGATCATTTTGATGGGTTGCACTATAATTTATAAAGGCCACATTTCCCAGCTTTATGTTTTTACTTGACCTTTCCATAACACTGGTGTCCAACTTTCTACATGATAATACTGCTATTGCTCTTTCTGTATCATCATGCTTAATGCATGTCAAATGCATTGTGTCACTGGTGTATGCGTATGTATGTGGATACAGCTTGCTTCCTATTGCTATTACTGGACCATCTTTAAACACTACAATGTGGTGACACACCACAATCTACATGGACATTCAGCTTTCACACTCAGCTATGGCAGGAAGCAGAACAATTTGCATACGGACAGAGAGCCCCTAGGGGGACAACCAGAACAATGACTATTGTTATACATCCCCGGATTACGGAGAGGAAGTCCGGCATCAGTTAATCACGTGATTGATATGTATTGACTGATATATATATATATATCAATATGCAAATGTGCCATGCATTCTCTCTTGTCTGTATAAAGGAGCTTGCTTTACATGCCTCAGATAACACACACACGCACACACACACAGCACACACAGAACACACATGCACACACAGCACAGCACACAGCGCTACAGTGTGTCTGATGATGGAGGAATAAAACTCTGAAACCTTCAGCTCGTCGCATCTTGCCTGAACTTATTTTTTCCTCCACACTGGTGACCCTTGACGAAGAATGGAACACGAGGCGAACACCCCGGAGATCACCCGGACGGGAAGCCCCAGCACGTGTCATGGTGCGCCCCTCGCCTGATCTTTTACCTCCACACTGGTGACCTGACGAGGGAGAATGACCCTCTGCTCCCTCTCACCGCGCTGTGGATCCCAGAGGACCAGAGAATGCCTGCAACCTCTTCATCATCACCGGAGCGCAGCACTGGGACCAAAAAGCACCATGAATGACACGAGCAAACGAAGGAAGCAACCTGAACGGGGACAATCATCGACGCAGACTGCGCTGATTTCCACCGAGCTCCCCGACTCTGACTAAACTCCGGACAGCAGACCTTCCGCTCACAGAAGCCCCGCACACCGCAGGGTTACAAGGACAGCACAACTGCCAGCTATGTGGTCACTGCGCCAGACGCGCGCCACGCACCAGGGACAAATCGGCTCCACAGACTTTTACATCGTCCTCCGCCGCTGCACATGCCCGAGAAAAACAGCTGATGGCCACCCTCGGAACCTCCAGGGCTGCTCACGCACCTGGACCAGACGTGCAGCCTGGACGCAGGACTTTGTATGGGTTTCTCAGCCACCACACACATCGGGAATTTAGCTGATTGCTTTCCCCGATGACTTTAGGGCTGCTTCCTGCACCTAAAGCCAAACTGCCGAGTCCCTCACACAGCTTCAGTTTATCACAGCCACTACGCATCCTCGGGGAATTTGGCCGCTCACTTTCCCCACATCCTCGTTGGATCAAGCCGCGAGAGGAGTCAGACAAAATGTTTTTTTTCACAGCCGCTGTGGATCTCCACCAGGTTTACCGGGAAAGTCCCTCACCATCGCGGATCCACACGCAGTTTTTGCGCGGCCCAGACACCTTTGACGTCCCGGGCCGGCACTCGCTTACTCCCACCCCCTCCCCCTCCTCCTGCACAGAGCTTTTCCTGCGCCTCACTCCCTAAAGCCGGCCGATCACCGTCTGGTTCCATTACGCACGACTGCACACCGGCCCGTGTGCCCACTATCCACGGCCGTTCAACGTGCTGGAACTTGGAGCAGAGCACACTGCCCTTTCCACCCCTCCCCCGTCCCCCCCATGGACTGACATGCCCTCCGACAGTTCTATTGGAGCTGGAGCCAAACGACGGGGAAGGGGGGGGGGGGGGGGTCATACCCCCTGCTGTGTGGTCTGGGGGTGACACACCACAATCTACATGGACATTCAGCCTTCACACTCAGCTAGGGCAGGAAGCAGAACAATTTGCATACGGACAGAGAGCCCCTAGGGGGACAACCAGAACAATGACTATTATTATACATCCCCGGATTAAGGAGAGGAAGTCCAGCGCCAGTTAATCACGTGATTGATATGTATTGACTGATATGTATATCAATATGCAAATGTGCCATGCATTCTCTCTTGTCTGTATAAAAGAGCTTGCTTTACATGCCTCAGATAACACACATACGCACACACACACAGAACACACACGCACACACAGCACAGCGCACAGCGCTACAGTGTGTCTGATGATGGAGGAATAAAACTCTGAAACCTTCAGCTTGTCACGTCTCGCCTGAACTTAATTTTTCCTCCACAACATGCAATATTCAACGGGCATCAATGATAGTGAACTATAAGGTAGAAGAAAGGGGGGAAAAATAGTGCATTATACCAAAAATTATATTTTTTCCACAGTGTAACCATAAGCTTCTAGCAACACCCAAAACTTATTTTAACAAATTGCATTACAGTTTAGAAGCATTATTTCACCCACTGCATGTTTTATTCTAAGTGCAATTTATCATGATCACTACTATAGTTCAACAATCCACTTTTGCTGCACTGTGGATTTGAATCAGCACAGACGTTCATGTAAAATTACTATAAATGCCACTTCCTAAAATTGCAAAAGCTGCATGAAAAATTGGATCCCATTCTCCCCAAGCTGAGAAGCATTTCATCCTTATTTAACCATTACTTTGTTGGTGTTTGCATTTGTTGTTGATGAAGAATAATAAAAAAGGTCTGTACTGAACATTAAGAGAAAGGCAGTTGATGGGCTCTTGTGAACAAAGACAATGTTAGTCAATTAAATAATATATTCCCTCTTCTGACTGAAATGAATGAAGGATTAAAAAACTACATTGTGAAACTAAATCAGCTCCACCTGCTCGCCTCATTATTCATATAGAGATTGAAAAAATAACTACTAAATTACTTGCAGCATAACAAAAAATATCTACCCAATTATCCTGAAAGGATAAAGATATAAAAAAACAAACATTGAAGAAGAGTTCTAATGACCATATTTTCCAAGTAATACATTTCACATTATCACTCATGTCTTTAGAGACAATATGTTTCATCTTAATACAATATGGCCATACAGACGAGTTCTTCAACAGCGCACTAGTTTAACTTTGTGAGAATACTCCTGAGAACGCAGCTGCCTCGCCTGATGATGGTCTGCTCCTGTTGCACACAACCATCAGATTATTACTAAAAGGTGGCCACAAAAATTCCACCAGTTGCTGCCCAAAGAGTGCTTGGGTAACTAGTAGGGGTGGGTGGTGGTGGGGAAATCGCTGCATCAAAGCATCACAATACTTTGTGGTGGTGATACTGTATCAACTGAGAGACACAGTACCAAGATACTTTTTTAAAGAGAGAGCAACCAAATTTTAATGAAAAACAAAAAACTGAAAAAATAGAGTGGAAACAGAAGTGAAAGCCATGGGAGATCTCTCAGCTGTCTAAACCTATAGCAGCATAGCTAAGTGGAGGTTCAAGGTCACCTGATCCAATCCTAACTCTAAACTTTGTCAAAAAGGGAAAAAAAAGAAAGTTACACAGTGCTGCTTTAATATACACCAATTACTGAAATCCAGGTCTGCAACAAGTCTGTCACGAGTCTGCGTGCAGTGTTTCCACAGAGCCCAGACTCTTAACTTATTTTTGAGTACTGTATATCTGTCATTATTATTTTGTCAGTTTATTAGGGATGTGATTTGGGGTAGGGGAAATTATCTGAAAATTTAGCAGGGGGTCTGGGGGATGCAGTCCCCCAGCGTGGTCCAGGGCAGAGCCCCGGTGGGGAGGCAAGGGGGGCAAAGCCCCCCGAAGCTCCTGGGTTTTTGTGATTTTTAAGTACCAGAACTGTGCTTAAATGACATAAAACAAACAGCTGAATGTCACTTATTACTGTATAATACTGACTTATGTTCCAAGAAGACAGCATTCCTAAAATATTCCAACAAGCATTATCCATCACATGTGTGGCGTTAAAAATATTTTTTAAATAAAGTTCAAAACATCTTCAGCAGGCAAGATGAAGAAAAGTGAAAAGTGAACTCCTGTGGCAGATATAAGGCGTTTGATCGCCTCTAAGGCGTTTGATCGTGTTAATCACAGGATATTGTTTAGGAAAATGATTGACAGGGGGGTTCCCAAGTACTTAGTACGTATCCTGATTTACTGGTACGCACATCAGAAGATGCTGGTGAAATGGGGGAAGAGTCATTCATCCCCATTTGGTGTGAGCAGTGGTGTCAGACAGGGCAGTATATTGCCCCCTATTCTATTTAATCTTTATATGGATGAGTTGTCAAAACAACTGAATGCCTGTAAAACTGGGTGTTTAATAGGGAATAAGTTAGTGAATCATTTTATGTATGCTGATGATCTAGTTATTCTCAGTCCAAGTAGTGCTGGTCTTCAGGAGTTATTAAGAGTGTGTTCTGCTTATGGAGAGGAAAATGACATAAAATATAATACAAATAAGAGTTGTGTGCTGATTTGCCGCACTAAAGAAGATTTGTTAATGAAATTCCCTGTCTTTGATTTGGCAGGCAGGGAATTAATTGTCAGGGATAAAATTAAATATCTGGGACATTTTATTAATGATAGAATGACTGATGATGATGATATTTTCAGACAATGCTGCAAAATCTACATGCAAGCAAATATTCTTGCACGCAGGTTTGGTTTTTGTTCAGATGAGGTGAAACTGGTTCTTTTTAAAACCTATTGTACACCTTTATACACTGCTCATTTATGGATAAATTATAGGAAACAAAGCATGCAGAAATTACAGGTTGCTTACAATGATGCTTTAAGAATTTTACTTAAAAAGCCTCGATGGTGCAGTGCTTCCGAGTTATTTGTCTCATCACGTGTAAATACACTGCATGCAGTAATAAGGAATCCTATGTATAAATTCATCTGTCGGCTTGATGTATCTAGAAATGAAATCATTCAAGTCATGTCTAGCATTAAGCTCAGTTCTATTCGCTGTCAGTCACAGTTTAGAAGGCATTAGTACAGTAGTCTTTTTAAGTCTTTTTAAAGTCTGTACTGTCTTTGTACTTCTTTTAGTAGTTGTGTCTTATTGTTTTGTAACTTTTTGATTGTTTTTCTTATTATCTGTTTTCAACTGTCTTGTTTTATTTTATTTTATTTATTTATTTTTATTTTATTTTTGATGGACCATGAGTCTGGAATAAAGTCTTTGATTGATTGATTGATCGATTGATTGATATAAAGGTCTACATTTAACCATGAGAAACTCCAGGTTAGCTGAGCAGTGTCTCCCAACAGTGACAGAGTTCGTGCACCAAGCCTTGTTAATATAAATGCACACTCCCCCACCTCTGGTCTTACCGGAGTCGTTAGCTGCTCTGTCTGCCCGGAGAGTGTGCCGTCCGGCCAGCTCGACAGCACCGTCAAGTAATTCAATTCAATTCAGCTTTATTTATAATGCGCCACATCACAACAAAAGCCGGCTCGTGGCGCCACACAAGTACTCCACTATGTAGCCATGTTTCCGTGAAAATCATGATATTGCAGTTCATAAGTTTCTTATTGTTGGTGATCCGAAGCCGTAGCTCATCCATTCTGTTCACCACTGACCGTACATTAGCGAGGAAAATGCTGGGTAGAGAAAGCCGGTGCTGTGTTAGCTTTAGCTTAGCTCTTAGCCCTCCGCGCTTCCCCCGCCTTTGTTTACGGTCTCTACGCCGCCTGTGAGCACTTCCGGTCGGCCGGGTAGCTTACCTAGCATCGGGTGTTCTCCAGAGCTCAGGGATGAAACGTAGGTTGCTGATAAAAAGGTCGTTATTTTGTAATCCAATGTCCAAAAGTTCATTTCGGGTGTAGGATGTAAAAGCGAAGCTGTTCTGAACGAACAGACCCGAAATGAGCAGAAATCCCGCTGCTAATCCACAAAATCTGAAGAGACGCTGAGCCTTGCGTTGTGCAAGCACCGCCATCTGGTCTGAAAATTTTTGGAAGATAAAAAAAAGCGGAATTCCGCGAATTAGTGGAAAAATCACATCCCTAGTTTATGTATATACTTTGGGTTTTTGTCTTATACGCCTTCCTCTCTCCAGACACTCCCACTCGTTGCTCACAGTCTGCTTTCCTGTCATCTCAGCTGTGAGCAGTTATGTAATTAGGTCACCTGCCAACTCAGCTGCCTGCACCTGCCGCTCATTTGTTTGCCTATTATTTAAGCACTGTCTGTTCACTGTTTCATTGCGGCAGTATTGATGCTTTGTTTGCATTGTTTGGACTTGAATGGACTTCATTCCTCCATATCATTTCCTCATCTCCTCCAGAGCTAATCCAGCTCTGGAGTGCCTTTGTCTGCAAGACCGCCTAGTTTGCATTTTTGTGTAGTCTGCACAGTTTTGGAATTTTTGTTCTCTTTTGTTATTAATAAATGTCACGACTGCAGTTCAGCGCCTTGGTCTGTCTTTCTGCCCCGGAGGGGCATTCATGACAAAATCCACAAAAAGGAGGGTACAGAATTAACCGCTTTGTAGCTTGGTGGTGCAGTGGTTAGCACTGTGGCAGCACAGTAAGAAGGTCACGGGATTGATTCCACTCTTGAACATCTGTGACCCTTCGTGTCTGCATGGGTTTACTCTGGGTACTCCAGTTTCCTCCCACAGGCCAAAAACATGCAAGTTAGGTTAACTGGAGACTCTAAAGTGGCCCTAAATGTGAATGTGTGTGTGAATGGTGAAGGGATACTGTGGTTGCCCTGTAATTTTCCCATTGTGGGACTAATGAAGAATTATAAAAATAATGTTCTAATTTCCATCGCAGGCGATCTGTCCGGGGTGTACCCTGCTTCTCGCCCAAAGATGCTGGGATAGGCTCCAGTCACCCCCCCCACCCCCCCCCACCCCCGCGACCCGAAAAGGATTAAGCGGAAGAAGATGGATGGATGGATGGATGGATGTTCTAATTAAAAGGTGTTAATTTGTCCCATTCATTGTTCAAAGACATCTGAAAGCAGCACTACCTGTATGTAACTTTCTTGTTCTGGGTAGGAACAATGAAAAGATTACAACTATGGCAACTGTGACCTCCGTCCCACCAGCCACTCACAGCGTGCTTAGGTGCTGGTGGCTACAGTTGTGCCCTGTGATTCACTATTGGGACTGAGGTCATTGTTGCCATAGCTGTAGTCTTTTCAGCGATCCCACCGAGAACAGAGCTACTGCAAGCCCACTCAGGCTAGGGAGGAAGTGGCATTCTCCCAGTTAAAGGTTCATGTATCATGAAAATCATTTTGAAAACATTATTCTGGGGTGAAAAATCTTAAATAGTGTTGCTTTAAGTTATGCAACAGTATGGGGTCGTCATCACATTTTTTTGTTACACTCAGTCATTTGCATGGACCAGCTATCCTGTTTAAATGGCTATGTGAAGATTTGCACTTTGCTCCTCATACCGCTGGTTGCTCATACACAGATGAACCAACATCCGACACGAGTTACCTCCTTAAAATCAAGACATACTGTACCCCACCTTACATACTCGGGTCACGCTGCTGATCTTTGACAGGTTGCACAAGAAGACCTGTGCAGAGCATCTGCAGCGAGGCTAGAGCTCTCACCCCTGGTAATAGGTCTCTCGGGGGGCTGGGGATGGGGCGAGCCTCCGTTGCTCCGTACAGTTGTAAACTGGCTCTTTCTCCTCCCTCAGGACTGACTCCCACACACTGCAACCTTCCAGCACCTTCCATTCCTCCTCCACACTCCATCGTAAGGAAGTAAAGCAACGCTGTTGCCAAGGTTACTTGGGGAGGGAATGGGGGTGGAAGTTAGGCAGTACAGATGAGAAGGTTAGATATGCCGCGGCATTGTTGATGAGCAATACAATATGATGATGGGCTGTGTAAAGTGGAACAATTTGGTATTAGTGGAGGCATACAGGCACAATTCATGCACTGTATATGTATATGTGAGTATACATATACCAGTATGTGTGTGTGTTGAAGCCTAAAAAAAGGAAGGCTTGGGGGAACTAAGTTACCTATCTGGAATGTAAACTAGACACCACAGCATTCATGCCTGGCCTCTGTTGATGCCTCAACAGGGACTGGCAGGCCCTCATCCTTCCCCCACAGCCAAAACCCCCCACACAGAGCTGCCTTTGCTCCAAACACCTTGCATTACAGTTGCCACTGCAATTCACTTGTTTTGCCTTTATTTCCTGTGTAGATAAGTAAAGGGCAAGCAGTCACTTACGGTGCATTATCGTTTTACGGCTATTTGATTCCTCTGCAATCGCGCTAGCTGATTGCCCTGGGGGAAGGTTCAATGCTTTGATCTAATCTGAAGAAAAATTATTCGATTAGTGTGGCCACTCATTAACCTCTTCCTCTTTGTTTTGCTCACCTATAACTGAGTATGCCACGTCCACCCCCCTGCTGGATGCGACTCCACAAAGGTCAGAGTTGGCTGTATGTGTCACCGACTTGATGCATTGTGTTGTTCTGTATGTGTGGCTCTGCTGCACCCATGGCTCGCCAGCCATCTGCAGCCCACCGAGGGACACATGATGATGATGGCTGAGTCACCCATTAGCCCAAATTAGAGCCATCCTTCCACCATTCAAGACAGGGCCACAGGCAATGCCATGCAGTCAAAGCCATTACGGAAAACACGCGCTAAACTGATTTTGCTCTGCAAATACCATTAGCTGGTGCCCCAAGATTATAAATATCCAAACTCCCGATCTGACGAAGGAAATGAGCTTGGATGGGGAACCATGTTAAGAAAATCCTGCATCAATGTCATGGACTTCTTCACTGGCTGCCAGGGGGCTGAGAGAGGAGGGTAACGGCTACGACAAGCTGGAGAAGATGAAGAAACAAAGACGAACAGCAGCAGGGAGAGAGGGCAGACATGGACAGCTACAATCACAGCTGCGGGAAGTTTGGTGAGAACGCTAGGTTCAAGGGAGGGGGAAAAAAAGAAAATGAGTGTTAGCAATGAAAACCGCTACATCCCCTGTAGCTTTAAGTCACTCTAAAAACTCACTGCTGTCCAGAAAGCCTGAAATCCTTCTAAAGTAGCTCGAGTAACAGTGGCCGCGCTGCTTAAATGGCCTTGGCTTGGCAAACAACTGTCCCACATGTAGGACAATTTATCAAAATCACACAGCCACTTCAGGCCTGGGGAAATTGCCATTTTGTCCGTACAAACTATTTTGATCCACTCATGTTCCTGTTTTGCCACAAATGCACCCCAACCCGCCCGCCTCCTTCACCATCTCCTTTACTTGAGGATTCCAGCAGAATGCCAAAAACTGTTGCCTGGCAACTAAATATTCACCCTGCAGAAATGCACTAGATTATTATTTCTTTCCAAGTTTCACATTTCCAAAAAAGGGGGGAAAAAAGATATCTTTGTGATGTGAAGTTTACAAATCCCAGTTGTACATACGCAGTGCTGCGCTCCTCAAATGAAATGTACAAGCCTCTGTCAAATGGAAGCTAAAAGCAGCTGCAGAGACACCCTGGGTAACTTTAGGGCAGATCAGATGTGTTAATTAGAACTGGGTTAATAACCACTAAAACAGTGTAGAAGGTTTATGCATCACATTACAGATTATGTGTTGGGCATACGATCACAATAAAAAGATGATCTGAATTTGCAAGTTTTGTTTTTTTTACATAATAATCAGAACCGCTGCAAAAAATTAAGCAGCTGTAATAAGTGGAACTACACTGAATAATTATTTAGATTCAGCCCAAAAAAAGTAAACAAACCTCAGGACTAAAGGAAAGAGATGAGAGGATGTATGAGATTGGAATACATGACTGGGTACCACTTGATTCATATCACTCTCATAGCTTCAGACTGCATAACTTCCACAACACAGATTGCAGTGAAACACACTTGCAATTGATGGACAACACATGTGAAGAAGTGGACACCCAGAGTTAACAAGACACCAAGATGGAGATTGGCTTCAACCACCACCTGGAACCAACACTTCCCTTCTGGTCAAAGACTGAAAAAGCTGGAAGAAGTCCAGGGAAGGGTTCCTTAAGGAGTAATCACACGCTGCTACAAGTATAACTACAACTGCAGCACTACAATTTCCAAACTGTTGCTTTGAAACAGAACTGTAGCAGCTAGCTTAAGTTTCATGCTTACAGAAATTCATTCAGAGTCCTCTACAAATTAACTTGGATTCCCTCCAACAAGCTGTTTTTGAGGATACATTTCATCAAAACAGCTGTGGATTGCAAACTGAAAATTGCAGCTCAACTTTTCCTCGAAAAAGTGAGATAAGACGGTTGAGTTACGATGCTGAGCACATTTTTGCATCTTTAGGCTCATACCTAAAACATGAAACCTAACTTAAATATTCAGTTGTTGTGTAGCAGTCTACATATCGAACAAACAGCTCCATTGGCTAAAGCCTAACCTGTAGCAGCAGTTCTGTTCAAAGAATAAACGCAAGAGGTCCTGGGTTCAAAACCCGGATAAGCCCCCAGTATTGGAGGTGTGGTGCTTGGCTGGGCTTTATCAGATACGAGAGATCACAAGATCTTGTAGATGTCCTCAGGATGCTTGTGGAAAAAGAAAAATAACATACTAGATGCTTTACATAAAGAAGCATAAATTTAAAATGCGAATACTGATGTCTTATTTTATTTGAGATAATTAAACAACACTCTACAAACTACCAAAATTTCAAACACTATCAGACAGCTAGGCTGTTGTTATGGCTGGCATTTCATTGAAAGGCTTCTCTTTTCATAGCAGGAAGCCTTTATTTCTACTGTGTTTGACTCCTTTTTGCCCTTCCAACAATCTGAATATCTGAATACTGAAATAAAGGTTCATGTCATAATTCAACCGCCGTGTGGTGGTGCCGTCTAAATGCTAAACCAGTCACTGTGTAGCTTCCCTTGAAGAGTGAATGCCTGTCTGTGGGTAAGCCACCAGTGTGGGCTGAACTCTGGAGTCGAAGTAATATGTCTATTTATTCGAGACAACAAAGGCCCTCTGTGAAAAATACCACTGGGTGGGGACTCACAATGCTCCTACCCAACACTGTGATAATGAATCATTTCTAGAGCACATTTGTGTCTCATCGCTGATAAACTATGTCTCATGCAGACAGCAGCGTTAAAAATTACTTGCAAAGGTTTTTTTCTACCAATTTCTAACGGTGATATTTCATTCGTCTGAAATTTTTCTTTACCGCTACGGCTGGTAATGGTAGAATAGGTGAGGCATAATTCATTGAGTTTGTGCAAACTGGTGATGAAATATGGTAATAATGTACTGTTCCAGATAATAGCGCTCCTGTGTTCACAAATGCACATGCGATCACAGATTTCATTTTTGAAGTGCTACATGTGGAAAAAAAATAGCACAGATTACCAACTTCAGGGTACAAATCTCTTATTTGAGGAAATTAAGTACTACTTGAAGATACAAATGATTAATTCAGTGTTATGAATTGCAAATGTCAGGGCACAAACTATCAAACATCATGGCAAAACCCCCTGGGCTCTGTCGAATGAACACGGGATGAATGCTGCTCAGCTAATTTCTTTCCAAGAGTTGTTTGAAGATCATGATGAAGGATAAAGCACAAGTTTTATCCATAAACTATGAATGATGTGCATTTTGCTACACAAAGTGAATCACTGACACTTTGGAGAATCAATCTGCCTCTCTACTGGGATATCCTCCCATAGACCTTTTCCCTGAAACTGACTGGACGACCGCTGTAAAAATATTTAATGAAACATAGGGGAGTTGTTGCCCATCCGCCATAGTGACTGTGCTCTCGAAGAAAATTGGGGGAAGCAGCGTGGCAAACACATAACTAGAGGGGCCTGTTCTTTTTTTATAATTAATGATGTTCTTCTGAGACCTAAATGAGTCTCCTTATCTGATGCAGCTTCTATGCATGGCTGCTAATTAGGATCTTGCCATATTCAATCTCATCCAAAAAATATGAAAAATGCAGAGCAGGAGCCTCTAGAAAAAGCAGAAGGAAGGTCAGAAGGAGTTGCACTGTTGTCTTTGTGGATCTAGAGAATGCACATGATAGGGAGCCAAGACAAGAAGTGTGGTAATGTATGAGGAAGTTGGGAGTGGCAAAGAAACATGTGAGGGTGGTTCAGGACATGTATGAGGATAGAAAGATGGTGATGAGGTGTGGTGTAGGAGTGACAGATGAATTCAAAGTGGGGGTGAGTTTACGTCACAGATTGGCTCGGAGTCCCTTCTTGTTTTCCATGGTGAAGGATAGGCTGACAGACAAGATCAGGCAGATTCTCCATGGACTATGATATTTGCAAATGACATTGCAATCTGTAGTGAGAGTAGGGAGCAGGTGGAAGAGAACCTGGGGGAGGTGGAGCTATGCTCTGGAGAGAAGAGGAAGGAAAGTCAGCAGAAGCAAGAAAGAATACATGTGTGTGAATGAAAGGGAGGAAGGTGTAATGGTGAAAATACGAGGAGTAGAAGTAGTTAAGGTAGAGGAGTTTAAATACCTGGGGTCAACCATCCAAAGCAATGGAAAACGCACAAGAGAGGTAAAGAAGAGAGTGCAGGCAGGGTGGAGTGGGTGGAGATGAGTGTCAGGGGTGATTTGTGACAGAAGGATAGCAGCTCAAGTGAAAGGGAAGATTCACAAGATGGTAGTGAGACCTGCTATGACGTATGGTTTGGAGACAGTGGCACTGACAAAGAGACAGGAGTTGGCAGAGTTGAAGATACTAAGATTCTCATTGGGAGTGACTAGGAGAGACAGGATCAGAAATGAGTATATCAGAGGGACAGCTCAGATTGAGCGGTTGGGAGATAAAGTAAGAGCGGTAGTGGATATATTGGACAAAGGATGTTGAAGACGCAGCTGCCAGGCAGGAGGAGAAGAGGAAGACCACAGAGAAGATTTATGGATTTAGTGAAGGAGGACATGGAGAGGATTAGTGTTTCAGAGGAAGATGCAAGGGATAGGGTGAGATGGAGGCAGACGATCCACTGTGGCAAGCCCTGAAGGGAGCAGCCAGAAGAAGAAGAAGAAGAAGAAGAAGAAGAAGAAGAAGAAGCCTGTGAAAAAGCAGATTTGGAACAAGGGAGCTGACTTGCATGAAAGGACGGGTGTCACCAGTTCATCAACTTGGTCCCATAAATAAATCCTGACAGCAGCGGCTCATCTTTGGCACATCTGTTGCTCTACAGGTTGTGGATCTCTGCGGATATCAGCAAACCACCTCTGCGGTGGGAGTAATAAACCCTCTCACACCTTCCGCATTCACAGTTATGCAAATATTTATCTGAATTCACACTCGCCTTAATTTGACATGAGCAACCCGGTGTTGAATGGCTTTGGATGCAAAATGGTAATTACTCCCAAACGAAGCTGGAATAATGAACTCGTTAGCATGCTCAGCCTCCTAGAATTCATTACACCGCTCAATGCCGCGCTCCTTGAAGGAGCAAAACTTGATCTGCCTCCATCGCCTGCCGCTCAAAGCCATGTCAGCTGTGACATGTCCAGCAGCCGCTTTAGACTACTCCAACTCATACGGCAGACAGAGATTCAATTCAATTCAATTCAATTCAATTCAACTTTATTTATATAGCGCCATTTCACAACAACAGTCATCTCATAGCACTATAGACTAGAGTCTACAGCTGTTACATCTACTAGAGATGTAACAGCTCTTCTAATGAGACGGCTCAGTCTTGTCACCGCTTCCACATCTCGTGTGATTAGACACAGACTCATCAGAGTAAGGGTGCAGGAACCTGAAACCTTGAAAGAATGTTAGAGAATTAGAATAAAACCAAGAAAATAACACAAGCAGAAAGGACTCAACGGAGGACGTTAATATTAATGTAACCAATTACAGAGTAACAACTGTAGATTTTTTAAAACTTGTTACAAAAAGCTGACAGCCAGCAATTATAAAAAGATGTGGGGAATAGTGTGGAAACAGATATTATAAGTGCTCCCCAAAGAATATTACTTGCCTAAAAAAGAAAAGGTCAGCATAATGTGCAGCTTTGTTCAGATTTTGCATTTTTATCAGAAATAATCTCATTGTTTCCAGTTTTCCATGGATGCATTGTAATTAAAGACCATGTCTAATTATCTTTAAGATGCATTATCTTTGCCATTTAATTAGACATGACAAAGAAAACAACTCCCAGTTTCCATGTTGCACAAATGCATCAAGATACCAACTTGCATATTTTTAGAGAAACTCCAGTTTCTGTTTCTTAGTGAGTGTAGACACTGAACAGTGCAACAACAGTGCTAAATGAGACAGGAGACGTTCTTTTCTTCCTCTTTTTATGTTTTTATGTTTCATTTTTCCAGCTACAACTACAGTGGTGCTTGAAAGTTTGTGAACCCTTTAGAGTTTTCTACGTTTTTGCATAAATATGACCTCAAACATCATCAGATTTTCACACACTATTTCTGTCTCATTTATTTAACTGGGTTCTCTCTATCTACTTTTAGAAGTTTTGTGAAAATCTGATGATGTTTTATGTCAAATGAAGAAATGCAGAAAATTCTACAGGGTTCACAAACTTTCAAGCACCACTGTATATGTGGCTGCCTTCAGATCCAAACCATCAAGGCCAACAAGACATGCTTTAAAAGACTAAAGCTTTTAAAAGTAACACATATTTTGACCTTATTTTGACCAATAAGGTCAAAATATAACCAACCACAGAAAACTATTTTTTATATTTTTTTGTCAATGTTTAGTTTAGTTTAATGTTTATTTGAGAAGGACATTACATACTAATGAACATTAATACAAATGTAAGTATGTCAGATTTAGCAATACTGCCAATTTGCATCTGTAGTCCCCCGGCGGTTCACAAAAACACACAAACAAACAGTCCAACACGAGCAGAACAACTGCAATGAAACTGTACAAAGTGCAGAGTTAAGGTAATGTGATGAGCCAAGTTAGAAGGTTGCCATTTTTGTAAAGGTTTGTTTAAGCAAAATTGTGTTTTTGTGAGTTTTAAAGTCGTATGTATAAATGTGATACCTATGGCATCACATGTATACCTTTAAAATTTGGGTGGAGGAAAAAACTAATGCATCGTACTATCGTGACCATTTGTGGTGGTGATATTGTATTGATTCAGAGACACTAGCATCATGATACTTTATTAAGCATTACTAATAAATGTTACAAACACAAACTTACTTTATATTACTCCCGTACTCAAGTAATAGAGTAAAAAAAACAACAACAACAATTGACTTTTCAGTCCACTAGATGGTGCTAAATGCTTACTGTCTGGTTAGGTCAAGACAGCAAAGGAGTGACTCCTGAGATCTAACGGGGAGCTGAACAAGACAAAGACTGGGATGGATATTGCAGTTCATGACATGGCAATTCTAGGTGTAACACAAGATTGTGATAGTATGGCATCGTGGCCCAAGTATCATCATAATATCGCAGCTGCAACCTCTGATGATTCCAACCCCTATTTTAAAACATGTTTTAAATGCTCACTTCACAGAAATACACTCTTTTAAAGAAACAAGTGAATTGCACTTCCTGGGTTCTACGACATTACAAACCAAAAAGCCATGTCTTCAGTTCTCTTAAGTTAGCAAAAGACCCATTTCCACTACAGGAACCAGGGACCAATTTTGCAGGAACTTTCCCCATGGCATGTATCTCCATTACAGGAATCTCCCAGTAATGGGGAGATTTCAGGAACCCGTAGCTGCTGAAAGACAGCACTCAGGGTTTCTGCTGGCAACATTTCTGCATGGCAACTCGCCACACCAAAAACTGAGCCACCACGCAAAAAAAAAAAAAATTTAAAAAAAAATTAATTAAAAAAAAAATATATATATATATATATATATATATACACATACCTGCCAACTTTTAAAACCTGAAAAGCCTGGTAGCTAGCCAGGGTCCAGGGGCCGCAGGCCCCGGTAGGTGTCCTGGTGGGGGGTTCAGGGGGGCAAAGCCCCCCGACGCCAAACAAATATTAGCATTAAATCAAGTTAAAATGTGGCTAATAACCTCATATTTCTTCAATAATCATGTTTCTATTTTTCTTACGAAGAACGTAGAAAGTTTGCCGCTGGTGTCACTGGCATTGGCATTCGACTTGTGTTTTTTCATTCCCACGTGGTCTTTCACATCGCTGATTCCTCCATGTCCAATCGAAAAATCTTGTCTACACAAAGCGCAGCTGGCATAATTTTCACCCTTTCTTGAGCGAATAATAATTCCTGGAAATGCTTTGGAGTATTCCTCACGAAAAGACTGTAATTTTCGTTTGTTTTTCACACTCATTTGTGATTTTTCTCCGGCAGATTCCATGATGAAAACATATACAATGCTGACCTAATTCCTTCGCGATTCCAAATGGAAACAATGGCTCCAGGGATGTGATTTGGGGTTGGGGAAATTATCTGAAAATTTCAAATGTGATATAAATAAATAAAAGATTTCTGGAAATGGACTGGCAGGCTGCACTGAATGAGGGTGGAGCTGCCAGTTGCCCATCCCTGGCCTATCTGCACAATAAGCTCCTGTGATGACACAGCGCATAAGCTCCACAAAGGGGCTTAAATGAGGCTTTAGCTGCTGTCCACCCGGCCACTGTCCAGTCAAGGTATGCATGATTCCTCCAGCACCATACACGTCCATTTCCCTGTCTGACGACACTCCACAGTGAGTGTATTACAGAGAGTAAGCAGCGCAGTCTGTCTCCATTTACCCATGGGACAACAGTCCAGCACCAGTGTGAAGAGAGAGGCATGCAGAGAGGGCAGTGGAGTGCACTCGATTCCTCGCGTGTCGTACACCTCTCGGGGGTTACATAAGCGGATTAATAAAGAAAATGAATATAGATAAACATAAATATAGTTTTGGTTTCCCTGTTGGTGACCTGTACCTACGTCTCCCTGTCAGTCCACAATGCCTGTATTCTGGAGAGAGATTTGCGGACATTAAACTCTGCCCACCGTATTCTGGAGAGAGACTCGTGGATGTTAAACTCCGCCCACCATGTTGGGTGTGCACGTGCATTCATGGTTTACTACATACATGCATATATACCCACACCGCAGAATCCCTTTTATACTGTATATATAGATGCTGCCGTGATTGCGGAGGGTCTAAACAAGGGATGTTTACCTCATTCTATGGAAGGCCAAGCCCCTGCATGTTTCAGCTCCACCCAATGTCTTCAACAGGTGATTTCACTGAATTTCTTCCCGCTGATTGCTAATCAGAGAAAACACCTGCTAAAGAGGCTGGGTGGAGGTAAAGCACGCAGGGTCTTGGCCCTCCATGGAATGAGTTCAACATTCCTTGTCTAAACAATTATTTGGCATATGTGGATGACACAAGCATTACAGCAGCAGCATGGCACATAACACCAGCCGCTGCCGCTGTCCTTCTTCAGGACGTGAATTCACACAGCTGACCAACAGGAGACCGATCCCCACTGGTGTTTCTCTTGGTCTGTTCCCATAGCTTTGCTGTATAATGCCTAAAAAGTTAATACCACCATGGTTGTGGAGAGGAATGGCCAGATCGATATCATATCTAGTCACACACGCATCTGGGTAGCATGAGCACAGCGAAGAGGCAAGGCTGGCAGTTTGGGCTGTTTGTAGCCACACACAGTCCCCCATTGGTGGCATATTTTAAATGGTATTCACTTATGTAGCACTTTTTTCTCAGCTCTGGATGACCGAAGCGCTTTACAGATCCTGCTATGTACCCATTCTCACACTGATGGCGGCACAGCTGCCATGCAAGGCGCTGGCCTGACCCATCGAACCACCAACCCTTCAATCAGCAGTCGGCCACACTACACCTGCGCTACAGCTCGATCCGATCCGCAACTGTTAGACAGCAATGTTGGCAAGTTGGTCCCATGCACTCCACTCTACATTCTTTTTGTGCATAATCATTTTTTTTTTAATTTTGATTTTGTATGCTTTATTGATCTCAAGAGGGGAAATTGAGGGCATCCACCTGGATGGATGAAGCAGCCACAGTACGGCGCTATCCCTTAACCATTCACACACACATTCACACCTAAGGCCACTTTAGAGTCTCCAATTAACCTAACCTGCATGTTTTTGGTCTTTCTGTATGTTTTAAACATATTTTAAATGTATTTTACTTTGCCATGTTGCATTACAGTCGCGACTGTCAAACACTTACGCCATAAACAAATCCTCCAGAGACTGACGGTTCCTACCCCCATAACAGAGACAGGACGGGGGAGAGGGCCAGATACAGAGCCAGTCCTTATCAAGTTCCTGTCGACTAAAAATGATTCCTGATTCTTGGAGAGGAAATGGGGATGATTACACACTGGCTGCCTCCTTATTTGGGACTGGCAGATTCAAAAAAAGAAAACTTTATCCAATCAGATTAGGGGCTCATAAATAATAATGAGCAGGCTGTTACAGACAGAGCTTTATGGACA
This sequence comes from Pholidichthys leucotaenia, assembly GCA_020510985.1. NCBI lineage: Eukaryota > Metazoa > Chordata > Actinopteri > Cichliformes > Pholidichthyidae > Pholidichthys > Pholidichthys leucotaenia. The sequence goes on from CM035842.1 coordinate 314,964,128, forward strand.
TTTTTTGTCTCTGCATATATGGAAAGAAAATGTTGTAACTTGTAATCAACTTCTGAAACGTGCACAAATGGGACATTTAATTTATCAGGTATGATATTTAATTTATCATTTAATGTATCAGGCAAAATAAACTCTTCTTCTAAAACTCAACAGACCTGTTTAAAGTCAGCCAGCTTTTTAAAACACCTTGTACCTTTAACCCTTTATTCAGTGTGAGCGACACTGAGTCAAGAATACTAGTGTATGTCTAATTATGCAGAAGATGATGCTTGCTATCTGAAGACTAAAAAAAGACTGAAAAACTTCAAAACAAGTAGCAAACAAATGTTTAATTAACACACCACAGCTCAAATCTGATCAAAACTCAACTATACAACTGAGATGATTCTTCTTTTAACACATTTATTAAAAAAATAAACTGTTGAAAAAGGACACCTGCATAAATTCACTTTTTTCTCAGAGTGGTTTTTATATCTTCGTTTTCACATCGTTCTCCTCCGCATTTGTCGTGTACTTTTATCGAAGGAAAAAAAAGCTTGCAGCCACTCTGCCTGTTTGTCCAGCCGTTGACTCAATCGCACCCCCAAACAGGCTTACAATCAATGCACACATTGCTGATTACATTTCAGATGGATGTTTGCGAGGTAAACATTCAAATGACAGCACAAACACACACATGGCAGTGTGGAAGACACCACTCTGAGCCGCTCCAAGTCTGTCACGCTGCAGCAACTGTAGGTCCACAGTCGCATTCTGCAACAACACAGCCACGCTCGTCCCTTGAGGAAACTGATGTTTATGCAACGCTGGCACTGGTTAATGTTGGCAATTCATGACTATAAACTAATTCTGTCATTGCCCTCCATGTGACTCACTCTGGATCCAAGCATTGGCTAAATGCCTAATGTGTGTAAAATATAACAGTTCTTAACAGCGCAATTGAGCACCTGGGAGTGAGAACGCTTTATGAGAGTTGTTCTATACCTGGTGACAGCCACAGAGAGTTTCAGAGTTGAAGCGCTTAGTGGAAACATCTGGGCAGTGTGTGTGTCAGCGTAATGGCATTGCATGTTGAAGTAGAAGTGGTGCTGAGCTCCGACTATTAGGAAAAGTCATCGTCAGAGCAGACCTGCTGCTCCATCTCTCTCGCACTCCGTCTCGCTGGCCCCCGCATCTCCAGCTCTCTCTTTTCACTCCCCTCTAAGCACCCATCAATTGAGGCAGTGAAGCCATCAGTGCCTGCGCTTAGCCCGCCTGTCTCACTGCTTGGATAGCTCTATGTCAGTATGTATGCGCGCGTGTGTGTGCGTGTGTGTGTATGTGTGCAGAAAGAGCTTTAGCCTTTGAGGGTGCTTGTGCGTGGAGCCCCGTGATTGGACTCTACAGCAGAAGTCGGAGCATTAATGAACACTGCCTGTCACAGCCCCAGTCCTCCTCCTCCTCCAGCACATCACTCTAGGCAATGGATCGGCATGGCCTGATCTAAATGGACTCTCCCTTTTCTCTCCCAGCGGCCTGCACTGCTGGTTGGAGATCAACAAGACAGGCAGAGAGCATCAAGTCCCATCTCTCACCAAGCTCCCCACCCAGTTTTTCTCAGGTTGGCTCAGTTTGGAAGTCGTGGATTAAACAATAAATCTCAGGTTAGTACGAAATTCTCTGAACGTCTAGAAAGCAAAATGGCCCAGAAAAATAACCAGTAAAGCCAGACCGTCACTGACAAAGTAGCTTATTCTGGCCCAATGAAACCAAGGTGAGGCCACCATGACCTTTGACCTGAACTTTGAGCACAACCTGATGCAGTTCCACCTGAGGATCATTGTGTTGGAGTTTTGTGAGCATTAGGGTCATTGCCTAGGAGGAGGAGTAATTTTTGTGAAATGTGGACGGGTGGATGGGCGGACAGAAGGATGCAGCGCCCTCACATTAGCTCCTTTTGGCAATGCCAGGATGAGATTTTTAAAAAAATTAATAAAAGAAGGAGAGAAGAATTCTTAGGCAAAAAAACGCTTTAACCTATCCTGATAGAACATGTAAAGAAGTTAAAGACTTTCTTAATTTGAAAGTAAATAAAATGCATAAGAATTTTAAAGTTTAACATTCAGGTCGAGTCACGTGCCTAAGAAAAATTACGTTATTAAGAAAAATTTTTGTCTCATATTAGGCGCTAATAATGTAAGATTTGACCTGACCTGGATGGATGTATGTATGTATGGATGGATGAATGGACAGATGCTTTGCTTTCATTTAGGAAGAAAAAAAGTCAAATTTATGCCACTTCTGCTTGTGCTGACAATAGCATACCATATTTGCAGATATAATGTGTTGACTGAAATATGTGTTGTTCACCTACACACTGAGCTCACGGCTCAGTAAGGCTGCATGGCACACAGCTGCAGACAAACTAATGTAAGAGTACTATTAATTCCATGTTTGTTTTTTAATTTATTTTTAATTAGGTTTATTGACATGCATTCTTACTGCTGGGTTTGCAACACAAATCAAAATACTTTTGCTGCCTCATCACATACAGATGGAAACACAAACACAAGAGTCGCTACACGTCCCTATGAGAGGGGAACCAGTTTGCCCAAGCAGATGGATACTGACACTGGTAATGACCTCACAAATGTGTTGAACTAATTCCCATCCTTATATAGTATTAGCCAGATGTCTGAGATAGTTTGTGTATCAACACAGAACCGTAGAGACAAGTAAAATTACAACACTTGATAATTGCTTTACACTAGGGGTGGGCAATATAGGCTAAGATTATTATCACATTATTTGTCATTTTTTGGACGGTGACAATATTATATTACAGTAGTACAATTTGGCAGTTTTGGAGAAGTAGCGTGTTCTGTCACTTTATGGAAATAAAAATATTTTGATAATATATTAAGTAGGGCTAGGTGGTATGTGTATTTTTGTGAAGTAGACTGAACAATAAGTTGTCACCATGCAAATACTGTATGCTTTTTCATTATGTTTTCATGGGTCTTGACCTTATAAAAATACAACTATGGGTCCCATACACACCATTAAGTAGGGGTGGGAATCACCATGGACCGCACAATACGATATTAATATGATACTTGGGCCGCAATGCGATCTTATCAGGATCTTGCAATATGCTGAGTATTGCGATATAATATTTGTGATTTCCCATCCCAAACTTTACCCTGTCCAGCTCCCAGTTAGATGTCAGGAGTCTCTCCTTTGCTACGCTGACCTAAAAGGACATTGAGCATTTAGCACCATCTAGTGGACTGAAAAGTCAACTGGTTTTTATTACTCAGGAACCTGAAAAGTAGGGGGAGGAATCACCAGAGGCCCCACAATACAATATTATTACGATACTTCGGTCAAAATGCGATATTTTCTCGCCTTTGTGATACGTCAAGTATTGCGATATCACATCTTGTGATTTCTCATTTTGATCTTTGTCTTGTTCAACTCCTGGATAGATCTCATTAGTCTCTCCTTTGCTGTGCTGACCTAACCAGACAGTGAGAACTTAGCACCATCTAGTGGATTGAAAAGTCAACTTTCTGTGTGTTTACAACCTTTATTAATAATTTTTAATAAAGTATCACAATACCTGTGTCTCTGAATCAATACAGTATCACCACCACAAAGTATCGAGACACGAGTCTGTATCAGTTTTTCCCCCACCCCTACCACTGTGGATGTCAAAACAAAATTTATCCCTGGAAAATTTTCAGTACAGTACATTTATCACTATTAAAGAATGACCTAAATTTTGGAAGCATTTACAAATGCCAAACAAAATACATCAAACCAATTCATGCATCTGTTAATGCATTTGCTGTACTGCTTCTTTCAATCTGCTGAAGCTAAAGAGCAAGCCTTAAAGACCGTGGATTTTAATTTCATTTAATTGGACAGGAGCAACATGCATGCACCAGCGTCCCGGCCAAGGACCACACATGGTCAAAATTGAAAGCTGAATCTAAATACACACTTGTCTGATAATACGCCATGCTCAGAAATAGGAGGGTAGCAGAACAAACCTGAGATGCATTGATCTACGTAACATCTTTCCACTTTAGGAAAGAGCACTGATAAATATGCAACGTTACAGTAGAAGCTGGCATTTGTCCTTACTCCCATGTTTTATTTAATAAGCCCGGGGTGCATTTGGTTTGATTTGCATGTGCTTATTACAGAAACCTCACAGTGCCATCGCTCATGCCCACACACTCCCCAATATAGGAACATTGTGTAAGCATATTTTTGCTTGGCTTGTCTGTCAGTTTGCGCCGGCAGTAAGGACCGTGACACAATTTTTCCAGCGAAGACGATGCCATTCGTGTGCACCTTCACATCAAGGATGGAAGTCGTGTCGTTTGGAGTGGAAGCAGGCACAAGCATGCGTGTGATCTGAGGTGTGCCATTTGAAGCCGAGCGCATGGGGAACCGGCTGCTCCCGTGTGAAGGAATGCTCTGAAGAGAATAGTACTGATGTGGTCCCGCCATCCAACAACCGGCAGAGAATACCAAGTGAGAAGACAGCAGGATACGAACTACATGAAAAGGCCTAAAAATTCTGCAGCCGGCTAGAGTACGTCTTTGATAACATTAAAAAGAAGAAAAAAGACATAAAATTCTCTTGTCTCCTTCCCCCCTTCTAATCTGAAAATGGCATGGATGAGAGTAGAGTGGCTCATACCACACTGGGCGATTAATAGCCCCCGAGGCAGAAATGTGTCCCATTTTGATGATGTCAGTGATTTCCGGTAAGGGACAGGTCAGGGAAAGCGTTGCGGACATCAGAGGCCCGTAGCGCTATGGCGAGATGTCAGCCCGGCCAGCGCTGTCACTGTGTGATGAGGTCTGGACGGACAGATGCGCACAGGGGCCAAACGTGACAAGGCAAGCAGAAACGGGGATGATTCAACCCTGCAGTAAAGACGGGAGGCAGACAGGGAAAAGACAGAAATGCAAGGAGAAGAGGGAGATGCAGACAAGGGAGGGAGGAGCACATGGTTAAGAAAAGAAAGATTGAAAAGGAGGAGAATGAATAAAGAAAAAGAGGACAGATCAGCGGGAGAGACGATCATGATAGGGACAGCCAATGGGAGTTTATATAAACAGCACAGAGGAATTCTCCAGGGGGTGAAAGGAGGAATGTATTAACAGGGAAGAACGCCGAGTGAATGAAGCCCGTTAATGAAAAAGGGGGTGCTGCTGAGCACAGAGAGCAAATGGGAATACATCTTTTGAATAGCTGAACCTTGTAGCAATAATGAGTGAAAAGGCAAGATGATAGGAAGTGAATTAAAAGATGAACAAGTGGCTTGAATCAAAGCAGAAAAATGGAAACCAGCAATAAGTCCAGAGACCAGACCAGAAGCGCCCCAAATGAGGCTAAATAACCTCTCCCCCCACTCCCTCAACTCCCACACATGCCCACAAGCAAAGCACACACGGTCCAATCTGCTCCAGTGTGGCTGCGCTGTACTGCAGCACAAGGAGGAAACAAACGCGTGGTTCTCCCCAAGCGAATCTGGGCTGCTGTATGAATGCGAAACAGGCTATTTCAAAACAAGAGCATACATCCTCTGCAGGCTTCCACTGAGTAACTTAATGAGCTGTGTTTTTTCTTTAAATACAAGCTGGTTTTCCCACTTTCTTTCCTGACATATGAAACAAATTCAATTTATGGGCCACATATACAGGACTGTAGAGTGCGACATATATGTCGCATGTGCGATGTGAAAATTGGTCTATGCGACGAATGAACAAACTGAAGTAGAACCGGTGCAATGAGAGGCTGTCGCGAGTTCCATCAGCATACGTTCACACCTCAACAACCCTCCACAGCAGCAGCCTTTTCAGCTTTTAAGTGGGTCTCATCTCCAGAAGATAACAGTGCATTTCTCCAGGATATCAAGTTCATGTCCTCACATCATTGATATCACACAAACACGTCAGTCAGCGCAGAAGCTGGTGATGCAGGCCAAGATGTCGTCATTTTTACAAGTCTTTCAATTTTGTCGCCCCAAACAGCACAGCTCATAGGTGGAGTACTCCGATCTATACAGTTCAATGGTTGCTGCTCTTTCTCCTCCGTTACAACGGAAAGGACTACAAAATGCACCCAACATTTTTTTTCATATCAACACTGCACTCTGTTTGTGTGCGCAGGCTACACTTTTGTTTGTGTGTCGCGTTTAGTGCCACACAAAGTGGAATATGTTTTATTTCGGAGGGGGCTGTCACAGAAAAAAAGAGCAGAGGATAAGTTAACACAAGGTAGAGCGGGATGCACAGATTGCTCCTTACCAAACCAGGACAAACTGTTCTCTTCTCCACAGCAGCCAGAGGACAGTCAGAGGTACTGCAGCCTCGGAGGAAGCGACTGAAAAAATGCTTTTAAGAAATCTCTCACTCTCAGCTCTGTGATATTTGTGTAATTGTGGCACACACAGTTGTTTGCTACAGTCTTAATATCGTTGACTAATAATTTCCGTCAGTCTTCGTCAACAACATATTTTTTCTGACGAAATTGAAACGTTAACTAAATAAAAAGTGATTCATGAAGCTAAAATATTGACTAAATGTACTGACACTTTTCATCAATGAATAAAAACGAAACAAAACTGTTCCAGAGACGAGATTTAATCAGAATAGTTGAAAATAACAGCGATTTTTAAAAATAAATTTAAAAAAAAGGAAAAAAATGCTGGCTATATCTAGATTGTGCTCTGTTGTCATTCACCACGCATTTCTCCCCGGGCTGCGGTGTGAAAATGGGGGGGGGGGGTGACCCACAGTGGAGAACATCCATGGCTTCTCCTACACTGGGCCCACAGTGGAGTCCAACTCCTTTCACAGAGGGTTAATTTTGTAACCGGTCTCTGCAGGAGGAGTGCAGTGGAGAAAAGGAAGCTCCATGGGGCAACAAACAGCGAGACAGGCAGCCTGCAGCAGACTCTGACTCCCGCTCTCAGCCGCACACAGTTGCACTAATGTGAGTTTTCTTATGACAGAGGAAAAAGTTACCTCAGTTTGATTAGTTATATACTCCTGTGAAGAACAAATGCAGGTTCTTCTGAGGTTACCTAAACCCCAAACACGTAAGCTATTTTTACAGTCTAGTCCATGGGTGTCACACTTATGGCCCATGGATCAAAACTGGCCCGTTAGTTTGTATGGTGTGGTGAGTACAGGTGGCTAGATTGATTAAGATTGTGACTGATGTAGAAATGTCTGTAAATTTAAAATAATTTCTAGATCATGGCAATTTGTTTTTATCATAAAGTGAAATACTATATTTTTAATAATTCAACTGCACTACCTGCAGTCAGGTTTAGAGAAGTAACATGTTTTTGTTGCGCTACAAATGTTTGTCTTGTGCTACATGACTATGAACCTCTGTAGCACCACTGCTATGAGCAAAAAAAAGTTAACGTACAGCCCTGATATGAAAGCCTTTTTCATTTCTCTTACTGGAAAAATGCTATTAGTGTGTCTGGAGGGTCTTTGCAATGATAAAACCACCAGCACCCAGAACCAATAAATGACACTTCCCCTTTATGTAATGCGACTACACTGTAAGAAAATTTAGAGTAAAGTACTAGCAGCATGACTTCCTGACATTAAACTGTAATTTTATTGTGGGTCTAGCATAATTTAAAACCATGCCATAACCATAAAGTACCGACTGCAAGCTTCACTGTATGACATTTTCAACTCTCTAGTTGCTATGACACAGCTATTTTAGTCCTCCTCCTGTAATCTCCATAAACAGCCTATTATTGTAACCCCGCATCCAGAATTCAGCCGTAAATCATTCCTTTACTATGGCACGATATCAGCTTTTGTTTTAACATTTAAGTCCCCTTTACTGCACCACAATTTGGCAGGGGTGCAGCTGTATTTAACATTAACGGAAGCACCCCAAAGGAGACCTCTCTCCAGACTGGAATTATTGCTGTAGGAGTCGGCATCCAGACTAGTAGCTAAATGTTAACACTGCTCTCAATCACACTAAAGGTAAAGGTGACATCTGCTGCATCATGGAAATTTTGGATGTCCGAGTAATGAGGTTGGAATTGACGTCACTTCCGCGTTACCTTAGTACCAGAAAAACATAAGCCTCATTTCCACTTAACAGGAACTAGGAACTAATTTCCAGGAACTTCCCCCACATTCGAGTTCCCATTACCAGGAACTTCCCTGTAAGGGGGAGATTTCAGGAACCTTCCACGTCCAAAAGATGGACCTGGTTAGAAGTAGGTACTTTAGAGTGGCCCTGAAAACTGCTGGGTGGGTGTAGGATTGACTCACTGCTGATTGGATAAAACTCAACCAGCACGCTTCGCTACTTGCTCTGGCTTCATGAACAAAAAACACGGAAATGAATAGCGGCAAATTTGACCAGAAAAAAGATAGTAGTGACGATCTAATGCTTAAAAATTATAATATAATGTTGCTGTGTTTGTGGAGGATCTAAGCAACTATTCAGCATATGTGGAGGGCATGAGCATTACAGGTGGAGTGGTACGGCCGCTACCACTTTTGTCCTTTCCCAGGAAGTGAGCCCATAAGCCGGTCAACAACAGACCGCTAGTCCCGGCTGTTGGTGCTCCTCCCAGTGTGCTTGTGCAGTTGGAATATCTAAAAATGTAAACGCTAATACTGCTATGCTTGTGGAATGGAACAGCCAGATTAATTGTACATAATCATTTCTGTATGATTTTACCATATTTCAAACGTACTTTGCCACGCTGTGTTGGGGCTGAAGCTGTCAGATGATTACGTCACCAAAGAAACTCAAGATAACTATGATAATTTAATGTTTAATAAAATGCTGCTGCTGCTGCCGTTATTGTGGAGGGTCTAAACGACTGAATAAGTGGAGGATACCAAGCATTACAAGTGGAGCAGTACGGCACATAACACCAGACTTACCGCTGTCCTTCGTAGGGATACCAGCACACAGCCCGGCCAAAGGGAGACGGCGTCCCCGCTAAGCCAATGGAAACACAACTGGTGAGATGGTCTTTAAGAAGTTCCTGGCTCCCTCGTTAGTTCCCGGCACCTAGTAAATGGAAACGGAGCTATATTCACTATGGTGAATTTTGTGAAAATTGCCACATACTGCATTGTTTTGGGTCAGCTTTGGGTTAGCAATGCTGGTCCAAAATAAACACAAAAACACTATAGTGACACGTTTTGCTGGAACACAGTTAACAAGGAAGTGTTATGCCATTTATGACCTCATTAACTGGACAGCCAATGTTCCTGGAGCGCAGCAAGATCACAAATTCACAACCATGTAAGAAACAGATCTTCACAATTTACACTTTTGTGATTCATTGTGCTTGCCAAAGAATACTGTGTTATACGATAATCAAACAGTTAACTAGAAAAGCACTCATAGAGTGCAAACCTCCACCAAGGCTCCTTCCGTTTCTCATGGATCACCTCCAAAATGTTGGTTTGTGTGTAGGCCTATAGCCACCTGTGGTGAAAATTGCATCAAAGTCTGTCCATCAGTTTTGGAGTATTGTTGCTAACACACTGTGAGAAGATAAGAGCCTTGGCTGAGGTATGCATTCTCAGATCATGACCAAAATATAATGGGTTCCTCTCTAGCCCAAGAACCACCTGTGATGAAAATTTCATCCAAATCCATCCAGTAGTTTTTGTGTAATCCTGCTGCACAAATACACACAAATCCCTTGGTGGAGGTATGCACTCTCAGATCATCACCAAAACTTAATCATCTGTTCCCCGTGCCATTACACACCTTATTACGGCTCTTATCTTCTCACAGTGTGTTAGCAACAATACTCCAAAACTGATAGACAGTAGGGATGGGCATAATTAACCGATTAACCGATAATTGATCATTAAGAATTTCACCGAGGAAGTTCATTTTCGTCGACAAACCATTTTTTTTTTTAACAATCCGAATGTAGGTTATTAGGCCTAGTGCACGGCCGTCCTCAAACAATGCAATGCATTTAACTGTGCCACTGGCAAAATTTGGGCACCAGGGGGCAACATTACACCATCGCCGTACCCTGGCGTGCCTCAGTTGATACATGCGAGCTTCCGTAGGGCAATCGCCAAATCATGAAGAGGTTGCGGCGAAGTGTTGCGTGGGACCATTTTAATTTAAAAAATGACCAGGTGTACTGCAATCACTGCAATGCAGCATACAAAAGAAAAAAGTAAAAGAAAGAAATATATGTTCCGTTATGTGTCCTGTATGTGTCTCCCGTTATTGTCTGGCTCGCAACTTGAAGCCTCCCTCGTTTGCGCAATGCGCATGTGTTCACGTTTTACTGCAAACTTGTCTTATTAATAAATTCATCCTCGAAGAAAAACACCCTGTATTTTTTTTTATTATTCTCAATACATAAGAGTACAGTGATCCCTCACTTATCGCGTCACCCATAAATAATACGTACGTTCATTCTCTCACTCTCTCTCTCATATGATACGTGTGTGTGGGTGTAAGTGTACATACATACGTAGATGTAAATAAAGTGTACATAAATATGTTTTTAGAACTCTTTTATTCTTATAACAAGATACGTAACTCAAGATAAAGATGATTTACTGCACAGGTTAATGAGAGCTTTACTGCTCCTCAGGTGCTAGAGGCGCAGGATCGTCGAGGGAAGCTGCAGGAGGCGGCGTAGTGGCTCGACGGGAAGACTATTTCGCACAAAATGGCACAAGAGAACAGCAAAAAGTTCCACGTGGCGAGACTAAGCAACACGAGCGATAAACAGCAATGAATGCGGTCTTCGTTTGCTGGGTGGCCGCTCGGCAGGGAGAGAAGCTGGGTAAAACGTCTCGGCCAATCAGCTTGCGAGATTCCCGAGCCGAGCCAACACGAGAACAGCGAACAGAGAGGTGGATTTGAGTTGTGCGGCTCTCCGTGTTGATACCTGATGTTCTAATGTAGTCTACCTGCCTTGTTAACTACCTAAAAATGTTAATGATTAACCGATTATTAATCATTAATTCTCCCGACGATCGGTGAAGAAAATTTCACCGAATGCCCATCCGTAATAGACAGACTTTGATGCCATTTTCACCACAAGTGGCTATAGGCCTACACACAAACCCATTACATTTTGGAGGTGATCCATGAGAAACGGAAGGAGCCTTGGCGGAGGTATGCGCTCTATGAGTGCTTTTCTAGTTTTGTTATATTTTTGCTGTGATGCTACATCGCCAGCACCACCAAGGCGGCCAACAGAAGCTAGCAGTTTAGCCACTAGTCTTGGCTCATTCACCAGTGTTTGTGTGCTTACTGTACTCCATGGACTGGTCATATCCTATCAACCACTGTGACCACACACCCCCGCCCACCAGTGATGCATTATTTCATTCATCCTTTGAGACAAATTCACATTAGTCACCTCAGGCTAGATCTGAGCTTGCCAGCTAATGTTAGCAACAGTGAGGTAAGAGGGAGGGTGAAGTTGAACGCAGCCTGAGAGATTTAAAGAGACATGCACTGAAACCAGCCATTCTCAGAAAGGCTGCAAAAGACGATTCACACATTGTGTAGCAACAATTAAAACAATTAAAGAGAATTTGACCAAACTATGTCACAAACATTGCACTAAGACAGGCGTAAGCTGTTAAAGTGCAGAAACTGGGCAGTCAATGACCCTTTTAAGACAGAAGCATATTCCTACATCTATACAGTGATTTGCCATGTTAGACAAAAAATAAGACATTTTAATGTATTTTAGTTTTCATCTTTTACTATTGCTTTTATCATTGTCACTTATTAATTCACATCTGCTTGCAGATAGCCAGTACAAATTCGTACAACTTGAGATTAAAAATATGTTCCTATATAGCTAAGTAAATACATATGAAGTATAAAAAACACATTTATTAGAATCCCTGCGGCTCATTGCATGTTCAAAATAAAGCTGGCTACAAGTGTTATTAGAGCTTTGACCTTTCCAGACTCTTTCCCTTTGTGATTCGCACTGGAAGTAGATGCCAGAGATCCCTAAACAGTAATTGCTACAAGATTAATGCTAATGAGAAGCTGTGTGTAAAAATTTCTTTCACTTCATTTGTAATTGTGTACTTTGTTAGAGGGAGCAGCAGGGGGAGTGGGCAAAGGGGTTGGATGGATGAAGGGGGAGCGTCACATGAGCAAGAGCAGGGGCCGACGCAGCGGCCATCTGGAAGGCTGGTGGGAGCCAAGGACCTAACGCTGAGCGCAGACTGCCACCTCATATGCACACCTGAGCTCATGCCAGTGTCTGTCCATATATGCATGGAAAGACGGATCAAGTACAAGGAATATTATCAGGAGGGCATAGCGATTTTAGAAGTGTGCATATCCCTCAGCTGACCATGTTCGTATAACAGACCGTGAGAAAAACCGGAAGCATAAGAGACAGTGACAGATGGAGAGAAAATTAGATATTGTCAGATCATATTGACGGGGGCATCCCTTAACAAAAGGGCTCTTCCTTTGTTATTAGTCACCTGACCCGAGCCTTTTGCAATCACATGCCACAGCAAACTTGGGAATGACTGACAAATAAGATTAGGGAAAATGACAATAATAGAGTAGCTGTAGAGAGAAAATCCAGGGTGAGGACTTCATATTCATGGCCATTAAAAGACTGAAATAGATTAGTGCCCAATATAAAAAAGGGAAATGAGTAAAAAAACAGCTTGTATCCTTCACCATCTTTGTTTTAAAGCAAGAACCCTCCTCTGGCAGAGTTAACTGCTTCTAAAGCCAAAGGTAAACCTCCGGTAAAATTTATTTCAAAGGTTTCATGAGGACAGAAGGCGGTATTAGAGGTTCGAAAAAGAAAACAAAGCTCTGTGCTGGTGTTGGAGTTCACAGCGTGGACAGCCAGGCAGGCAGAGTAGTCAAATCCTTTTGCAAAAGACTTTCCACTGAGGGCCAATGGGAACTGGAAAAAAGAATCAGCAGTGGACCGACTGTTTGTAGCATAAGCATAAGCTGCACCACTGATGAGGCATATTAAAACCCAAATTTCACACAATTATGTTCACTTTTGATACAGTCTGGTGAGACAGGGAATATGGGAAGAGAAGGAGGATAGACACAGCTGTGGAAGATTCTTTACAGACAACATAGGAAATGCTGTATGACATAACAGTTCTTGTGCAATTTGTTTAAAGGACTTATATCCATTCAATAACACAAATGGTTTACATATGATTCTATTTACATTTAAAAACAAATACTTTACATTCTAAAGATCATATTTTTCTCGATATGTTGAGGCTTTGCTGGCTTAGCTAGATAAAAGGGTAATTTCACTTCCAGCCATTATCACACCAAAGGTTTTCCTTTAACTGCGCGGCTGTGAACAAGACTTAAACTTAAGCTCCTTCCAGTAGTGCAGATGAAATGGAATGGAAAATATTGCTAAATAAATGAAATGCCATATCTCAGAGCTCCAGGTTAGAGCGTCTAATTGCTTATTTTGTCTGACAAAGAATCCCAAACCTTAAGTTATTAAACTGTATGAGGAAACTGATTCATTACTGACATAATTTCATTACTCTCTGTTCCTTCAACGGTTGAAAAAAATAATATCAGAAAATAGAGACAATATTACTATATCCAAATAGTTATGTATTACGTGGGTAATAATATAACTGAAAAGACTCAAATTATGATATACAGTAGTGTGAAAAAGTGTTTGCCCCCTTCCTGATTTTGCATTTTTTTGTATGTTTGTCACACTTAAATGTTTCAGATTATCAAACAAATTTAAATATTAGACAAAGATAATACAAGTAAACACAAAATGCAGTTTTTAAATTAAAGTGTTTATGATTAAGGGAAAAAAAATCCAAACCTACTTGGCCCTGTGTGAAAAAGTGATTGCCCCCTAAACCTAATGACTGGTTGGGCCACCCTTAGCAGCAACAACTGCGATCGTTTGCAATAACTGGCAATGAGTCTTTTATAGCACTGTGGAGGAATTTTGGCCCACTCATCTTTGCAGAATTGTTGTAATTCAGCCACACTGGAGGGTTTTCAAGCATGAACCGCCTTTTTAAGGTCATGTCACAGCATCTCAATCAGATTCAGGTCAGGACTTTGACTAGGCCACTCCAAAGTTTTCATTTTGTTTTTCTTAGGCATTCAGAGGTGGACTTGCTGGTGTGTTTTGGATCATTGTCCTGCTGCAGAACCCAAGTGCGCTTCAGCTTGAGGTCACGAACAGATGGCCGGAAGTTCTCCTTCAGGATTTTTTGGTAGACGGCAGAATTCACGGTTCCATTTACCACAGCAAGTCTTCCAGGTCCTGAAGCAGCAAAACAGCCCCAGACCATCACACTACCGCCACCATATTTTACTACTGGTATGATGTTACTTTTCTGAAATGCTGTGTTACTTTTATGCCAGATGTAATGGGACACACACCTTCCAAAAAGTTCAACTTTTGTCTCATCAGTCCACAGAGTATTTTCCCCAAAAGTCTTGGGGATCATCAAGATGTTTTCTGGCAAAACTGAGACGAGCCTTTATGTTCTTTTTGCTCAGCAGTGGTTTTCGTCTTGGAACTCTGCCATGCAGGCCATTTTTGCCCAGTCTCTTTCTTATGGTGGAGTCATGAGCATTGACCTTTACTGAGGCAAGTGAGGCCTGCAGTTCTTTGGATGTTGTTGTGGGGTCTTTTGTGACCTCTTGGATGAGTCGTCGCTGTGCTCTTGGGGTAATTTTGGTCAGCTGACCACTCCAGGGAATATTCACCACTGTTCCATATTTTCACCATTTGCGGATAATGGCTCTCACTGTGGTTCGCTGGAGTCCCAAAGCATTAGAAATGGCTAGAAAATTGAACTCAGCTTTCCAAAGATGTGATAAACCACAGTTAATTTATGTTTTAACAGGGGGGCAATCACTTTTTCACAATTCAATTAAAAACTGCATTTTGTGTTTACTTGTGTTATCTTTGTCCAATATTCAGATTTGCTTGACAATCTAAAACATTTAAGTGTGACAAACGTACAAAAAAAATGAGAAATCAGGAAAGGGGCAAACACTTTTTCACACCACTGTAAACATCTATCAGGCCTAGTCTTATCACTTTATCACTACAGTCAGACATGTCAGAGACTCTCTGACATGTCAGTGTTTCTTCCGGCTTAAAGACCTTGGCGCGGTGGCAACATATTTTTTCGGGGGGGGGGGGGGGGGTTGTACAGAAAATACATGACACTATTGTAACCGGTGTAGGGGAGAAACGATAGCTCTGTATACTCTGGACTGTAAGGTGCTGTTTGTGTTTTATCGCTACGCTCAACCTGGAGTGTTGGCCAGAACACTACTTAAGGCTTGGATGCATTCACTGTCATTATTGCCATGTATTTGGTGCAGGAACAATCACAAGAGGGGATGGAGGGTTGCTTCCACAACTGCTGCTTTATTGTTGTCTTCAAACAGGGCACTGTGCATGTATAATCACTGCTATACGTGTAAGGCAAGAATAGGCGTGTGACACAGGAGTGGGCACGCGTAGGTGTGTGTGTGTGTGTGTGTGTGTGTGTGGTGGGGGGTTGTCATAGACACACACTGGCTTATCACAGTCCCCCGTTTATCTGTCTGGACCCGAATAAGGCTTAACTTGCTCTCACTTCACTCGTGAACTTAACTAATCAGCACTCGAACAGGTCTCTCATGCTGCAGACAGTAACACACACATAAAAAGTTCTCTCCGATGGCATCACCGTCACGGTACCCCAATTCACTGCCTGAGCTAAAATACAGACCAACTGATAATAACAAACGAACTGTATAAGTAAGTAAATGGCTGTGGCTTAGGGCCTTTTGTACAGCTGCCCCCAAATGTATGCAGTACATTTGCACCAAACAAAGGCACTCTATTCTCAGCCCATACTTAAAGAGATTGTCCATTGGCCTGATCCGGCAGGGCTGGCAAGATCACCAGCCAGGCAACAGGTCTAGTGCAAATTCTATCTTTTACCTGCACATCAGCAGACCTGATATGTCCATCGGGACTGGGATGAACTCTCAATCAATCAATCAATCAATGCATCAGATTTATATAGCGCTTTATCATAGACACTCAAAGACGCTTTACAGAAATTAAGGGTCATCCACCACCTGGATGGATGAAGCAGCCACAATACGGCGCCATCCCTTTTTAACTATTCACACACACACATTCACACAAAGGGCCACTTTAGAGTCTCCAATTAACCTAACCTGCATGTTTTTGGGATGTGGGAGGAAACCGGAGAAAATCTCGGGGTAAACCCACGCATACACGGAGAGAACATGCAAACTCCACACAGATCACTGTTCGTCGGGGGCTGGGATCGAACCCACGATCCCACGATCTCCACGATCCCCCGGCCAAGGGTAAACTGTGCAGCCGCAGTGCTAACCACTGTGCCACCGTGCAGCCCATCTCAGGATGCACCCGATGGACCAGGAGGCCCTTGGGAGCTGGGGGTCCACGATCATGACCACCGAACCTTCTGTGACGTCTGCTGGAGATGACTGCCACATCTGCCAAGTCTACAGTCCAGGTAGGTACAGCCAGATGAAGCAGGCCCAAAACTGGTCAGCAAGCAGTTGGGTGTGCTTCCACCGCTGACGACTCAGGAGCTCTTCTTTGGGATAGACAACTTGGAGGAGTGACACGTCTGGTCGCCCCATCAGCAGGCAATTTGGAGTCACAGGATATGGACTGCTTATGTCAGATGGAACGTAGCCCAATGGCTTGGAGTTGAGGATCCCCTCCACCTCCACCAGCACTGTGCGAAGGGCTTCTTCTTGAAGGGGTTGTGCTCCAACTGTAGTGTAGAGCGCTGCCTTCATGGAGCGAATTTCACGCTCCCACACTCCTCCAAAGTGGGGTGCAGCTGGGGGATTGAAGTGGAAACTAATCTTGTGTGGGGCTAAAAGTCGCTCAAGGTCTGGAGACATGTCTGAGAAGGCCTCTCGTAGTTCGGATTCTCCTCTTCTGAAGTTAGTCCCTTGGTATGAGTACAGTTCAGCAGGTGTCCCTCATCGGGCAATAAACCTGCGAAGCGCCATCAGGAAGGAGTCCGTATCTAATGAGGTCAGGATGTCCAGGTGTACAGCTCTGATGGTGAGGCATTTAAAGATGATCCCCCACTTCTTCTCCAAACGACATCCCACCTTGACCTCAAACGGGCTGAAGCAGTCAATACCTGTAGATTAAAAGGCTGGTTTAAAGAAGCGAAGGCAAGCTGGTGGCAGGTCAGACATGATGGGTACAGCAGGTTTCGCTCTCCATCTGCAACATTCAGCACAAGTTCTCTGGAAATGATGGACTGCTTCTCTACCTCGCAGGATCCAGTATGTTATGCAAAAAGTACTGAAACATTGAACAATTGGACATGTGCATTCAAAAGGTTAGAAAAGGTCAAATTAAGTTCACCTGTCAAGGTTCTAGTGCATTTTAGGTGCATCTTGAAATCTCACCCGAAACCTGACTATCCCTAACTTTTTTGTGGTGTGTGTGTGTGTGTGTGTGTGTGCGCGCGCGCACGCGTGTGCGTGTGTGTGTGTGTACGTGCGCGCATATTTATTTATATGAAAATGATTTTCCTTGAAACCAGCTAGTAACATATCTGCCACACCCATTGATAAATTCAGACTACATTATGGTGGACTGTTTGAAACAGCAATACCAAGGAAGGTATCAATACAGTGAGTGGCAATAGTACTCCATCTTACTCTAATATGGTGCAAACACCTAACATTTAGGATGCTGTTGCTATCACATTATATAATTATGTACAGAATGACCTACAATCTATAACATGAAATTTATGAATAAGGGTATGTGAAACTTAGTCAAGTGAACTAATTCACTGGTGGAATATGGTTTGATTAGCAACCATTCAGTAAAGGCTATATGGAAAAGGCCATTGATTTACTATTTTGTAATGAAACGTGCAACATTTGCACCATGTATTTTAATAAGAAATTGTAAATAGCAACAGTGAACTGTATACAATACTCTAAATTGCATTATTTCAAGCACAACATGCAGAAACAAGCTCCTGATTCTCTTGTTTTTTTACACCGGCTACCAAAAGGCTTCCCGTCTCTGCCCATTTCTTTGATCCACGCCCAGCGCTATTTTCTTTTTAAGTCCTTTGTCAATTAGGACATCTTCCCCAGGCCTCAAAAACTTACTCTCCATTTGTCATATGCACCTCTACGAGGCGCAGAGAAACTAGCCCAAGCGCTGGATGGTGTTGTGTGTTAATAAATAAAGAAACAGAACAGTTCAAATATGCCCAGAATACAAGAATGCCAAACAAGGGAGAAAAAAATGCAGCGGGAGAATTGGTTGGCGGGACAGCCAACTGGTGGACTCTCGGTCCACCAGAGAGGAAAAAGAGAGGCTGCTGCGGGAGTCTCCTGCCTTGGTGAGAGAGAGGATGCTGGCGAGGAAGTAAAAGCTTTCCTCCGGTGGTCCAGGGTGGAACAACGCTGTAGTAGAGGAGAGGGGCTGGACTTCTGCCAGTGTGAGCGCTTGCTCCTCGCTGGGGCCGGCACAAGCATCGGAGCTGCTTCCCTCAGCTCCTTGCTCATGCATGGTTGAGAATATATGGAGGTGAGGATGTTAATGGCCTCCGGGTGACTCCACAAACGAGGAAATGCCTTCATCACTCGCGCAGCGCCATCCCAACTCTTTTGGACCATCTCAAGAGAACGGGAGGCCTGTGTCAGCGACCAAAACCCCTCCAGAAAATTCACCGCCCACCGCTCCACATCGTCCAGAACAGATATCGTGAGCTCAAAAACAGATGAGTGGACAAAACACAAAAAGGTGACAAAATGCACGCCAACACCACAGCTGGGCTTTTAACTGGCCACTTCATTCTGTCAGATGCGCCTCTACAAGGCACACAGAAACAAGCCCAAGCGCTGGATGGTGTTGTGCGTTTAATAAATAAAGAAACAGAACAGTCCAAATATGCCCAGAATACAAGAATGCCAAACAAGGGGGAAAAAACTTACAAGATGTGCCTCGGAGCGGGGGAAGCTCCGGAGGGGTGAACAGCACATACAGTACGAAGGAGAATACAGCAGGTTCCTTCAACGAATTGGCAATAAAACATAAAAACAGCAGAGCTTAAGTACTAGTACGTGATTAACCAAAGTGAGCACCGATGTGGGCTTGCATGACCTCAGCAGGCACAAGGAAACAATAATAATTGAAATCAGCTGGATAGATGAGGGAGGAGTGGCTGGATTGACAACTTGACAGGTGACGCCCCCTGCAGAGCATAAACCCGGAAATCGCCTGACAGCTGTCAACCCAGAGAAAAGCACCATAATATATAAAGAGCAAACATAATCACTGCAGACTGAAAACAAATACAAATAGACATGAACCAAAACAATTACAAAACAAGACCTGGCCAAAAATAACTAAAACACCACTGGAGAAAATAAAAGGCAGAATAACACCAAGAGAAACACGATAACATAACAGACAAATAAATACACTGAGAAAGCCACAAGACTGGGTCAGGCAGAAATCCCAGCCCCAGCTCGTCACACCATCCTACAGAATGTATGAAAGGTTTTCTGTATGCTGAAGGAGTAAACACTCACGTTTCCGCTGACTTACTCTCACTGTCACTACGATTAGAAGGGTTCCACTTATATCTATAGAAAAACTAGATGGATCGTTGGTCGCTAGATGTGAACCCACTGGGCCACCATATTAGTACTACCAAAAGGGTTTAGTAGTAAACAGTGCCACTTTTACCTCAATAACTTCCCCAAAAAATAACAGATTTTGAACTTCTTGGCATAGAGACGCAACTTATAATCTTGCACAACCGGTGAACTATAGAAATCGATGGCCGCTAAACATGTCATCTCAATTCCCTCCCTAATATGGCAGCCAGGTGGCTTCATTCAGCTCTGTACTTGTTAATGCGGCGTGAGCTATGGTTGAGATCAGTGGAGCGTGCAAGCTTAATACATTCCACAATCCCAAATACTATATTCACTTCTCCAAATATCTTTAAAAAACTCCAAACTATACAGAACTGTTTATTTTGAGCATTAGTCATCCACCATTGCAGATATGTTGGACAAAAAGTGTTTCTACTGCAGAAATAGGAAGTGAATTTCCTCACAGCCAAAAAAAAAAAAATCAGCACACGCCGGAAATCCGGCACTGTGCTGGAAAACTTCAATCCCTGAACTCTGGAGATAGGGTTATGAGACGACTACTGCGTGGCATGGGTTTCCCGCCTTTAAGGAGATGCAACTCCTCAGGAAAACAATCCTGCTGGGCTCTCTTGAAGAGGAGCACCTCTGCTTGGTGATAGTTCTCTACAGTGGAATGGCCATCCTTAGCAGCCGCCCATGTATCTCCTGGACTATAGTTTCCAGCAGCTCTTTCCATGTATTGTACTGATACACATCTGACGACGCTGGTCTCTCAGCTGTGGGTAACACACCGTAGAAAGTTTCTTTCCGAAGTTCAGTGGTGTCTGGCATGTCTCCCAGGCTGCTGGCCAGCTCCGATGGCCAGTGTTAGGGTCCATAAGCAAGATGGGGGGGGTCCTTGACTCCACCAATTGGGTCTTGCCAGGTCCTGCAAGGTTTTGCCACGAGTTACGTCATCCGCAGGGTTCTGGGCTGAATCGATGTAATGTTATACGTGGCCTTGTGTCAGTTCTTGTATCTCTGTCTTGGAGATCTGCACTCTCTCAAGGTCTCTTTGGAGCCTCTTCTCCACAGCTCTCAGACTCAGGATGACAGCATTGGGAGTATCCTGCAGGTGTGGCATGTCGTGGCGGCACAGCAGAGGAGTGGCATAGTAAAGTATACCATCAACATCCACGCGAGTTACCTTGTTTTCGAGGAGGACAACTGCTAAGTTGTCTTGCTTGGACCGTGTCACCACTTTGTCTTTTCTGAGAGGAATGGTATCAGCCTGCCCGAGCTTCTCGACATGCTGCATCAGTTCATTCACCAGTGGCGGAAGAGAGGTGAAAAGACTGGTTCAGTTGGCAAACAGCACTGGAGGGGCCCTGCAGTGTTCACCCCAGCTGGGTGTGGATCACAGCCGGGCCTCCAGGGGGCCCCAGGCGGACAGGTTCAATGGGTGTGATGAGGTGAGGGTGGTCACTACCTATGAGCACCAAGGGCCTAACTTCCTTGAATGGCTGGAATGGGAGCCCACTCAGGTGTTTGTACTTTCTCTGGAGTGACTCGATGGGGTAAGCATGGTCTGCTAAATCAATACGAACTGCTGTGAATGCATCACGGATGTGGAAACGAGTCTTGGGTCAAGCTTTCGGGGAGACAGAAAAGGAGACATGGGTGCCATTTAGCGTTTGCACATCTTGGCGTATTGGGCGTAAGGGCAGGTCTTCGGGGTTCCCTTGCAGTACCAGTTTCTGAGCTGCAGCAGGCAGTAACATGGTCTTCTCTGACCCATCGTCCAATACTGCGTGAGTATCTAGCGTTTGACCACCATGATGTAGAACAGGGACTAGTTTCAGCAGGACACGACTGCCCTCTGTTGACCAGTCAAGGTACAGAACACCTGTTGAGTTGTCACTTACATTCTGAGACACTACTAGCTGTGTTGTCCTCCCTCTCTGTCCTGCATTGACATTATGGAGGACTCGTAAATGGCGACCTTGAAACAGATTACAGGGCTTCTTCAGGTCGCACTGTTCAACTTGATGTGAACGGGCGTTGCGCCAGCATCTTTTATTAGCCTTTATCCACTGGGTTAATTGGTCCTTAGTGAGTCTGCTTATGGTTGCACACTGGTTGAGATGGTGGTCGAGGTTGTCACAATAGGCACAGTAAGGTGTTGACTTGGGTTTGATGGAGGGCTGGCTTGGTGACTTAATCTCTTTCTGTGTGTCAGCACTAGGGATGGGCATTCGGTGAAATTTTCTTCGCCGATCGTCGGGAGAATTAATGATTAATAATCGGTTAATCATTAACATTTTTAGGTAGGTAACAAGGCAGGTAGACTACATTAGAACATCAGGTATCAACATGGAGAGCCCGCACAACTCAAATCCACCTCTCTTCGCTGTTCTCGTGTTGGCTCGGCTCGGGAATCTCGCAAGCTGATTGGCCGAGACGTTTCACCCCGCAAGCTGATTGGCCGAGACGTTTCACCCCGCAAGCTGATTGGCCGAGACGTTTTACCCAGCTTCTCTCCCTGCCAAGCGGCCACCGAGCAAACGAAGACCGCATTCATTGCTCTTTATCGCTAAGTGAGGGATCACTGTACTCTTATGTATTGAGAATAATAATAAAAAAAATACAGAGTGTTTTTCTTCGAGGATGAATTTATTAACAAAACAAGTTTGCAGTAAAACGTGAACACATGCGCATTGCGCAAACGAGGGAGGCTTCAAGTTGCGAGCCAGACAATAACGGGAGACACATACAGGACACATAACGGAACATATATTTCTTTCTTTTACTTTTTTCTTTTGTATGCTGCATTTTTTTTTTTTTTTTGTTACTTATTTGTACCCGTAGGTAGACTTGGTTTGCAGTCTGGTGACAAGCCACCGGCTGCTGGTCGCTGCGTGCGCGAGCGCCCTAAACCTACATGTTTTTTTGGTGTGCGGGAGGAAACCGGAGAAATCCCGGAGTAAACCCGCGCAACACGGGGAGAACATGCAAACTCCACACAGCTCACTGTTGGTCGGGGGCTGGGATCGAACCCACGAGCTCATGATCCCCGCGGTCCCCTGGCCGAGGGTAAAACTGTGCTGCCACAGTGCCAAGTGCACCGTGCAGTGATTGCAGTACACCTGGTCATTTTTTAAATTAAAATGGTCCCACGCAACACTTCGCCGCAACCTCCATGATTTGGCGATTGCCCTACGGAAGCTCGCATGTATCAACTGAGGCACGCCAGGGTACGGCGATGGTGTAATGTTGCCCCCTGGTGCCCAAATTTTGCCAGTGGCACAGTTAAATGCATTGCATTGTTTGAGGACGGCCGTGCACTAGGCCTAATAACCTACATTCGGATTGTTTAAAAAAAAAAAAAAACGGTTTGTCGACGAAAATGAACTTCCTCGGTGAAATTCTTAATGATCAATTATCGGTTAATCGGTTAATTATGCCCATCCCTAGTCAGCACCATGCAGCACTGTGACGAAGTGCTTTCCTGAACGTGTCTCAGGCTTGTCTCATAACTCCCTGTGTGACAGCTGTCCATCGAAGTCATGACACCAGGATTCATATTTCAACCAGACAGCGAGATCATGGAGGGTGTAGTTGGACCCAGAATGATTAAACATACATCTGCGGAAATTTGCACTTTGTTTTTGGGGTAACTTGCTGAGCAGGTGAGCAACATGGGATCCACACTGCAACTCCACTTCTCCCTCAGGGCCTAGTGTCTTAAGCATTCCCACCAGTGATTTAATCTGCAGGGAGAACATACTGAAGGCGACTACATCCCTTCGTCTGATGTCTGGTGAGTCCATAACTGTAGCAGTCCTCTTGAGAGCTAGCTGATGGGGTTGGCCAAGCTCCTCATTTAGGACTTTCATGGTGTCTGTGAAGGGGGTAGGGGAATGAAGGTAGGCATCGGCTACTAATCTGGCTTCCTCTAAAGGCCCTTTTCCACTAGGGTCAGTACGGTACGGTTTGTCCGCTTTTCCAGTAGGGACTGTAACTGCTTTCAGTTCTGATTTTTCAGAACAGTTCCCTTTTTTTCAGAACTGCTAGACTGTGGTTCGATGTGTGTTCGATGTGCGCCGATGTGTGACGTAAAAACACTGCAGGCCACTGATTGGTCCGGGCATAACGTCATGAGAATGGGCGTAACGCTGACTTTCCAGAATCGCTAGCGAGCTGCCATCTACAAAGATTCGTCCGTGAGCCAGCCACCAAGTGATATAATATAAACAACAATGACAGAATGGCTTCACAAAAATCAACACTGCAGACCAGCAGAGTTTTCTGTGCATTTCGGCTGATGAGAGAATCCAGAGGGAAGCAGACGGAGCCACCCTGAGAAGTAGATGGAGCCACCCGATCTGAATTGAACGTATGGTTGTGGGAGCACTCAACTTCAGCAGTTGAAGCCGTGATATTAGGATATAGAGGACGGTGAGTGATGTGATATGCATCTTTTACGTTATTTATCCCAGCAGTGTAAAGTTCAGTTTGGACAGAGGACAACTTGCTCGTGTTTAAACGATGACCTAGCTAGTTAGCCGTCAATGCTACGTCCGTCCTTGTATGTTGCCTTTGTATTGACAATATCTGATGAAATAAGCTAGTTGTAAGTGGTATTTTACATGTTGCACTTTCGTGCTATGCATGTACTTAAGTTGTGTGTATTTTCGTTGTAGAGTCCAACCAGGATCTGCTCTGAATGTCTACGTTTGGCACAACACAGCAATGTGTTCTGACTGGTAAGCTGTACATCTTGTTATTTATAGCCAAATCTTTTGCTTTTTAAGTTAAAGTATAGGTAAAGTGCCAAATTTAAAGTAGCACAATTTCCACGTAATATGAAAGGGACTGAACTGAGATTTATTTGATTGTGTGAATATTAATTACAGAGTAATTGAAAATGAATGGCACATCCAGTAGTAACCACTGTAATATAAACTGCTTGTTTATTTATTTATTTATTTTTTATCAGATCACTTCTGTGATCCTTAATGAGTTATAGTCATAATAATGTATCTTGCACTTTGGGGAATGAGAGTTGTTCAGCCACCATTAGAATTTAGTTTATAGGTGTAGTTTATAGTATTTCGTCTTTAAACTCATCCAGTAAAAGAACACATTACAAATAGAGACCCATTGTATTGCTTCCTTTTATGTTAGCAATACAGGCACAAAACACCACCCACATTTGAAACCAGGGCGACACAGCGGTTGCTAAACTTTTATTGATAACAGTGTTATTTCTCAAATATGTTTTAAACTTGCTTTAATTATCCACCACTTATTTCTGTCTTTCATCTAGGCAAGAGGAAAACGATCCACCCAAACCGGACCTTGCGTCACTATTTATACAGATGCAGACTGAAGATCTGCTGAACCGGGACCAGTGCGAGAGGCCAATCCAGTTGCTGCTCAGTGAGGCAGCATGGCCGGCGTGTGTGACCCATTCCAATTTCTTTTCTTTTTTTTTTTTTACAGTTTGAATTTTGCACATTCTAAATAACCTGGAATTTGCTGCTGATTGTAATAAACAATTTAGTGACTTATGTGTCTGCATCATGATTTTCTATTTTGTCTGTTAAGACACCGGTGTGAAAAGAGTCAACAGTACAGAGCATTTAATAGTGACTTTGAAAATAATGGCTCATTTTTAAGAAAAAGTAACCAAAACAATTATTTGCTGAAGACTGTATTGTTGGATGTGCCAGTGCAGAAGACACTGCACACTTTTGTGATAGTACCAGTATATGGAGGAATTCTGGGCCATATTAGCATCTGTATTTCCTAATAATGGGATAGAAGAAAGAACCTGAAGGGTCTTGGCCCTCCATGGCACATGATTGGACACAACTGAGTTTGGGTTTAATGGGATTTAACATTTTAACACAAACTGCTTTATGGTTCATAATTCTGTTGGCAGTCTTACACCAAACCAAAAGTGATTTCTCAAACTGCTGGATTGTTCTTAGACAGCTTTTACAATCTCTGTATTTAATTTATGTCACTTGGTGGTAACAACACATAAGTCGAGACAGATCTGCAAAACGTACAAAAGTTTATTGTCAAAATTCCCAGGGCAATACTACATGAATACATGTATAGTTCACTGTTGATGCAGAGAATATATATTTATACAGTATCTACATGTATTCAGCAATACTCAATATGATATATATCCAGTTAATCCATGTATTTCTCTATGTAACCTTGTGACTGTATTATTTTAATTGCTTTTAATCCTAGATCCATTTGTTTTGGCTTAAAATGCATCATTATTGTTAAATATATCTTATTATACCTAACTCAGTACTGTTTACCTGTTGAAATATATATTTTACGGCTCATATACTACAATATGGCACCTGGCGATCAAGTTTGGCAGCTGATCATGTTTTGCCACGATGCCACTGGCTGGAGCAGGTAAATCCCATGACATCTCAACAGTCTCTCCATGATTTTGACACAGATCAGAGCAATTTGTTGCACAGGAAGCTAAACATTCCTACAGACATTCTGCAGTTCTGTAACTACTTCGCGTTTGTGAAGCTGGGGTGACATCACTGTGTTGAACGTTCAGACCAATGTTTTGAAGCAATATTGTTGCCACAAGAGAGCCATCTGAAATACACACACAGAGAATACACATTTTAGTACCTAATACCGATAACTTGCCGACATTACAATGTTGTACGGCGGACTTAAAAGCAAAGTAGCATTAGTAATCATTAGCTTACCATCATACGTGATGTAGTTCGTATCCTCATGTCTTCCCCTTTATACTGCTCTATGGTTTCCTAAACACTCCAGCACTTTTCCAGAGTGTGTCGTATCGCTGCCTTTGCCTTCTGTTCTCTTTTTTTGCCTTTATTCTGGCAAAAAAAAAAAAGCCAGAGAACGCAGACGCCTCATATCCTGCCAGCTTGTGTTTTGCCTAACGCTACGCTTGTTTTATGCCAGTTACACTTGTTTTACGTAACGGGAGGGAGAGGGTTGCGCCGCCTCCCTGTAACTATTCCCACCCACGTCGAGAGGGACTCCATGTGTAGTGTTAACACAAGCGGGCCGAACTGTACCGTACCGTCCCGTTCCAAAGTGACCCTAGTAGAAAAGGGCCTTAAGTGTAGGTGGTCTCAGAAATTGATACTTGAACAGTTCAGTACTGTCGAGGGGCAATAAGTTCTCTAGGGCAATCTTGAGGTGAGAAAACTCACCAGGGTCTCGATGTGAGAGGTTAGAAATGGTTAGACGTGGACCATGGTACATTGTCTCCATACTGACACTCTTGATAGGCTGGTCGAGAATCTACTGAGGCTGTCCTGGATGAATAGGGAGAGCGCTGAGGAGGTGATGGGTGCTCTGATGGCCCATAACAAACATGGATGGGGTTTGGTTGCACCTTGTAGGGTGTGGAGGTGAACTGTGGTGGAGGAGGGGCCAAACTGGACCAGGCTGGATTGGGTGTTGAGATGTTCATGGGTGCCTGTCCACTTCTGGAGTGATAAAGGCTTGGGAGTTTGGGCAGTTGAGTGAGTGAGTGAGGTTGGTTGGCTGCTAGAGTTTCCTTCTTTAAGACCTGAAGCTCACTCATCATATGGTCAAGCCATTCTAGGACTGGCTGGCTGCTCTGCTGCAGTCCCTTATCACTTTCGATTGGCCAAGGTGGTGGTGGTGGCCAGTCCTCTTCTGCTTGGTTATTAACTGTGTTAGAAGGGTTAGACCGTACCTCTTGTGCTGCCTGGAGTTTGTGAGCACTGGTTATTAGCTGTAGCTAGGGCTATCGCGATAATTGCAATTATGTAATACCGCAGTATGGACACGCCTACCCGCGAAGGAAAACAACCAACCGCAGCTACCACGGTATTCACTTTTTGTGTGTGTGGCTATATCTTGTTGTTCACTTATGCGCCCCTATTGATTATTAAATAAATTGCTAAGGCAGGCAGTTAGTGGTGAAAACATTTGGACTCCTTGTTAAATACAACTGTAACAGTGAGCACTGAAAGGGCACAAAGTGTATTATTTCCTTCTGAGCGGAGTGTGTATGCTCCTGACTGTGTATGAGCTACGAGAGCAGCTTGCTTGAATGAGATTTTCCAAGCTATGCTAGCTAGCTAGCTAGCGGATGGAGTAAAATTATCACCATTGCAGAGTAAATTAGTTAGAAAATGAAACTCACTCACTAGGAGACAGGAGGACCGGGAACTCTTCAGCTGAATTGGATTTTGGAGTTATTTACCCACGGTAAATAACTACGGACATACGGATGTCGTAGCAAGCTAGCAGCGAAAACTCATCTTCTATGACGTTTCGGAGACTTAAGACGACATTTTGAGGTGAGCCCCTGGTCGGATAATGTAAACCTAAGTATGACATTATTTTGGGAATTTCCACAGCAGGTTCAACACAGCTGCAGAAGTTATAAAGGCAACTTTGCCTGTCTACATCTCAATCAGACTTATGTCTGTTCACATACTTACATTGAGTGATAATGTAATCGTGCTGAGCGAAAAATTCGTCTGTTCGTGTTTGGTGTGAATGCACCTTTAGTTACGCCACTGCTTTCTGAAAATGATCGGGGGGTTTTTTTGCTTGTTTTTTTTAACAGAATCAGCAGTTCATGCCTGCATAAAGAGCGGAGCTCCACACAGTTGTACAACGCGCATAAAGTTGAGAGGGAGCTGCAGAGAGACTCATTTGCCACCTAAGTCGTAGGTGCTTCCCTCATTTGCCACCTTCCCTCATTTGCCACCGAAGTTATAAACCCTGTTTAAATTACGAATCCACAGGGTCCTAAAAACATTTGCAATAATGCTGCATACTGCGGTATTGCACTGTCCACCGTCATCGCAGGGGAAATTCCTCTACTGCGACAGCCCTAGCTGTAGCATGTCTGTCTGAAGCGCACGTAAGTCGGCCAGATGAGCACCCATGCACTGCTGTGACTACTGGAGTAGTAGTTGCTCATGCTGGATTTCCTGTAACTCTGCTCCCAGGGCCGTAGTTCGCTGGGTTATGCGAGGAGTGAGATGACTCTGCAACCTCTTCTGAAGTCTATCTGAAGGCAGCTGTGGGGCAAACTGCTCCTTGTAGCTATACAGTGGGCCTGAAGCTGCATAGCGGGTGTCTGTCTCTGGGAGGATTTCAGTCCTGCTTAGCTGCGTGGGTATCAGGGTGCCATATGAGGCTGGACGAAGAGTCATCTTAGCTGTTTCCTCCTGTAGCATCCTCATTTCTCTGTGTGGTGCAGGCGTGAGGGTGCCGGCCTGTGAGTGCTCAGACTGATTTGATCGAGTTCATAGTCTTTATAACAAAAGGGAAAATGTACGTGGCATCGGGGGCGTGCACCAAGGGCTATGAGGTCTTGAATGGCATCCTTCTTGACTAGGGTGGGTGCGGCGTGCATCTGGCTCGAAGGACCATCAGCGTAGGGGAGAAACAATAGCTCTGTATACTCTGGACTGTAAGGTGCTCTTCATGTTTTATCGCCATGCTCACCCTGGAGTGTCGGCCAGAACACTACCTAAGGCCTGGATGCATTCACTGCCATTATTGCCATGTATTTGGTGCAGGAACAATCACAAGAGGAGATGGAGGGTTGCTTCCACAACTGCTGCTTTATTGCTGCCTTCAAACAGGGCACTGTGCATGTATAATCACTGCTATATGTGTAAGGCACGAATAGGTATAATACCACTGGGTGTTTGGGTAACAGGGTAACACCCACTAACACCTGCGCACCCTACTCACTTTAGGTGTAGTACCCTTTTTGGTAGTATTGTGTTATGGCAATGTAGTTACCTTAACTTTTCTACCTGGGCAGAGGGATAATTGGGCCAGGTCAGACCGACTCTGGGTTCGTAGGAGCCTGGGAGGTGCAACAACAGATGACACTGACACACGGTGTATGGAACTTGCAACTATGTATATTATTTACAAATATGTACACATAAATAAATACACAGCGCAATAAAAGAAAACACAATCCATAAACTCCAACTTATATTTACAAAATTCACAGTCCTGTTGTTTCAGTTCCAGGTGACCAGTGGGGTCACCTCTAGCAGTTCCTAGGATTCGGGCTTCGGCTCGCCATCCAGATCTGGAGAATCCACAGTCTTGAGAATCCAGCACAAAAAAAACCCTGACCTATAAAATAGGTCAGAACACAAAGAGCTTAATCTACAATCTAAGTCAAGACTTAGATTGTACCCTCACGGACCATCACAAGACGCCACAGTCACCAGTGAGTTTGCAGTGATGTTTATTTACAGTGCAGGTTAGGCAGGCATAGGAATACACACAAGGAATGGGCACATCTGAGCCGGGGAGCGCCCGATGCGCCAGACGAATAACAATGAAGGTTAGTCACACTGAACGTACCTTACAAACAGGACCGTTAACAGGAATTAACAAGAGCATAACAGGAACATAACAGAGACTGCCGCATCGGGGAACATTCAGGACCTGCTTTTATCTCTGGCAGCTAATGGCCTCAATGCGGCACAGCTGCTCACAATGACAGCAGCGGAGCAGCTGACTTTGACAGCAGGGAGCTCCCCCGGGCGCCTTCACAATAAGAGCCCGGGGAGCTAGAAGGAATCCTCTGCTGCCAAAGCCAGGGAAATATGATACGAGACCCGAGTGTGGACGGAACCAACACTCGGGCTATGACAGTACCTCCCCCTCTAGGCCGAGCTCTGAGCGGCCCAAGTAACACCCAAGCCCCCCCACACACCCCTAGGGTGGGCGGATGGGGCGCTGGCAGGAGGGAGAGAAACAAAAAAGGACAAGCAAATAACAAGGGACCAACAAAGCTATAGAGGCAGAGGGAAAAAAAAACCCATAATCCCTTAAACGTGGGTAACAAGAACAGAACCACAGGCAATATATATATATGGGCAAACAACGAATTGGCATAAGGTGGAGGGAAAAGAACCACCAAACATTGGAACAAGAAAGGAGTGAGCCACAAAAATCACAGCTCAACCCCCCCCCCCCCCTGCACACCCCAATAGTCTCACAGACATAATCAGAAACCCCGGGAAGAGTACAGTTCTGACCCAGAGGGGCGGAGGCAGAAAGTTCGGGGGGCTGACCGGCAACAAGAGGCCACAAAACAGGCAGGGGGAGAAAGAACAGTTCGGGCGGCCTACCCCGGTCCCATGCTCGGAAGCAGAGAGTCTCAGGCGGCCGGACCAGGTCGCCACACAGGGAGTCCAAAATGTCGGAAGGCCGACCCAGAGAGCCAAATTGGCGAGACAGTCTTTCGGGCGGCCGACCCGCATCGCTAGCCCACCAGAACCGTTGGGTCAAAGTAGCTGGTGGTCCCGCTGAAAAGGGGAGAGATGAGGGAGAACCGGGCGAAGCAATCGGAACCCCAACGGCCCCAGGTGAAGATGGGCAGCGCTCCTCAGGGAGACGAGGAGGATGACGATGGAGATGAGGGTGAAGAGGGGAATGAGTCTGTCCAGCATCCGGTGGCCGGGGATCTGCAGCTCCCTCACCGAATCCAGGACCTGCTGGTGCTGCACCCACGTCGGACCCCGATTGGGCCTCCGGAACCGAACCCACGGTGGACCCCGATTGGGCCTCCGGAACCAAACCCACGAAGGACCCCGATTGGGCTTCCAGAACCAAACCCACGGAGGACCCCGACTGGGTCGGCGTGGCACCAGACTCAACCTCCAACCCCGAAACTGGAACCTCTGGCGCAGCAGGCGAGAGCAGCCCCTCGCCAGCGACCCTGGGAGAAGGCTCAAGAGAGAGAGAAAACCCGGGATCAGGATCACCGGCAGCGCCAGAACCCGGCGAGATAAGCTCGGACGCAGCGAGCAGCTGCACCCGGCTCATCTCCCCTTGAGACAGGCAAAAGTGCTCAAAGAGGTGAAAAAGAAAGACAAAACAGAGCACTTGCCTGAGCTCGGATTCTGACGCCGTCCAGGACTGTGAAGATCCGGGCTCAGATGTCAGGAGGTCGTCCTCAGGCTCCCACTCAGCCACGTCGGGCTCCACAGCTGGCGTGATGGTGTGCGCAGCTTGAGAGTCCTCCGGCACCAATGTCCACGCCGATGGCCCGCACGGCGTGGTGGCAGGAGAACCTCGACCCACTGGACTGGACCGCTCCTCCGTGGAACCCCGGGGACGCTTCCTCATCGGCGAAGGCTCCACGCTGCAGTCCGCTCCCCTCCTCCGCCCACGGCGTGGCTGCGGAACCGGAACCAGGCTCTCTAGAACCGCAGGCCCCCTCCTCATCCAGCGACGTTGGCCTGGCGTTGAGGACCGCTCAGCGGAGGGATACACAGAGGAAGCAGGGTTAATTCTTTCATCCACAACAGGTGGAGGGAGCTCGGGGGGCTGCATACCCCGAACTCCACCCCCAGGAGTCAGACAAGGCAAAACAATATCGAGATGAGAGAAATTATCATGCACTTGCCTTTCTCCTGAGGTTGAGATGGTTCCTGCTGTGGGGGACGTCGTTCCTCCCTTTCCCCGCTGGATGGCGACAGAGGGCCCTCTGGGAAGATGAGGTGAGGCCACTCGAGATGGTTCCAGGATGGGACTCGCCGAAACGGAGCCCCCGAAACACACAGCAGCCGGGATAGGCGACGAGGAGGAGGGGGCGACAGCCGAGGGTAGCCGGGCATGGAGCGCTGACGGGACAGCAGGCGAAGGCCCGGGGAAAGATGAGGCTGCGGGGATTCCCCTCTGACGAAACGCAGAAGTGGCAGCTGTGTGGGGGGTTGAGCCCTTGCGGCGACCCAGAACTGGATCCAGACGGGGTTCTAGCCGAGGTTGGGAGCCGGTGTGACGACGGTTCCTTGTAGGGGGTGAGGCGAAGGTGAGATTCGGAAATCACCGTTCCTGAGCAGAAACAGAGGCGAGCAGGTCGGCAAACTCAGGAAACTCACACAACTCTGGACTCCTCTCCACCAGTCTAACCACCGCCTCCACATGCTTCATAATTGCTGCTGGATGCACAGCGGAGCGAGCAGCAATCACCCGGTCCCAGATCTTGACTGCTGTCAGCTGCAGCTTCTCTGGGGGAATCCCGAGTGACGACATGCCTGATGGGGAAAGACCTCCAGATGGTGCGAACTCCCGGGCCAGAACGGAGGCAGGAGCGGGATCCAGAAGCGAGGGGCGACGTCGCCTCCGCTTCGGCTTCCTGCCGGGATTTCCCTCCAGCCCTCGGAGTATCTCGCACTGTGTAGCGAGTTCCTCCCACCTCGCTGTCACCTCCGGGTGATCGTCAAACTCGAGGGGGAGATTGAGCAGAAACTCCTCGGCGTAGTCCAAATGTCTATGAATGTCGCTGGGAGCGTCCAACAGCGTAGCGGTAAAGATGGTGCTGTCCACATTCTCCAGAGCCTCCGCTAGCTGCCTGCCCAGGCGCCGACAACGGCCCCTGGATGACGTCATACTCCCAGCTGCAGACACTCAGACAGGTAGGAACAGACAGTCCAATACTGCAAACTGCACGGTGAATGGCGTCTCAATACAACGCCTCCTCTCCGGGCGTTTGGCGGCAGTCTACTGTCACGATGGCCCTCACGGACCATCACAAGACGCCACAGTCACCAGTGAGTTTGCAGTGATGTTTATTTACAGTGCAGGTTAGGCAGGCATAGGAATACACACAAGGAATGGGCACGTCTGAGCCGGGGAGCGCCCGATGCGCCAGACGAATAACAATGAAGGTTAGTCACACTGAACGTACCTTACAAACAGGACCGTTAACAGGAATTAACAGGAGCATAACAGGAACATAACAGAGACTGCCGCATCGGAGAACATTCAGCACCTGCTTTTATCTCTGGCAGCTAATGGCCCCAATGCGGCACAGCTGCTCACAATGACAGCAGCGGAGCAGCTGACTTTGACAGCAGGGAGCTCCCCCGGGCGCCTTCACAATAAGAGCCCGGGGAGCTAGAAGGAATCCTCTGCTGCCAAAGCCAGGGAAATATGATACGAGACCCAAGTGTGGACGGAACCAACACTCGGGCTATGACACACATAAATCACAGATACATCATTCACCATTGAATAACAATTAAGGGCAAGGGAAGTGGGACCATTCCTAACCGTCACAGCTCTGAAAAATGCCCTTTTCTGATGGAAAAAGCTAGCCGAAATTAGCATCGCAATTAGCATGCTAAGCTAGCGATTAGCATTCCCATACACAATGAATGGATAGCACTCACCATGCTAAGTGCCTTGTGAATCAGGGGTTCCCGCGCTCAACGGCGTCGACAGCCTTTGTATCCCAATCTTAAAATTTAATAACTGGGGCGTTAGAATTTGCTAATACAGCAATGTCTCACTGCAGATGTTAATTTAGGCTTACCAATCTCAAATTTTCTCCAAGGCAAAGACTGTTATCAGCACGCTAGCTCACCGTCTCTGTGAGTGATCGTCTCTCTCGGTCGGTGCCTTCCGCTGTGTCTAACAGCGTTCTGTGGATTACGCACAGACCGAGGGAGAGAGTGTGTGACCCCATTGGCTGGCGGAACCCCATTGGCTGTTGCTGCCAAGCTAACAACGCAGCCATTGGTCGCTTAAAGTGCCAAATAAAAACGTCTGGAACGTTATCAAAACTTTCCAAAGAATGTTCCTAACTATTTATAAACATATTTTATGAACTTATATTGTATTCATATACTCATCTTCAAAATATCCACTTCCATTGTGAAATGAGTGTTGGTATGTTTTTTTTTTTTAACTTTATCGATATTTACAATTTTATTTGTGTTTCTAACACTGGGTTACACTACCCCCCCTTAGAATCATGCAAGTCCATTTGCATGGGATTAGCTAGATAGTAATGACAAGGGAACAAGTGTTCATGGGAATAATCTTAGGATCTGACTCTGTTAAGGCTCTGGTAAAAGCCAGGTTTAGTCCTTGAAACAGGGACTGGGCAACAGTTATGAGACGGTTTCCCAACTGACTATACTGTAGTCTTTCTGGCTGGGAGGTTGTCCTCTCGGACCGTCTCACAGTCTGTGGGACTTCTTTTTCAGGTTCTTTTTCTTCCACAGGTTCATCACAGGTACTTTAATCAGGTGAGTTGGTTTCACTTTCAGTTCCATTCTCATTGTTCGATGGTTCCACATTTGTTTCAGTTTCCTCCAGGTTTCCATCATTCGGTAAGTTGTCACATCCAGGTGAACTGTCATTTCCAGGCAAGTTGTCACATCCAGGTGAAGTGACCTTTTCTATTTGGTTGTCATTCTCAGGTAAGTGAGTTTCAGCAGGAATGTCTCCTTTAAAGAATGTCTTTGGATGGGGAATTTCATAAACTCGAGTGAGCTTTATGGGTGTTATGGATTGGTTCTTCTCTGTACCAATAGGCATCTTCATTTTCCGGTTCTGAATTCTCACATTCCTCACTTTGTTCAGGTGACTGTCTTGTCATAGGTTTGTGGACACGTTTTGGTTGGACAGGTTCTTCTTCAACAGGGGCAAGAAAACCACAGGGAAGCAAGAGGTCGCAGTGAACGGTGCGAACAGGACCATCTTTTGTCTCAGGTTTTATGGTGTAAACAGGCAAGTCACCTGCTTGGCTCACCACAATGTGAATTTCAGCTTCCCACCTGTCTGCTAGTTTGTGCTTTCCTCTGCAGCGGACTGCACGTACCAAAACTCTGTCGCCTGGTTCGAGTTTTAAGGGTTTCACTCGCATATCAAATCTTGTTTTGTTTCTTTCAGCCATCTTGTTAGCATTTTCTGTTGCTAGTTTGTAGCTTTCTTGTAGAGTTGTCTTCATTTTTTCAATGTACAGTGATCCCTCACTTATCGCGGTTAATGGGTTCCAGAACCGACCGCGAAAAGTGAAAAACCGCGAAGTAGCGTCACCCCTAATGACGTCACCCATAAATAATACGTACGTTCATTCTCTCACTCTCTCTCTCATATGATACGTGTGTGTGTGTGTAAGTGTACATACATACGTAGATGTAAATAAAGTGTATATAAATATGTTTTTAGAACTCTTTTATTCTTATAACAAGATACGTAACTCAAGATGAAGATGATTTACTGCACAGGTTAATGAGAGCTTTACTGCTCCTCAGGTGACGCCTCATCGTCAGGTGCTAGAGGCGCAGGATCGTCGAGGGCAGCTTCCGATAGAGCTGGAGAAGCTGCAGGAGGCAGCGTAGTGGCTCGACGGGAAGACTATTTCGCACAAAAAGGCACAAGAGAACAGCGAACAATGAATGCGGTCTTCCTTCGCTGGGTATGGGCGCTCGGCAGGGAGAGTAGCTGGGTAAAACGTCTCAGCCAATCAGCTTGCGAGGTAAAACGTCTCGGCCAATCAGCTTGCGAGATTCCCGAGCGGTGAAGAGGTGGGCGGAGAGGAGTGGAGCGGTGGTCAGAGAGGTGGATTTTGAGTTGTGCGGGCTCTCCGTGTTGATAGCTGATGTTCTAATGTAGTCTCCCTGCCTTTTGCTAGCGCCCGCCCATTTTTTCTCAATTTTGAATTTTTTTTTTTTCCACAATATCTTTATTGAACCTTTTTTTTTTTTTTTAACAAACATGATACAAACAAACACTAACACTAAAGTACTACAAAAAAAAAATGCACTAAAAACACCAACAACCACCAACAAAATCAAGTCTTCAACAATGCTCCTCTGTTTAGTCTAGACAATCCAATACATAAGTATACATATTATGTTCACCAGTTTGGAATTTACAAGGTCCACACACATCATTCACCTTCTTCTTCAAGAGTTATGTTTAAATTTTTTACATAATCAATAAAAGGTCTCCATATATTCTCAAACACAGTTTCCTTTGATTTTAGTATATATGTTATTCTTTCTAATGGAAGGTTTGTTAACATCTGTCTTAACCACTGAGTCACATCTGGTCTATGAGTCTTTTTCCATAATAGTGCAATACATTTTTTGGCATTAAGCAAACTGAGGTCTATGAATGTTCTTTCACTTTTATTAAAATTATGCTTTTCTGGGTACAGACCCAACAAAAACAATTTAGGATTCAATATGATTTGTTTTGAGATTATTTTTTCAATTGTTACCCTCACCTCTTCCCAAAACATTCTTATTAATCTACATTCCCATAAACAATGAAATAGGGTTCCTTTACTTTCCATGCATTTTGTGCATGTATCTGGTATATTTTTGTTATATCTATTTAACTCCTCCGGTGTAACATACATCCGCATTAACCATTTGAAATGTATCAATTTAAGGCGTGCATTTATTGATTTGGTTTGAGCTTCTGTACAAGCCAATTCCCATTGTTCCTCTGAAATTTCAATTTGCAGATCTTCTTTCCAGTAGTTTAATCTTTTCAGTGAATTTTCACTTGAAGATAGTGTCAGTGAGTTATAAAACTCTGAAATAATACCCTTTCTTTTACTATCTTTCATCATCATTTTTTCCAAGGATGAATAAATAGGTCGAGTGAGAGCTTTATTTTGATTTGATCGAATAAAGTTTCTAAGTTGAAGATATTTAAAAAAATGTGTTCTATTGAGATTAAATTTGATCCTCAGCTCTTCAAAAGACATTATGTTGTCTGCACATGGCAAATATAAATCCTGAATCTTTTGTATCCCTTTTAAATTCCATACTTTAAATACAGCGTCCGCTCTCCCTGGTTTAAAATATTGATTACCCCATATTGGACTAAATTGTGACAATAACTGTGGTTCTTTTAAATAGTTTTTAGCTTCACACCATATTTTGATCATATGCTTTACAAATGGATTTTTAACTTGTTTTTGTAATTTTTTTGCCGAATCTGAGTATATGAATATGGGAAGAGGTAAAGGTAAATTGTATGATTCCATTTCAGTCCAGTGAGGGAGATCATTTGATGAAAAATAATATGTCATAGACCTCAGTTGTGCCGACCAATAATACAACATAAAATTTGGACATTTCAGACCTCCACGATCAAATGGTAAATATAATAAAGACAAACGTAATCTAGCCCTCCTGTTGTTCCATATAAATTCCACTAACTTTTTTTTTATTCTTGAGAATAGATCTAAAGGTGGTGATAAGGGAATGTATTGAAATAAATAAAGTATTTTAGGTAAAATATTACTTTTAAGTATATTGATTCTCCCGATCATCGACATTGGTAGTGACATCCATCTCTGAGTTAACTCATTGATATCTGACATTAAGGCTTCATAGTTGACACTGGCGACTGATTCTAGCTTAGGCATAATTTGGATTCCTAAATATTTAAACTGATTTACAACATTGAATTGATTTACCTCAGGGGCTGGGTAATTTCTCTGGGTCTCATTTAGCATTAATATTGAAGATTTAGTTTTATTTATTTTATATCCTGATATTTCCCCAAAATTCTTTATTAAATTCAACAAGGTTGGAATTGATTTTTTTAGATTCGACATAAACAAAATTATGTCATCGGCGTACAGGGAGATTTTATGTTCTGTTGGTCCAACTTTAATTCCATATATTTGTGAATGTAAACGTATCGCTATCGCTAAAGGTTCAATTGCCATAGTAAACAGTAAAGGTGAAAGTGGACAGCCTTGTCGACATCCTCTATTGATTTTTATTGGTTTTGAAATATTGTTATTTGTTAGGATTTCTGCTGTAGCATTATTGTATATTATTTGAACCCATTTTATGAAATTATTTCCAAGTCCAAACCTTTGTAGGACTTCAAAAAGAAAGGGCCATTCAACTCTATCAAAGGCCTTTTCGGCGTCCAATGATAGGAGAGCTGTATCCGGTGCTTCTTTATTAAAATAAATAATATTAAATAGTCTTCTTACATTATGGAAGCCTTGTCTACCCTTTATAAAGCCATTCTGATCTCGATTAATAATATTTGGTAAAATTTCTTGTATTCGTCTTGCTAAAATTTTACAGATTATCTTAAGGTCGGCGTTTAATAGGCTTATTGGTCTCATATTTTCACATTTATTAGAGGGCTTACCTGGTTTTGGCAGCAGTATAATTAAGGCATTATTTATGTATGATGGTAAATTATTATTTTGAAATGCTTCTAAAACCATTTCCAAAAAAGGTTTTATTAATTTATTCTTAAATTTTTTATAAAGGTCAACTGGAAGACCATCTGGTCCTGCACTTTTTCCTGATTTCATATTATCAATGGCTAGCCCAACTTCTTCTTGACTAATTTTAGACTCCAATATCTCCCTGTTTTCATTTGGAATACACGGTATAGATAGTTCGTTCAAAAACCCATTTAGTTTTGTTAAATCAGGTTCATTTTTGGTATCATATAATTTTTCATAGTAATCTCTAAAGGCTCTATTAATTTCTAAAGGATCTATAACTACCTGTCCATTACTTATAATACTGGTAATTGGTGTTTTAATTTCCAATTGTTTAATCTGCCATGCTAATAATTTTCCTGATTTTTCACCTTGTTCATAAAAAGATTGTTTCAATCTTAGAAGACTCGAGGCAGCTCTATTCGCTGATTTTTTGTCGTATTCAGCTCTCAAAATCAGTAATTCATTCTCCAACCTTGGGTCACTTCCTGCATACACTTTTTCCTGAAGATTTTTTATTTTATGTTCCAATTTAGCTATCTCCTCTCGAGTCTTCTTAGATTTTGATCCTGTATAACTAATAATATGTCCCCTAATAAAAGCTTTGAAAGCCTCCCACTTTACACATGCTGATGTTTGTGTAGTATTGATGTCAAAGAACTCGTCTATCTGTTTTTCTATATACTTGACAAATTCCTCATCCTGAAGCCATTTATGCTGAAATTGCCATCTACCTGATTCCTTTGTCAATTTTTTATCTACATATATTAGACAACAGGGTGCATGATCAGAGATCACGATGTTATCATAAAAGCAGTTTTGAATCTTGGACCTTAATTCTGTGGAAATCAAAAAATAATCAATACGTGAGAATGTCTTGTAGGTACTGGAATAACAAGAATAGGCTTTAACTTGTGGTTTCATTTCTCTCCATATATCTAACAATCTCAATTCTTTCATAAAATGATTAATAGTCATCCTACATCCAATGTGCGTACAATCCAGTCCTGTTGATCTATCCACACCTGGATTCAATGTACAATTAAAATCCCCTGCTATTATATGTTGCCCTGTAAGTGATGATAAGATGAGAAATAAATTAGCAAAGAACTTCTGATCATCTATATTGGGACCATATAAGTTCACAAGATTTATATTTTCTAATAGCAAAGAGCCTTGAATGATTACATATCTTCCAAATTTGTCTCCAATTACATTTTTCACTTGAAAAGGAACTGATTTATGTATGAGAGTCATAACTCCCCTGGCTCGGGATGAAAATGAAGAGGTGAATACACTTCCCTGCCATCTGCTCCTAATTCTTTTAACATCCTCCTCTATCAGATGAGTTTCTTGTAAAAACACAATTCTTGAACCCATGTCCTTTATTTTATTCATAACTTGTTTAAGTTTTTTTAAATTTTGTAGACCTCTGCAATTCCATGAAGTTAAATTAAGATTAACACTTTGGTCCATGATCAATAGAGAGTTTGGGATTACCTTGCAGTGTAAACATGCTCATACAGAGAAGCAAAAACATGAGTGGTTGAACATTCATCCTACAAACTACACACAAACAAATTTCCCCTTCCCACACTTGTGGCAAACCCCCCAAAATCAAAAGAAAAATTCTGTCTCCCGATATAGCCATCGACCGTTCCACACCCACGGGGAACAGCCTAAGCCACTCCTTCTTCATCCTCCCAATCACCCTAACTCTACTGCTTTTAATGACGTAACATTAACTCTCCTCTGTAGTTTTCCAACTTAACTCCAAAATTTTTAACAACTTTGTACATCATAGTTTTTTTTGTTTTTGTTTTTGTTTTGTTTTTTTAATATATAATACAATCTATATTTTGTAAACTTACTATTTACTTCAAGTCAGTCAGATGCCTGTGCAAATGCTTAATTATTCTACCTTATATTTTGTTCATGCTTAGCTCCCACCAGTCTCTTCTTCTTCTTTGATCTTCTTGATGAACTCCTGCGCCTCCTCTGGGGTCTTGAAGATGTGGGTTCTGCCCTCATACGTGGTCAGCAGTCTCGCAGGATAGATTACACCATGACGAATCCCAAGGTTGCGCAGCTCCTTACGTACGGGATCAAACTGCTTCCTCAATTGCTGGATTCCTGTGGCCAAATCTGGGTAGAACCGCACCTGCTGGTCCTGGTGTTTAATCTCTCCTTTAGCACGTGCAGCGTTGAAGATCTTCATCCTGTCTCTGTTGCTAAGAAACTTCATAATTAAGGTCCTCGGCGGTCCCTTATCTCTCCGTGGGCCAATGCGATGTGCTTTTTCCAGAACCACTGCTGATTGCAACTCCTCGCTGCCCAGCACCTCCGGAATCCACTTTTCCAGAAAGGAACATACGTCCCAACCTTCTGATTCCTCTGGAAGACCCACCAGCCTCAAATTATTCTGTCTCGACCGAGATTCCAAATCCAAAATATTATCTTCCAGAGATTTATTTTTTTTTTCCAAAGTGCGCACCTTTAATTGAAGACGGGTGACGTCATCTTCAGCACTAGCGAGACGGAGCTCCATCTGCGCCGTTCGTTCTACACAGTCACCCAATTCCTTTCTTATTCCTTCCAGCGCTGTCATAATCCCATCAAATCTAGAGGAAAAGTCCGCTCTCATTGAACTCATGGCAGCCATCAGCGCATCTGCGCCATTCCCCGCAGAAATCGCAGCGTTGCCAGCCTCCTCCGCCATATATGGAGTTTTGTTTACTGCGTCACAGACCTGAAAGTCCGTTAATTTGGACTGTTTCGGCGGCTCGCTTTTTCCTTTTCCTGG
The DNA here is from genome assembly GCA_020510985.1 of Pholidichthys leucotaenia. NCBI lineage: Eukaryota > Metazoa > Chordata > Actinopteri > Cichliformes > Pholidichthyidae > Pholidichthys > Pholidichthys leucotaenia. Next base: position 315,005,681 of record CM035842.1, read on the forward strand.
TTTTCCAGCCTTAGGCTTCGCCGACATATCCTCGCCCAAATGCTGGGATACGTTCTGTCCCAAATGAGAGAGTTATTTGCCGATTTTTTTCTCCAGGAGCAGAGCAGAGCGAGACACGTCCGTCCTACGTGGCAGCCATAACCGGAACAATTTTGAATTTTTGATGAATATTTTTGAAAAATCCGCGATGCACTGAGGGCGTGAAAGGTGAAGCGCGAAGTAGCGAGGGATCACTGTACTGGGAATGTGACTTGAAACTTTTGTTGTGAAACGGGAGCCCAAATGCAAGGTCGATGGGCAATCTCGGCTGACGACCGAACATTAACTCATACGGGCAAAACCAGTAGTGTCATTCTTCGTACAATTGTACGCATGTACAAGTGGTTTTACATATTTGTGCCAATGAGATTTGTTCTTTTCCTCCAGAGTACCCAGCATACTCAATGGCATTCTATTTGAAACGTTCTACCGGGTTACCTCTGGGATGATAGGGTGTCGTCCGGATTTTGCGAATGCCCATGATTTTGCAAAGTTCTTTTATAATATGGGACTCAAAATCGGGACCCTGATCACTATGTAATCATTCGGGTATCCCGTAGTGGACTATAAAGTTGTCCCAAAGTGCCTTTGCAACGGTCTGAGCTTTCTGATTGCTGGTAGGGATGGCTATAGCGTATTTCATGAAATGATCAGTTAACACGAGCACATCCTTCATGTTACTTTGATCAGGCTCAAAGGACAGGAAATCCATACAGACAAGTTCGAGCGGTCGGGTGGACTTGATACTGACAAGCGGAGCAGCTCGTTCTGGAGCAGTTTTACGTCTTATGCAGCGATTACATGTCTTGGTCTTCTTTTCAATATCTGCCGCCATGCGAGGCCAATAGAACCTTGTTCTGGCGAGATCCAAAGTACGCTCTGTGCCTAAATGGCCCATGTCACAGTGGAGGCTTTGAAAGACTGAATCGCAGAGCTGTTCAGATAAGACAAGCTGGTAAGTAACATTTCCTCCGTCTTGACGAGTGTGGTAGAGGATATTATTGCACATTTCAAGTTGGCTGAGCTCTCGGAGTAACAAGTTGATGTCAGGAAGTTCAGTTCGTACAGTTGGTGGAACTTTTAGTCCAGTTTCAATTTGTGCAATCACTTCTCTTAAACAGGGGTCAGTTCTTTGTTCGTTTTTGATCTGTTCAGGAGTCATGTGGGGTACAACTGGAAGACCACCACAGTCATCTTCATCTGCATAGCCATCTGGAATGGCGGCTACAGAGAGGGCTAATGAGTGAACCAAAGGGAAGGTGTTGTCTGGAGAGCTACAGACAAGGTGTTTTTCACATATAGCAGACACTACCTCGGAACTTAAACTGCTTTCAGGAAGAGACAAGTGAGTTTGAGTGAACTGCTGTATGTGGTCAAACTCCTTTTGGGACACTGCGTCATTAAGTAACTCGCCATGTGGCTGTCTAGAGAGGCCGTCTGCATCTGAGTTAAGCTTGCCTGCTCTGTATTGGAGCTTAAAGTTAAACGTCGACAGAGCAGCTAGCCACCTATAACTCATGGCATCCATCTTAGCAGTAGTCAAAATGTACGTCAGGGGGTTACTGTCTGTCACGACAGTGAAATGATTGCCATATAAATAGTCTGCGAACTTCTCCGTTACTGCCCACTTTAGAGCTAAAAATTCTAATTTATGGGCGGGGTAACGGGACTCACTTCTAGACAACCCCCGGCTTGCATAAGCTATGACCCTAGTCTGGCCCTCCTGCTCCTGATAGAGGGCGGCGCCAAGCCCTGTAGTGCTGGCGTCAGTATGGAGTGTATATGGCAACTGAGGGTCAACGAAACCCAGGACAGGCGCAGTACTGAGCTTTTCAATGATGGTTTTGAATGCAAGATCACAGGAAGAAGTCCATCGCTCGCCAAACGGTGTCTTTGGGTCGTGGTACTGGGCAGGCTTAGCTTTGGACTTTGTGCTTTTGCGCAAAGGAGGGTAGCCTGATGTTAAGTCAGTGAGGGGCTTAACGATGCTGGAATAGTTCTTAATGAACCGCCTATAGTACCCTGAAAAGCCTAAGAACGAGCGGAGCTGTTTGAGATCACGGGGCACAGGCCAGGTACTTAGGGCTTTCACTTTTTCGGGGTTGGTCTCAACTCCTTTACTGGACACAATGTGACCGAGGTATCTGACAGAAGTTTGAAAAAATCTGCATTTCTCAGGGGAGAGTTTAAGCCCGTACTCTTTTAGGCGATTAAGAACTTTCATTAAGCGAGCCTCATGTTCTTCAGGCGTCTTAGAGAATACAATGATGTCATCGAGGAACACAATCACCTCATGCAGATTCATGTCGCCTATGCATTTCTCCATGAGGCGCTGGAACGTGCTGGGGGCGTTTGTAATGCCTTGGGGCATTCTATTGAATTCCCAGAAGCCCATGGGACATAAAAACGCCGTCTTTGGTTTGTCCAGCTCCTCTACCTCAATTTGGTAGTACCCTGACTTTAAATCGAGGACGGAGAACCACTGCAAACTGGTCAAGGTGGAAAACGTTTCCTCCAAGTTGGGGAGAGCATAAGCATCTTTTACAGTCTGCATGTTAAGCTTCCTGTAATCAATACAAAGGCGGACATCGCCATTTTTCTTTCGCACCACTACAATAGGCGAAGAAAATGGGGAAGTGGACTCTCTTATCACGCCTGCTTGTTGGAGTTCTTTGAGATGCTTACGGACCGCTTCCAGGTCATTTGGATGTATGGGACGTGCTCTGTGTTTGAACGGTGTTTCATCTGATAACTACCTCCGCCAGGCCGAAGGCCAGGAGGAGGTTATGTTTTTGCCGGGGTTTGTCTGTCTGTCTGTCTGTTTGTTTGTCTGTTTGTTTGTCTGTTTGTCTGTTGGTTAGCAAGATAACTCAAAAAGTTTTGGACGGATTTCGATGAAACTTTCAGGCGTTGGAAATGGTACAAGGAAGAACTGATTAAATTTTGGGGATGATCCGGATCACTGTCTTGATACAGGAATTTTTTAAAGGATTCTTTAACATTGTGAGATACGGCCATTTTCAGCATGTGTGCAGGGGCAATAGAGGGCGCTGGTCATCGTGTCTGACGAACACAAACTCCGCCTTCTTCAAAGTTTTAGGCATAAAAGCATGCGGAAAACAGTGGTGGGCAGGATCCGCCAGAGTGCCTGTGTTTGCGCTATGCTGCAAAAGCTGAGACGGCCAGCTGTCCGGCGCCGGATTATTTGGCAGAAATTCCCCGGCCAGCCATAGGGGCTGCGCAAAAACCAGCTCTCTGCCGGGGAAGTTTCCAAATCCTCTTTTTTCCGTGGAGCGCAAACCCAATAAAACCCACGGCAACCATTATCGCACCTTCTTTTGTCCTGCGGCTCCGGAACAGAGAGGAATCCTGGCGCCAGTAATGCTGCGCCTGATATGTGTGACTCTAATACTAAAACTGACTGCATCGGGGATTTTCGACCTGAAGTCGCACTTTGCTACACAGCGCCACAAAAACTTTGTAGCCAAATTCGATCGATGGATGAACATTTTCAGCCAGTGAGAGAACCGATGCCTTCCAAATCCAATGCATCACTAGCAGAAGTGATGTTTGTCATTTTGTGGCAGACCACAATCTACCCCCATTGGTGGCAGATCACTTCAGTGATTTAGTGCCAACATTGTTTCCTGACAGCAAGAGCACTCAATTTTTTGGTGCTACTTGGCTTATTATTTTCACATTACCAAAAAGTTATGGCTCAAGATTGTGTCCATATAAGTGTACATTTGAATAAATATGTTTGAAATGACTTCCGGTTATGGCTGCCACGTAGGACGGACGTGTCTCGCTCTGCTCTGCTCCTGGAAAAAAAAAAATCGGCAAATAACTCTCTCATTTGGGACAGAACGTATCCCAGCATTTGGGCGAAGATATGTCGGCGAAGCCTAAGGCTGGAAAACCAGGAAAAGGAAAAAGCGAGCCGCCGAAACAGTCCAAATTAACGGACTTTCAGGTCTGTGACGCAGTAAACAAAACTCCATATATGGCGGAGGAGGCTGGCAACGCTGCGATATCTGCGGGGAATGGCGCAGATGCGCTGATGGCTGCCATGAGTTCAATGAGAGCGGACTTTTCCTCTAGATTTGATGGGATTATGACAGCGTTGGAAGGAATAAGAAAGGAATTGGGTGACTGTGTAGAACGAACGGCGCAGATGGAGCTCCGTCTCGCTAGTGCTGAAGATGACGTCACCCGTCTTCAATTAAAGGTGCGCACTTTGGAAAAAAAAAATAAATCTCTGGAAGATAATATTTTGGATTTGGAATCTCGGTCGAGACAGAATAATTTGAGGCTGGTGGGTCTTCCAGAGGAATCAGAAGGTCGGGACGTATGTTCCTTTCTGGAAAAGTGGATTCCGGAGGTGCTGGGCAGCGAGGAGTTGCAATCAGCAGTGGTTCTGGAAAAAGCACATCGTATTGGCCCACGGAGAGATAAGGGACCGCCGAGGACCTTAATTATGAAGTTTCTTAGCAACAGAGACAGGATGAAGATCTTCAACGCTGCACGAGCTAAAAAAGGAGAGATTAAACACCAGGACCAGCAGGTGCGGTTCTACCCAGATTTGGCCACAGGAATCCAGCAATTGAGGAAGCAGTTTGATCCCGTACGTAAGGAGCTGCGCAACCTTGGGATTCGTCATGGTGTAATCTATCCTGCGAGACTGCTGACCACGTATGAGGGCAGAATCCACATCTTCAAGACCCCAGAGGAGGCGCAGGAGTTCATCAAGAAGATCAAAGAAGAAGAAGAGACTGGTGGGAGCTAAGCATGAGCAAAATATAAGGTAGAATAATTAAGCATTTGCACAGGCATCTGACTGACTTGAAGTAAATAGTAAGTTTACAAAATATAGATTGTATTATATATTAAAAAAACAAAACAAAAACAAAACAAAAAAAAAAAACTATGATGTACAAAGTTGTTAAAAATTTTGGAGTTAAGTTGGAAAACTACAGAGGAGAGTTAATGTTACGTCATTAAAAGCAGTAGAGTTAGGGTGATTGGGAGGATGAAGAAGGAGTGGCTTAGGCTGTTCCCCGTGGGTGTGGAACGGTCGATGGCTATATCGGGAGACAGAATTTTTCTTTTGATTTTGGGGGGTTTGCCACAAGTGTGGGAAGGGGAAATTTGTTTGTGTGTAGTTTGTAGGATGAATGTTCAACCACTCATGTTTTTGCTTCTCTGTATGAGCATGTTTACACTGCAAGGTAATCCCAAACTCTCTATTGATCATGGACCAAAGTGTTAATCTTAATTTAACTTCATGGAATTGCAGAGGTCTACAAAATTTAAAAAAACTTAAACAAGTTATGAATAAAATAAAGGACATGGGTTCAAGAATTGTGTTTTTACAAGAAACTCATCTGATAGAGGAGGATGTTAAAAGAATTAGGAGTAGATGGCAGGGAAGTGTATTCACCTCTTCATTTTCATCCCGAGCCAGGGGAGTTATGACTCTCATACATAAATCAGTTCCTTTTCAAGTGAAAAATGTAATTGGAGACAAATTTGGAAGATATGTAATCATTCAAGGTTCTTTGCTATTAGAAAATATAAATCCTGTGAACTTATATGGTCCCAATATAGATGATCAGAAGTTCTTTGCTAATTTATTTCTCATCTTATCATCACTTACAGGGCAACATATAATAGCAGGGGATTTTAATTGTACATTGAATCCAGGTGTGGATAGATCAACAGGACTGGATTGTACGCACATTGGATGTAGGATGACTATTAATCATTTTATGAAAGAATTGAGATTGTTAGATATATGGAGAGAAATGAAACCACAAGTTAAAGCCTATTCTTGTTATTCCAGTACCTACAAGACATTCTCACGTATTGATTATTTTTTGATTTCCACAGAATTAAGGTCCAAGATTCAAAACTGCTTTTATGATAACATCGTGATCTCTGATCATGCACCCTGTTGTCTAATATATGTAGATAAAAAATTGACAAAGGAATCAGGTAGATGGCAATTTCAGCATAAATGGCTTCAGGATGAGGAATTTGTCAAGTATATAGAAAAACAGATAGACGAGTTCTTTGACATCAATACTACACAAACATCAGCATGTGTAAAGTGGGAGGCTTTCAAAGCTTTTATTAGGGGACATATTATTAGTTATACAGGATCAAAATCTAAGAAGACTCGAGAGGAGAGAGCTAAATTGGAACATAAAATAAAAAGTCTTCAGGAAAAAGTGTATGCAGGAAGTGACCCAAGGTTGGAGAATGAATTACTGATTTTGAGAGCTGAATACGACAAAAAATCAGCGAATAGAGCTGCCTCGAGTCTTCTAAGATTGAAACAATCTTTTTATGAACAAGGTGAAAAATCAGGAAAATTATTAGCATGGCAGATTAAACAATTGGAAATTAAAACACCAATTACCAGTATTATAAGTAACGGACAGGTAGTTATAGATCCTTTAGAAATTAATAGAGCCTTTAGAGATTACTATGAAAAATTATATGATACCAAAAATGAACCTGATTTAACAAAACTAAATGGGTTTTTGAACGAACTATCTATACCGTGTATACCAAATGAAAACAGGGAGATATTGGAGTCTAAAATTAGTCAAGAAGAAGTTGGGCTAGCCATTGATAATATGAAATCAGGAAAAAGTGCAGGACCAGATGGTCTTCCAGTTGACCTTTATAAAAAATTTAAGAATAAATTAATAAAACCTTTTTTGGAAATGGTTTTAGAAGCATTTCAAAATAATAATTTACCATCATACATAAATAATGCCTTAATTATACTGCTGCCAAAACCAGGTAAGCCCTCTAATAAATGTGAAAATATGAGACCAATAAGCCTATTAAACGCCGACCTTAAGATAATCTGTAAAATTTTAGCAAGACGAATACAAGAAATTTTACCAAATATTATTAATCGAGATCAGAATGGCTTTATAAAGGGTAGACAAGGCTTCCATAATGTAAGAAGAATATTTAATATTATTTATTTTAATAAAGAAGCACCGGATACAGCTCTCCTATCACTGGACGCCGAAAAGGCCTTTGATAGAGTTGAATGGCCCTTTCTTTTTGAAGTCCTACAAAGGTTTGGACTTGGAAATAATTTCATAAAATGGGTTCAAATAATATACAATAATGCTACAGCAGAAATCCTAACAAATAACAATATTTCAAAACCAATAAAAATCAATAGAGGATGTCGACAAGGCTGTCCACTTTCACCTTTACTGTTTACTATGGCAATTGAACCTTTAGCAATAGCGATACGTTTACATTCACAAATATATGGAATTAAAGTTGGACCAACAGAACATAAAATCTCCCTGTACGCCGATGATATAATTTTGTTTATGTCGAATCTAAAAAAATCAATTCCAACCTTGTTGAATTTAATAAAGAATTTTGGGGAAATATCAGGATATAAAATAAATAAAACTAAATCTTCAATATTAATGCTAAATGAGACCCAGAGAAATTACCCAGCCCCTGAGGCAAATCAATTCAATGTTGTAAATCAGTTTAAATATTTAGGAATCCAAATTATGCCTAAGCTAGAATCAGTCGCCAGCGTCAACTATGAAGCCTTAATGTCAGATATCAATGAGTTAACTCAGAGATGGATGTCACTACCAATGTCGATGATCGGGAGAATCAATATACTTAAAAGTAATATTTTACCTAAAATACTTTATTTATTTCAATACATTCCCTTATCACCACCTTTAGATCTATTCTCAAGAATAAAAAAAAAGTTAGTGGAATTTATATGGAACAACAGGAGGGCTAGATTACGTCTGTCTTTATTATATTTACCATTTGATCGTGGAGGTCTGAAATGTCCAAATTTTATGTTGTATTATTGGTCGGCACAACTGAGGTCTATGACATATTATTTTTCATCAAATGATCTCCCTCACTGGACTGAAATGGAATCATACAATTTACCTTTACCTCTTCCCATATTCATATACTCAGATTCGGCAAAAAAATTACAAAAACAAGTTAAAAATCCATTTGTAAAGCATATGATCAAAATATGGTGTGAAGCTAAAAACTATTTAAAAGAACCACAGTTATTGTCACAATTTAGTCCAATATGGGGTAATCAATATTTTAAACCAGGGAGAGCGGACGCTGTATTTAAAGTATGGAATTTAAAAGGGATACAAAAGATTCAGGATTTATATTTGCCATGTGCAGACAACATAATGTCTTTTGAAGAGCTGAGGATCAAATTTAATCTCAATAGAACACATTTTTTTAAATATCTTCAACTTAGAAACTTTATTCGATCAAATCAAAATAAAGCTCTCACTCGACCTATTTATTCATCCTTGGAAAAAATGATGATGAAAGATAGTAAAAGAAAGGGTATTATTTCAGAGTTTTATAACTCATTGACACTATCTTCAAGTGAAAATTCACTGAAAAGATTAAACTACTGGAAAGAAGATCTGCAAATTGAAATTTCAGAGGAACAATGGGAATTGGCTTGTACAGAAGCTCAAACCAAATCAATAAATGCACGCCTTAAATTGATACATTTCAAATGGTTAATGCGGATGTATGTTACACCGGAGGAGTTAAATAGATATAACAAAAATATACCAGATACATGCACAAAATGCATGGAAAGTAAAGGAACCCTATTTCATTGTTTATGGGAATGTAGATTAATAAGAATGTTTTGGGAAGAGGTGAGGGTAACAATTGAAAAAATAATCTCAAAACAAATCATACTGAATCCTAAACTGTTTTTGTTGGGTCTGTACCCAGAAAAGCATAATTTTAATAAAAGTGAAAGAACATTCATAGACCTCAGTTTGCTTAATGCCAAAAAATGTATTGCACTATTATGGAAAAAGACTCATAGACCAGATGTGACTCAGTGGTTAAGACAGATGTTAACAAACCTTCCATTAGAAAGAATAACATATATACTGAAATCAAAGGAAATTGTGTTTGAGAATATATGGAGACCTTTTATTGATTATGTAAAAAATTTAAACATAACTCTTGAAGAAGAAGGTGAATGATGTGTGTGGACCTTGTAAATTCCAAACTGGTGAACATAATATGTATACTAATGTATTGGATTGTCTAGACTAAACAGAGGAGCATTGTTGAAGACTTGATTTTGTTGGTGGTTGTTGGTGTTTTTAGTGCATTTTTTTTTTTTTGTAGTACTTTAGCGTTAGTGTTTGATTGTTTGTATCATGTTTGTTAAAAAAAAAAAAAAGGTTCAATAAAGATATTGTGGAAAAAAAAAATATGTTTGAAATAGTTCATGTTGTACTTGCTGTTTGTTTAGTTTTTGTTTGTTTGTTTTTGCTTCAGTTTTCTTTCATCTGCTGATAAATACAGTTTTTAAGTACTCAGTACAGGTGTGAAAGCCCCCCCCAATAAGGGAGGCATGAGGTCAGTACAGGTGTGAAAGCCCCCCCAATAAGGGAGGCATGAGGTATGCCTTGACAGGTCGCAGCCTGGCACTTTGCAGATGCAGGAGATGGACACAACACCAGCACTTCAGTTTATTACCTCCGCCAAGGAGGTAATGCTTTTACTACTGAACCACTAATCCTATCATTGTGAATCCAATTGCTAGTCATATGTTTTCATGGTCAAGGAATCTGAAAACGTACACACAAACACTGTATGGGGGGGAACTGTGGCGCTTGGCGGAGGTCTGCGCTCTCCGAGTGCTTTTCTAGTTTGATTGTGTGTTTCACTTGATCCGTTTTGCCAAAGTCAAGATCGTTTTGTGCAAATACCTCGGGCATTTGACTGAGTTTTTCTGTTAGGCGCTCTTTCCATTCAGCGCTAATGGGGGAAGAGTCAAAGTTGTACTTCAGAGTGGACTTTGGTTCAGTTTTGGACTTTGTAACTTTCACGGAGTGTTCTTGCGATAGGACTCGTTGATATGCACAGATTTCTCCAATGACACACTTCTGAGGGATTGTCACGTCATGCTCCGATTCATTGGTGAGTATAACTGGAACAAGGTAAGGTGCTCTTTCAGGTAAGTCTATGCGACATGGTTTTACCAGGATACCACCAGGTAAGGCTGACATTACCGGTTGTTCTAACAAGACAGATTTTTCACTGTTGCCGGCTGGCACAGCTACAGCAGGTAGTACAGGTTTTCTATTTCCAGATTTCTTAGTTGGGTTTTTCTTCAGTGGTGCTTGTTTCTTTTGTTTCACGACAGCAGCTAATTGGCTTTTTAGATCAGCGACTTGCTTTTTCAGTTCTTTCAGACTGTCCGACTCCACTTCACTATTTGTACTTGTTTCGGTGACTGTTTGTTCGTAGGAGGCTGCTTTTGGTTTTGTGGCGCCCAAGTGTTTTTTCAAGCGTGTGTTTTTAACTTCTTGTCTGTTTTCAACAGTGCGAAGGTGAAGCAATAACTGTGCATACTCAGGTGGATGTTTATCTTTTAGTTCCAGCTGTAGCTCTTTTAGAATCAGAATCAGAATCAGAATCAGAAAAGGATTTATTGCCAAGTACATTAACAGAACACTGATAACATACGAGAGAATTTGACTTGACACAGTAATGACCTGCATTTCCGTGCCGCGGCGCATCTGAAACGCGCCTATCAGCAGGAGGATACAGGAAGCATAAAGATAATACAATGGGAAGGAGCAAAAAAATCATTGATTCAAAATACTGGTTACATACTTAATCAATATTAAGAGTTCAAGGAAAAAAAAAGCTCTCATGCACATACATTCGCTACACTCAGAATTTCACAAGACACAAGAGAGCAGTGTACAGTATATCTTTATTCAGTTCATGAATCAATGTGTGTGCGGTGTTGAGCAGTGTTGATGATAATAAGAGAGACCCAAGGACCCTTGGCAGGAGATGTTTTGTCTGTCTGGCGCCCAGTCTTATCTGGCGCTGCAGCTGGCTGTCCAAGGCCTTGTGCTCATGATTTTGAAAAAACACAGTCTGCAGACAGCCAGGAGGAGTTTTCATGGGGAATAATAATGCCAAATAGGACTGATCACAGAGAAGACTTGTATTTCTTCTGTAGATTCAGTACATTAATCCTTCATTGCGCAGCTTTGAATTCGTCGTGGTAAGACCTGAGCGAACCCATGATGTAATCCACCTTACGAGACAGTTCTCCAGTAGTCGCTATCAGGGTCTTCTCCAGTTTGTCAATTTGTTGGATGCACCTCGCCTGGCCAGCATTTTGATAGGTTGAATCCATCTTCAGCAATTTGCGGTAAACCAAGACAATTCCCGTCCCAATCAGAATTATCCCAATCACCAAGATTACGAAGATAAACAAATCTTCAATATCTTCGATAGAGAGATTAGAGAGACACAGCATTTTCCAATTACCTGTGTCACATAAATAGCCCACTGGAGCCGTTCCAGCGGGGCAGACAGCTTCCCCCGGAGCACTTTTCCTTGTTGAAAAAATAGTGTCAATTGTGTTCAAAGCCCAGCTTATTAACTCCATAATTTCTTTTCGGCGGTCGCAGTTAGACGCAGACAGACAACAGCAAGCTGGGATCCAGTAGTAGGAGGGGAGGAAAAAGTTCTGCTCTTTTAGCAGATTATCATCCCAACAGCCTCTGTTAAACTGCTTGAGAAGCTGTTTGTCCACTTCCTGTGGCTCTAGACTGCCTCTACGCACTGTGAGATTGAGCGCCACCTGCAAACGATGCAGATATGCAGAGGGTTTTTCTCCATAATCTTGAAAGGTGTTCATGACTCGCACAAGCAGTTCCTCACCGTCTTCAACAGTCCCAAAAGCTGAGTCCAAAAGCTTAAGATAGTCGGCAGAGGTGGCTTCCGGCCCGAGAGGGTGAATAACATCAGACGCAGGAGCAAGAAGACTTTCAAAGATCTTGCAAGATTTTTCCAAGTCAGACAAAGAAGTATCTTCCATCATCAGGTCAACATGTGAACGCCATGTTTCACAATCAGCTTCAGTATATGGTCTTGGCGTTTTGCCAGAGAAAGCTCTGATTCTCAAGGAGGAATGGACATTTGACGGCTTCTCTGCATTTTTAATGACATGCTCGACTATGATTTTCTGAACCTCTGGTGGGTTAAAATCAGCTGGGCTCAACATTTGAGGTGTCAAGTTTGGTCTAAGAGGGCTTTGGAAGAGTGCTTGAGTGGTTTTAGGGGTGCGAGGCACTTCAACTTGGAGTGGAGGAGAGACTCCACTTTGTGTGGGTTCTATAGTAGGGGAAGCAGGATCAACGTCAGCAGAGACCATTTCAGCTGACTCAGCAGCTTCAATAGACTTCCCTATTGTGGACATGACCTCCTGCAACACCTCTTCAAAACCTTTTCCACTTAGCTTAGCTAAACCCCTCAGGTTGCTAAGATAAGCCTCAGTAACACTGCCCCCTACAGTTTTAGTGTAGACATCAGTTAGAGCTTGAATGCAGTATTTAACCTCAGGATTGTCAGTGGATGAAAAGGAGCACGGCAACGTAGCTGCTAATGCTTCAATGGTTAATCCAGACTCGAACTCTACAATATGACTTTTGTCAAAGTCAGATGAGTTATCATTAATACTGAGCACCCTACGGATAGTGCCATGTTGCTCTAGAAACTCAAAAACGTCTGTGTCTCTTTCTTTATCAACAACACCACTGACAATGACTGCGTTAGGAATTTTAACACCATGTTTGTCCACGAAGTCCATTTTGGCAGTATATAAACTGTTTAGTCAGGGGTCAAAACAGAATCCACATCTATTGTGCAATGCTCCAGGCTCCTGGCTGCGCTTGCCAAATTTTTTTATAACAGTATACCTTATACCACTGGGTGTTTGGGTAACAGGGTAACACCCACTAACACCTGCGCACCCTACTCACTTTAGGTGTAGTATTGTGTTATGGCAATGTAGTTACCTTAACTTTTCTACCTGGGCAGAGGGATAATTGGGCCAGGTCAGACCGACTCTGGGTTCGTAGGAGCCTGGGAGGTGCAACAACAGATGACACTGACACATGGTGTATGGAACTTGCAACTATGTATATTATTTACAAATACTGTATGTACACATAAATAAATACACAGCGCAATAAAAGAAAACACAATCCATAAACTCCGACTTATATTTACAAAATTCACAGTCCTGTTGTTTCAGTTCCAGGTGACCAGTGGGGTCACCTCTAGCAGTTCCTAGGATTCGGGCTTCGGCTCGCCATCCTGATCTGGAGAATCCACAGTCTTGAGAATCCAGCACAAAAAAAAAAACCTGACCTATAAAATAGGTCAGAACACAATGAGCTTAATCTACAATCTAAGTCAAGTGCATTGGAAAGCACTTGACAAGAGAAAAAAATAGAAAAGTGTGCTAGCACAACAATTTATCACAAATTGACACACTAAACACACATAAATCACAGATACATCATTCACCATTGAATAACAATTAAGGGCAAGGGAAATGGGACCATTCCTAACCATCACAGCTCTGAAAAATGCCCTTTTCTGATGGAAAAAGCTAGCCGAAATTAGCATCGGCGATTAGCATGCTAAGCTATCGATTAGCATTCCCATACACAATGAATGGATAGCACTCACCATGCTAAGTGGCTCGTGCATCAGGGGTTCCCGCGCTCAACGGCGTCGACAGCCTTTGTATCCCAATCTTAAAATTTAATAACTGGGGCGTTAGAATTTGTTAATACAGCAATGTCTCATTGCAGGTGTTAATTTAGGCTTACCAATCTCAAATTTTCTCCAAGGCAAAGACTGTTATCAGCACGCTAGCTCACCGTCTCTGTGAGTGATCGTCTCTCTCGTTCGGTGCCTTCCGCTGTGTCTAAGAGCGTTCTGTGGATTACGCACAGACCGAGGGAGAGAGTGCGTGACCCCGTTGGCTTGCGGAACCCCATTGGCTGTTGGTGCCAAGCTAACAACGCAGCCATTGGTCGCTTAAAGTGCCAAATAAAAACGTCTGGAACGTTATCAAAACTTTCCAAAGAATGTTCCTAACTATTTATAAACATATTTTATGAACTTATATTGTACTCATCTTCAAAATATCCACTTCCATTGTGAAATGAGTGTTTGTATGTTTTTTTTTTTTAAACTTTATCGATATTTACAATTTTATTTGTGTTTTTAACACTGGGTTACATAGGCGTGTGACACAGGAGTGGGCACGTGTAGGGGTGTGTGTGTGTGTGTGTGTGTGTTTTTTGTCATAGACGCACACTGGCTTATCACAGTCCCCCGTTTATCTGTCTGGACCCGAATAAGGCTTAACTTGCTCTCACTTCACTCATGAACTTAACTAATCAGCACTCGAACAAGTCTCTTCATGCTGCAGGTAGTAACACAAAGAAAAAGTTCTCCCCGATGACGTCACCATCACGGTACCCCAATTCGCTGCCTGAGCTAAAATACAGACCAACTGATATCAACAAATGAAATGTTTTATCGGGCTTTTATTGAATCTGTTTTATCCTTTTCTTTAGTGTCATGGTTTGGTCAGATAAAACTGAAACAGAGGAAATCCTTGGATCAGGTAGTTAGATGGTCCAGTCGTTTGCTTGGTGAGTCACAGCTGAGCCTGACATCCCTGTACACCAGACAAGTACAGAGGATGGCTACCTCCATTTTAAATGATGACTCCCACCCTTTGCACTGCAACTTTCAGCTTCTTTCCTCCAGACAGAGGTTTGCTGTCCCAAAAAGTAAAACCCAGCGCTACAAAAACAGCTTTGTCCCTGCTGCTGTCAAAGAGTTGAACAAGCTATAAAAATATATTGTACATATTTTATATTTACTTATTTTGTATGATGTCACTTGGGTTCTAAATATTTTATTGGGTTTTAGACCTTTGAGTTTTTTAACCTCTGACTAGTTTTTAACTTTTAACTTTAATATGACCCTTCTCTCTTACCTCTGGTTTCTCCCTCATCTCTTTGTCTTTTTATACCCTGTTTGATGGAGCCTTGAGTATTTTTAACATGTTTATAGTCAGCTTCATGTGTGCCTGTGTTTGTGTCTATGTTGAATGTAATTAGTCGCTTGTAAATATGGATGTCACCAGACTGCAAAACAAATCTACCTACGGGTACAAATAAAGTAACCTGAACCTGAACCTGAACCTGTATAAGTAGTAAATGGCTGTGGCTTAGGGCCTTTTGTACAACAATATGTTAATTTTATACTATTCATTTCATTCATTCATTCATTCATTCATCTTCTTCCGCTTAATCCTTTTCGGGTCGCGGGGGGGGCTGGAGCCTATCCCAGCATCTTTTCTTTTTTTTTAATTTTGCACAGTAACTTTCCATATGGAACTTACCATTTGAAGTTGAAGTATTACTGTCAATATAAACTATCACTGTTGTATCATTTCTATTGCATAATTTAATTATAAGATATATATAATGGTATTGTATAATGAATCTAATTGTGGGATGAATAATGACTAGAATGATATTATAATTTATTGGGTATGGAGAAGGGGTGGAACTATATAAGCGTTGGCTTCTTCCCACCCCTTTTGAACAAGGCATTTTTCTTTTTTAATTTTATTTTTTTGGTTTTGATTTTTGTTTTAAAAATTTTTTTTGTTTGGATGTTCAAATAAATAAAATTAATCAATCAATCAAGTATTGTACAACCATGGCTTAAATGGTGGAATATTGGGCCAGTTGGGGTCTGTTACACACCCCTCCATCCATAACAAGGTCCCACCCAGACGTCCTGTGTTTGGACTTTTTACTGGTCTCATCCTTCTCTCCTTCCTCTGCTCTCACCTTTCCCGAACACTCTGCATGAATACTTTCCTCTCCTCGGCTTCTCTCAACTGTCTCATCTTTCCCTCTCTGTGCCCTGTCTAATTCAGGTTCTCTCTCTGTCTATGGTGGAATACAAACAGGTTAGAAAATAACAAATGCCACGTTTTGTCCTGCATAATTTTTTTGTCATGGTTTACATAAATGACCAAAATATATGTGTATTTTTTGTAATTTTATTCTAGTGTTTCTTTTATCCATTGAGAAAGAGTAGGTTCACTCAAGCATACTTATTAGGGCCTATATCATGCAAAATCAACTTTTTTGAGCTTTTAAGCATGTTATAATGTTAATTCCTCACCAAAAACACCCCCAAAGTGGTATTTTGCTCCATTCACGCATCTCTGAGTATTCCTCCTCAACCCTGCTCTCTGAGCTGCTGCTCCGCCCTGTCCCTGATAATGACTGGGTCCCCACGTTCATACATATGAATGTGGGTGAGCCGCCCACTCCAGGAAGTGCCTGTGCTGCCAGCACC
This sequence comes from Pholidichthys leucotaenia, assembly GCA_020510985.1. Taxonomy (NCBI): domain Eukaryota; kingdom Metazoa; phylum Chordata; class Actinopteri; order Cichliformes; family Pholidichthyidae; genus Pholidichthys; species Pholidichthys leucotaenia. The sequence continues at coordinate 315,022,007 of CM035842.1, forward strand.
GCCCCCAGGCTAACGCACACACCCACTTTCTCCACACAGCAAACGGAGCGGTGATCGGCAAAACTCTTTCACTTTAGCATCGACGCTGTGAAGAAGTAGTTTCTCTCGCACCTAATCTGCTCAGTGACAACAACTGTTTGCTTTTTTACGTAAGACAATGTCTTCTAAGTGGCGTAAATGTATCTTTGGCTGTGAGAGTAGGAGTTTGTTCAGCCTTCCTGTCAGAAATGGTCAAAATAGACCAGAATGCAGAGGCTAAAATCATAATATTAAACGTGATTAACCATACACTACATAAGAATAATATTATAGGCTAAAATAATAACAGGAGGCTAAAGAGTTCAACATGCTCATCCATCTTTTCTAAAGTTTACTGCAGATGTTGTTTTCGTGGGCGAAACCCAGCAACACGCTGCAGCAGTCGGCTCAGGGGTTACGTCATGAAATGGGCGGCAGCCACAAGAAGGAGAGGCAGAGCCTCAGCGATCGAGGCATCTTACTTCCGGGCTCACGAAAATAACTCCTATTTCATAAGAAATTCATTCTCCAGAGTACCAAAGGTAATATACTATCACATACATGCATATAGTTTACTCTGAAAGGCTTAAAATAGCAAGATATAGGCCCTTTAAATTATATTATCAGAGGTGGGTATAGTAGCCAGAAATTTTACTCATGTAAAAGCAGTGTTTTTAAATTAATAATTAAAAGTAGACAACCAGGGACTTCCGGTTATGGCGGCCACGTAGGAAGACGTGTTTCACACTGCTCTGCTCCTAAAAATAAAAAGTTTACTAAAACTCTCTTAATTGGAACAAAAACCCATCCCAGCATTTAGGTGTGGATATGGTAAAGACCAAGGCTGGGAAATTAGGCGGAGGAAAAAGCAATTCGACAAAACAACCCAAGCTAACAGACTTCCACGCTCGAGGCGAAGCAGAAAAAACTCCAGAGACGATGGCGGAGGATGTAGCCAGCGGCGGAGCGGGAGCTGCTGAAGAGGGGACAAATGCAGTGCTCACTGCCATCAACTCCATGAGAACAGAGTTTTCGTCTAAATTTGATGGAATTATAGCAGCGATAGAAGGAATGAGAAAGGAAATAAGCGACTGTATGGAATGAGTATCGCAGGCGGAGCTCCAAATTTCAAGCGCTGAAGATGACGTCACCAGCCTACAATCAAAGTTGCAAACACTGGAATTAAAATGGAAACGTCTGGAAGATAACGTCCTGGACTTGGAATCCCGCTCGCGACGGAATAATTTGAGGCTGGTGGGCCTCCCGGAGGGAGCAGAGGGACGGGACCCATGTTCCGTTTTGGAAAAGTGGATTCCAGATGCGCTGAACAACACGGATCTGCAGTCATCGGTCGTCTTAAGAGAGCGCTCACCGAATCGGCCCACCGAGAGATAATAAGACACCACCGACGACGCTGATTATGAAGTTCCTCAACTACAGAGACAAGATGACGGTCACCAACACGGCGCGAGCTAAAGGGAAAATTAAATACCAGGATCAACAGGTGCGGCTCTACCCAGATTTGGCCACAGGAATTCAACAATTAAGGAGGCAGTTCGACCCCGCCCGCAAAGAGCTGCGCAACCTCGGGATTCGTCACGGAGTGATTCATCCGGCAAGACTGCTGGTCACATATAAAGGGAGAACCCACACCTTCAAGACCCCTCAAGAGGCGCAGGAGCTCATTAAGCAGATCCAAGAGGAGACTGGTGGGAGCTAAGCATGAACATGACAAAGGTAGAACATTTAAGCATTTGTACAGGCATCTGATTGATCTGAAACATATAACATGTCTACAAAATACAGACTGTATTAAAAAAAAAAAAGCTATGATGTACAAAGTTGCTATAAAACTTTGAAGTTATGTTGAAAAACTACAGAAGAGAGTTAATGTCATAAAAATAGTAGTAGAGTCAGGGTGATTGAGAGGAGAAAGAGAGAGTGGTTTGACTGATCCTCGCAGGTGTGGAACAGTCACTAGCTACAGTGAGGCAAAAAAGTATTTAGTCAGCCACCAACTGTGCAAGTTCTCCCACTTAAAAGATGAGAGAGGTCTCCAATTTTCATCATAGGTATACCTCAACTATGAGAGACAAAATCAGAAAAAAAAAAAAAAATCCAGAAAATCACATTGAAAGATTTTTAAAGAATTTATTTGCAAATTATGGTGGAAAATAAGTATTTGATCAATAACAAAAGTTCATCTCAATACTTTGTTATATACCCTTTGTTGGCAATGACAGAGGTCAAACGTTTTCTGTAAGTCTTCACAAGGTTTTCACACACTGTTGCTGGTATTTTGGCCCATTCCTCCATGCAGATCTCCTCTAGAGCAGTGATGTTTTGGGGCTGTCGCTGGGCAACACGGACTTTCAACTCCCTCCAAAGATTTTCTATGTGGTTGAGATCTGGAGACTGGCTAGGCCACTCCAGGACCTTGAAATGCTTCTTACGAAGCCACTCCTTCGTTGCCCGGGCGGTGTGTTTGGGATCATTGTCATGCTGAAAGACCCAGCCACGTTTCATCTTCAATGCCCTTGCTGATGGAAGGAGGTTTTCGCTCAAAATCTCACCATACATGGCCCCATTCATTCTTTCCTTTACACAGATCAGTCGTCCTGGTCCCTTTGCAGAAAAACAGCCCCAAAGCATGATGTTTCCACCCCCATGCTTCACAGTAGGTATGGTGTTCTTTCTCCTCCAAACACGACAAGTTGAGTTTTTACAAGAAAGCTCTATTTTGGTTTCATCTGGTCATTTGACATTCTCTCAATCCTCTTCTGGATCATCCAAATGCTCTGTAGCAAACTTCAGACGGGCCTGGACATGTACTGGCTTAAGCAGGGGGACACGTCTGGCACTGCAGGATTTGAGTCCCTGGCAGCGTAGTGTGTTACTGATGGTAGCCTTTGTTACTTTGGTCCCAGCTCTCTGCAGGTCACTCACTAGGTCCCCCCGTGTGGTTCTGGGATTTTTGCTCACCGTTCTCGTGATCATTTTGACCCCAAGGGGTGAGTTCTTGCGTGGAGCCCCACGCAGAGGGAGATTATCAGTGGTCTTGTATGTCTTCCATTTTCTAATAATTGCTCCCACAGTTGATTTCTTCACACCAAGCTGCTTACCTATTGCAGATTCAGTCTTCCCAGCCTGGTGCAGGCCTACAATTTTGTTTCTGGTGTCCTTTGACAGCTCTTTGGTCTTGGCCATAGTGGCGTTTAGAGTCTGACTGTTTGAGGTTGTGGACAGGTGTCTTTTATACTGATAACGAGTTCAAACAGGTGCCATTAATACAGGTAACGAGTGGAGGACAGAGGAGCCTCTTAAAGAAGTTGTTACAGGTCTGTGAGAGCCAGAAATCTTGCTTGTTTGTAGGTGACCAAATACTTATTTTCCACCAAAATTTGCAAATAAATTCTTTAAAAATCAGACAATGTGATTTTCTGGATTTTTTTTTCTCATTTTGTCTCTCATAGTTGAGGTATACCTATGATGAAAATTGGAGACCTCTCTCATCTTTTAAGTGGGAGAACTTGCACAATTGGTGGCTGACTAAATACTTTTTTGCCCCACTGTATAACGGGAGACGGAATTTTTTTGATTTTGGGGGGATTACCACGAATGTGGGGAAAGGGAATTTGTTTTTGTGTAGTTTGTAGGATGAATGTTCAATCATCCATGTTTTTCAACATGCTTTTCATGTTCATATTGCAAGGTAATCTCAAACTCCTTACTGATCATAGATCAAAGCGTTAATCTTAATTTAACTTCATGGAATTGCAGAGGTCTACAAAATCTACAAAATCTAAAAAAACTTAAACAAGTTATGAATAAAATAAAAGACATAGATTGAAAAATTGTATTTTTGCAAGAAACTCATCTAATAGAGGAGGATGTAAAAAGAATTAGGAGAAGATGGCAAGGTAACGTGTTCACCTCATCATTTTCATCCCGAGCTAGGGGAGTTATGATTCTCATACATAAAACAGTCCCATTTCAAGTGAAAAATGTAATTGGGGACAAATTTGGAAGATATCTAATCATCCAAGGATCTTTGTTATTAGAAAATATAAATCTGGTGAACTTATACGGCCCTGTGGCGGTTTGGGAAAACCCCCACAAACAGACTAAGGACAGACAGCTCGCTACTCCTGGTTTTTTCCGCTACACTACTGAGACGTAATGTGCCATTCATGCCTTGTGATGTTAATGTTGCCTTTCATGCATTGTGTTCATGCGTCCTGTCCTTACTGTGACCTAGAGACTCAGATCAATATGTAGATGTGCCTTTTAACCTCTTTGTTCTGCAGCTGGAGCAGAGTCTAGCAAATCTGCCTATTGTGATGTATGTCTCACAAATGCAAATATCTCATGCCTGTTCTGCAGTCCCTTTGATCAGACCAACTGCTGTGAATCTGCTTTGATGTATTGTTTGAGTTGGGTATAAATACTGCACAGGTTCTGTAACACATCCTCTCATTCTCTCACTTCAACCTCTGCTGCAGGACACAGACTTTGTGTCCCCTCTTCACTGAGAGCCGTGGGCTCGCTCCCGGCGCGCACGCACGGCGCCGGGAGAGGAGCTTGTGACGGCAGTATGATATAATAAACTTCCTTAAAACCACAGCATCGCTGCCTTATTTTATTATCCGCCGCAATGGTGACCTGACGCTGAAACAAACACGCTGCCAGCGAACGCAACACCCGGCGGTGATTCTCCGACGACAAGCGAACGCGGCAGCCTGACTGATCTGCCCTCCCTTCTGCTTCAGGGAGACCTCAACGCGGAGTTTCCAGGCGAAACTCCCCAGAGAACACCCACGACCGGGAAAGCTGAGCAACGTTTCATGGTGAGATCTGCACGCCTAGATCGGCACATCCACGCTGGACCGGCCGCGCTCACAGCTCCTCCACACGAGAGCGCATGCACCTCGTCCCCTCTCCACGACGGCGATCCCCATGGCCGACGGAGCACACGTGGACCTGAACGCACCATGACCGAGCGAGTGACAGAGCGTCTGCTTCCCTTCACCGCTCCAACACGCTGAACAGGGATGATTAAGCTCCCTGACCCTGGTTCTCCTCTCCAGCTGGCCCACACACGCACGGAGCCCCTGCACACGCACCGGGGAGTTACGAGGACGGCGCACCACGCACGGGACAAATACGGCTTTTCTGACCGCCTTCCTTCTGCTGCACACTGGCCCTTCAGGCTTGCTCGTTCACCTGAGGCACGCAGCTTGCTCACTGGATTTTATGGTCTTAGCCACGGCACACAAGGGAAATTCAGCGGTTTGCGGTTCCCGAGAGCTTTAAGGTTGTGCCCGCACCTAAAGCCAACACGCCAGTCCCTCTGCCCTCATCACAGCCGCCATGCAGCCTCGTCTTTTCTTCATGGCCGCTATTAATCCTTGCAGGACTTAATCGCGGGAGGAGCCAGTGACTAATTTTTCTTCTTGTGGACCTCTGCACGTTCAACGGGACCAGCCCTTCAACATCGCGGACCCACAAGCAATTTTTGCGCAGCCCGGACGTTTTCATCGTCTCCGGCCGGCTTTTACTACCTTATTTTATTATCCGCCGCAGGCCCCAATATTGATGATCAAAACTTCTTTGTTAATTTATTCCTTACTTTATCATCACTTACAGGGCAACATATAATAGCAGGGGATTTTAATTGTACATTGAATCCCAGTATAGATAGGTCAACAGGACTGGACTGTACGCACAATGGATGCAGGATGACCATTAATCATTTTAGGAAAGAACTGAGATTGCTCGATATATGGAGAGAAATGAAACCACAAGTCAAAGCCTATTCTTGTTATTCTAATACCTATAAGACATTCTCACGTATTGACTACTTTTTGATCTCTACAGAATTAAGGTCCAAGATTCAAAACTGTTTCTATGATAACATTGTGATCTCTGATCATGCACCCTGCTGTCTAATATATGTAGATAAGAAATTGACAAAGGATCCAGGAAGGTGGCATTTTCAGCATAAATGGCTTCAGGATGAGGAATTTGTTAAGTACACAGAAAAACAGATAGATGAGTTCTTTGATATTAATACTACACAAACATCAGCATGTATAAAGTGGGAGGCTTTCAAAGCTTTTATTAGGGGGCATATTATTAGTTATACAGGTTCAAAATCTAAGAAGACTTGAGAGGAGAGAGTCCAATTGGAACGTAAAATAAAAATTCTTCAAGAAAAGGTGTATGCAGGAAGTAACCCACAGTTAGAGAACGAATTACTGATTCTGAGAGCTGAATATGACAAAAAATCAGCGAATAGAGCTGCCTCGAGTCTTCTAAGATTGAAGCAAACTTTTTATGAACAAGGTGAAAAATCAGGAAAATTATTGGCATGGCAGATTAAACAACTAGAATTTAAAACACCAATTACCAGTATTATAAGTAACGGACAGGTAGTTATGGATCCTTTAGAAATTAATAGTGCCTTTAGAGATTATTATGAAAAACTATATGATACAAAAAATGAAACTGACTTAACAAAATTAAATGGGTTTTTGGGTGGATTATCTATACCGTGTATTCCAAATGAAAACAGGGAGATACTGGAGTCTAAAATTAGTCAAGAAGAAGTTGGGCTAGCCATTGATAATATGAAATCAGGAAAAAGAGCAGGAGCAGATGGTCTTCCAGTTGACCTCTATAAAAAATTTAAGAAAAAATTAATAAAACCACTTTTGGAAATGGTTTTAGAAGCATTTCAAAATGGTAATTTACCACCATACATGAATAATGCCTTAATTATACTGTTGCCAAAACCATGTAAACCCCCTAATAAATGTGAAAACATGAGACCAATAAGCCTATTAAATGCTGATCTTAAGATAATCTGTAAATTTTAGCAAAACGACTACAAGAAATATTACCAAATATTATTAACCGAGATCAGAATGGCTTTATAATGAGAAGACAAGGCTTCCATAATGTAAGAAGACTATTTAATATTATTTATTCCAATAAAGAAGCACCGGATACAGCTATCCTATCATTGGACGCCGAAAAGGCCTTTGATAGGGTCGAATGGCCCTATCTTTTTGAAGTCGTACAAAGGTTTGGACTTGGAAATAATTTCATAAAATGGGTCCAGATAATATACAATAATGCTACAGCAGAAATCCTACCAAACAGCAATATCTCAAAATCAATAAAAACTAGAAAAGCACTCGGAGAGCACAGACCTCCGCCAAGCGCCACAGTTGCCCCCCATACAGTGTTTGTGTGTACGTTTTCAGATTCCTTGACCATGAAAACATATGACTAGCAATTGGATTCACAATGATAGGATTAGTGGTTCATTAGTAAAAGCATTACCTCCTTGGCGGAGGTAATAAACTGAATTGTTGGTGTTGTGTCCATCTCGTGCATCTGCAAACTCCCAGGCTGCGGGCGCTGCAATTGAATGAATGAATGAATTAATCTTTATTTCGAATAGATTAAGAGTACAGGTTAAAAGAAAGTGAATAATATAACAAAGGGGGTAATAAAATCCAACAAGGTCAAATTCGACAATAACTCCTGTGATTATACAGTTCAACATTAGTTATCCGAAATGTGTGATGGGTGAATCCGCAGCTTATATTGCCCACCCATGTTCCATCCAAGAATTCAAAAGAAAAAACAAAAGAAATCATGACACAACCGCGTACAACCCACAGGCCAATGGGTTATGCGAGCGTTTTCATAGATCACTGAAAGCAGCACTCAGGGCTTCACTGACGGATGCAAATTGGGTAGACAGGTTGGCGTGGGTTTTATTGGGGTTGCGCTCCGTGGCAAAAGATGATTTGCAATCTTCCCCGGCAGAGAGCTTCTTTTTGCGCAGGCACTATGGCTGGCCGGGGAATTTCTGCCAAATAATGCGGCGGCGGACAGCTGCCCGTCTGAGCTTTTGCAGCGTAGCGCAAACACAGGCACACAGGCACGCTGCCGAGCCCTGCCCAGCACTGTGTTCCGCGTGCTTTTGTGCCTAAAACTTTGAAGAAGGCGGAGTTTGTGTTCGTCAGACACGACGAGCAGCGCCCTCCATTGGGCCTGCACACATGTTGAAAATGGCCGTATCTGACAATGTTAAAGAATCATTTAAAAAATTCCTGTATCCAGACGGTGATCCAGATCACCCCCAAAATTTAATCAGTTCTTCCTTGTACCATTTCCAACAACACCTGAAAGTTTCATTGAAATCCGTCCAAAACTTTTTGAGTTATCTTGCTAACCAACAGACAGACAAACAGACAAACAGACAGACAAACGCTGGCAAAAACATAACCTCCTCCTGGCCTCCGGCCTGGCGGAGGTAATCAATAGAGGATGTCGACAAGGCTGTCCACTTTCACCCTTATTGTTTACTATGGCAATTGAACCTTTAGCGATGGCAGTACGTTTACATCCACAAATACATGGAATTAAAGTAGGACCAATAGAACATAAAATCTCCCTGTATGCCGATGACATAATTTTGTTTATGTCGAATTTTAAAAAATCAATTCCGACCTTGTTAAATTTAATAAAGAACTTTGGGGAAATATCAGGATATAAAATAAATAAAACTAAATCTTCAATATTAATGCTAAATGAGACCCAGAGAAATCACCCAGCTCCTGAGGTAAATCAATTCAATGTTGTAAATCAGTTTAAATATTTAGGAATTCAAATTTTGCCTAAGCTAGAATCAGTCGCCAGTGCCAACTACGAAGCCTTAATGACAGATATTAATGAGTTACTTCAGAGATGGATGTCACTACCAACGTCGATGATCGGGAGAATTAATATACTTAAAAGTAATATCTTACCAAAATACTTTATTTATTTCAAAACATTCCTTTACCACCACCTTCAGATCTATTCTCAAGAATTAAAAAAAAGTTAGTGGAATTTATATGGAACAACCGGAAGGCTAGATTACGTTTGTCCTTACTATATTTACCATTTGATCGTGGAGGTCTGAAATGTCCAAACTTTATGTTGTATTATACTGGTCAGCACAACTGAGGTCTATGACATATTATTTTTCATCAAATGATCCTCCTCACTGGACTGAAATGGAATCATACAATTTACCTTTACCTCTTCCCTTATTCATATACTCAGACTCGGCTAAAAAATTACAGAAACACGTTAAAAATCCAATTGTAAAGCACATGATCAAAATATGGTGTGAAACCAAAAAATATTTAAAAGAACCACACTTACTGTCACAATTTAGCCCAATATGGGGTAATCAATATTTTACACCAGGGAGAGTGGATGCTGTATTTAAAGTATGGAATTAAAAAGGGATTCAAAAGATTCAAGACTTATATTTGTCACGTTCAGATAACATAATGTCTTTTGACACTCTATTGCTCTCTATCTGGTGGGTCTTCTTCTACTTCTTTGTTCAGACCACGGGTTGAGGTATAGGTGCATCATAATTCCAGTTCATGGACAGGATCATGAAAATAGATCTGAGCAAAAAGTGGTGTAGACTGCCATTCTTCAAGGTTACACATTTTTACTGTGTCAACACCTCTTTAAAAACAGCATTGCTCAGCAAGCGACACTTTTGCTAAGTTTCTTCATCTTGAGCAAGAATACGAAGACTGCTTGATCTGCCAACTCTGCTTGCGGCAACGTAGAATTGGCCATGGCTGGAGAAATCTCTCGTGCAGAAAACACCAAGCGCTGTAAAGACTGGCCCTGTGACTTATTCACAGTCATGGCAAAGCAGGGTGTTACTGGAAACTGTTTACATCGCAAGGTGAATGGAAACATGTTAGATGGTGTGAGTGTGATTCGTCGAATCAGGACAGTGCGTCCAGCATTGACACCAATTACCGATGTTGCATCGAACAGGTGAGGCTGTATTTGTTCAATGATGTATCTTGAGCCATTGCAATGTCTGTTTTGCTGGTCAAATGTACTGCTTCGAATGGGTGTGGTTTAAAGTAGTGTGTCCTGTTGTTAATCGGGTGATGAGTAAGATTTCCAGATTTACTGCTTCAAATGGGTGTGGTTTAAAGTGCTGTGTACTACTCGTAATCGGGTAATGAGCATCTCTTCTTTGGTGAGTGAGTGATGGTCTATATGACATCAAAGACGTCAAGGCAGGCATCACAGGACATCATGCCTACATCATAAGTAGCCAACCCTACTGTCTATGTGACGGCATCGCGAGTCCTATGTTGCCTGATATCATAGGGTCATCATAAGACATCATGCAGACATCGTAGGCCATCCTATGATCATGACGCACAGACAGACACACACACAGAGATTTCTTGAATTTATAGAGTGATACCCCAGACATCACCTAGTTCTGTTTTCCTACCAAGGGTGGAACAAAATTCTCTCCATGTTGACCTTTTCTTGTTTTTAATAATCCTTCGAGCTACTGCCCTTTTCTTTTTATAATCTATTAAGTTTTCACTATTCATGTTCTTCCTCAGCTCTCTGAATGCCTTGTTTCGTTCTTTTACTGCAATACTACATTCCTCATACCACCAGGGTACAACCTTCTTCCTACCCTGTGTTGTTTTCTTAGGTATACTTGCTATTGCAACATTCAGAATATGATTGGTTACCTGACTTGAGCACTCTTCTATACCACCTTCTAATGTTACCAAATGACATGATTGTACACAGTTTTGCCTAAATTTTCCCCAATCTGCCTTGTCAAAACGCCATCTTGTAAAACATCTTCCCTCTTGTATACATACTTCAGTGATCACTTCCCATAGCTGTACTGTTCATAACAGTCTATTCACAGGCTCTCACTAAAGAATCAGATACCAGAGTCAGGTCAATACATGATGATGTGCCCCTATGCACATCCGCCCTGGTATCTTCACCACTGTTGAGACAAATTAACGATCTTTCATCTAACATCTCTTCCACAACATTTCCACTATTATCTGTATGTGTGCTTCCCCACAAGCTATTATGGGCATTAAAGTCTCCACACCATACCTCTTTCATATGCCCTTCCCCTGCCATAACACTGAAAGTATCTGCTGTTAACTTCCTACATGGGTTGTAATAATTAATCAGCTTAATATTTCCTTGTCCATTTGGCCTATATATTTCAATAATATTACACTCTATAACCTCAGGGGAGGGAATCAGCCTATATGCCAGGCCATCTTTAATGAAAGTGGCACATCCTCCTCCATTTACACTGTTAATTCTATCCTGTCTGATTGAACTATATCCTGGAATGACAAAATCTAAGTGAGGTTGAAGCCATGTCTCCTGTACACACACTACCTCTGGAACAACTTGTAGTTCGTAAAGATACGTCTTGAGTTCTTGTCCATTTGCGATAAGACTCCTCGCATTCCACTGTAGTATGTGTAGTACCATATTCAGATATTAAATTTCAACACGTGGCTCCCCCTCTTCAGCTGTCAGTAAACCATGAATCTGGTCGGCTTTGATATCTTTCACCTCTAGGAATCTTCCTGCTGCTTCCACAATGGTTTTGATTCTGTCACTTTTCTTCTTTAGCTGTGCTGCAACATGAATGGTGTGGCAGATAAAAGCTACAAAGTTTGTCCTCTTAACTATCAATGTGTCAGCATCCATTTTGCATTTGTAAACACCAAAAATTCCTTGCAGCGGCATGATCTTGTGCTTGTGTGGGATTTGTTGATGGCTGTGCTTCCCTTTGAACTGAACTTCTTTGAAGAAGGCCTGTTGTGTTTTTAACCATTCCTGCCTCTCTAACTGTCTTTAGAGCTTCCACATATGAGATGTTCTTACTTATTCTGATTTCCTGGGCTTGTCTAGCTTCCCTCTGCACAACATATCCTCCATATGCAGCACTGTGGTCATCCCCACAGTTGCAACACTTTACTTTGGCGTCCTTTTCACGTTTACCATATTCATGCTTCCCTCCAAATCTAGCACATCTTAACTTTCCCTTACAATGCTGAGCAGTGTGACCCATCCTTTGACATTTGTAGCACCTGAGTGGCTTTGGGATGTATTCTCTGACACTTTAATAAGGTATCCTATTTGGACTGATTTAGAGAGTGCTTCCTCAAACTGAATCATTACAGACAGTGTATCCTGCAGTGAACCTTCACTTTTACTCTTTAGCCTTTTCACATCCTTCACCTTTCCAATCCTTGGATCTTGTTTTTCACTTCTTCCATAGACATGCTCAAAGGGACACCTGATATAACTCCCCTCAAGTTTGCTGTTGCACCAAGAACATGCGCCTTCATTTGTTCTCCGTTTAGACATGTCATTGCCAGTATTTTCTCTTGCTGTTGTTTACTTGATGCATGAATTAACAGCCGGTTATTATTAAAGAACTTTGCAAACTTAACTCTCCCAATTTCTTTCGCAATTACTTTTGTCAGCTTAACAGGGTGACAGTGCCCCCCACCCTGATTGAACTCAATGACAACCTTCCACTCATTCCCTACATCATCAAACTGCCATCCATGTTGGCTAGTTCGTGTTTTTTTCGCATTGTTACTTCCTCCCGCGTCAGTGTCATCTGACCCGCTTCTAGCTCTTGGTGCCCCCCTAGCTGCTCTTGTCTGCCTCCCAGACCTGGGTATTATCCATTCCATCTCATCTTCATCAAGCCCGTCAGAGCTAGATGCCATAATGTTACAGTCAGAATACAGTTTATGTTATCTGCCACAAACAAATCACTCCTACTGTCAACTGAACACAGACGTAAATGCCGTCTCAACCTTCCACCTGTTGAAGTCCGTCCACCGCCCCAATGGTCCAACTGATCTTTGTGCTCTTTTAGTTGAATTATATCCACTTCTTCTAGATTTTCAGGAGCTGTCCTCTTCCGCATCCACCTTACTCAAAGTGTCATTCAGTCAAACTCTATACCATGGCAAATTATATGTCTCCAACCAAGCTCCCTTTTACGGCCAATAATAAGAGAAGGATTCAAGAGTGCAGGACCTCCTCTGGCCCGCCCATTTTGCGCGCACCTCCCCTGGCTATGGACACGGGTGGAGCCGACTCTTTCACCGAGGCGATGGTGCTCGGCTGAGCCCGTCTGGCTCCAGAAGAGCACCAGCGAAGGAGGAGAGCCGGCGCGTGTATGTACTCTGTACTCGTGTATGGCTCTCTGGATCATAAGTTCCACAACTGCCACCTGAAGCCAAAAGACGTGGCCCGTCAGTAGCCGTGCGGGGTCTGACAGGCGGGACTCTTATTCATCCCCCTAGTAACTTCTCTATTTCGGCCCTCATTCAGTTGCCGGGGGTCAAGAGGAGGGTTATAGCATTAATTGATTCAGGGGCGGAACAAAATTTTGTTTCTTCACGACTCGTGCAGGAAATAGGTATCTCCACAACCAAATTATCCACTCCTTTAAATGTCACAGCCTTATCTGGTGGCAACGTGGCTTCTATCACCAAATACATGGCACAGATCCCCATCCTCCTTACCGGGAACCACCAGAAGGTTTTATCATTCTTTATTCTCCCAAATTCATCCTCCTCGGTGATTAATCCCATTATTAACTGGGCACAAAACTCCATCTCTTCTTGGAGCCCCTTTTGTTTGGCATCTTGTCTTAGTTCGGCCAAGTGTTCACCATCCTTGCCCATCTTCTCCTCTCCGGTACAGCCGCCAGACCTCAGCCTCGTACCTGACGTCTATCATGACCTTGGGCGGTCTTTAGCAAGTTGAGAGTGCTCTCTTTGCCTCCTCACCGCTCGTACGACTGTGCCATTGACATCCTCCTGGGTGCACCACTGCCGTCCAGCTGGCTTTACAGTATTTCTGGGCCGGAGAGAGAGGCGATGGAGAGTTATATCAAGGACTCTCTGAACGTCGGCCTCATTCGGCCCTCCTCGGCTCCTCTTGGGGCAGGGTTTTTTTTGTCAGGAAGAAGAATGGATCCCTGTGCCCATGTATTGACTACCGTGAGTTGAATGCCATAACCGTTAAAGACAAATATCCTCTGCCCCTGATCAACTCCACATTTGAGCTCCTTCAGCGCACGTGGGTATTCACCAAATTAGATTTACGCAATGCGTACCATCTGGTCTGTATTCGCCAGGGGGACGAGTGGAAGACGGCCTTTAAAACACACTTGGAGCAATTTGAATACCTCGTGATCCCTTTTGGGCTCACCAACACCCCTGCCGTCTTCCAACGAATGATTAATGACGTCCTCCGCGATATGGTAAATCAATTTGTTTTAGTACACCTTGACAACATCCTGATTTTTCCCGCACGCCAGAGGAGCACTCAGTCCATCTAAGGTCCGTGTTACAGCGGCTCCTGGAAAACCAGCTCTATGTGAAGGCCGAGAAGTGTTGAGTTTTCCACCCACTCCACTTCCTTCCTAGGGTTTATTGTGGCTGAGGGGGTGCTGAAGGCTGATCCGACCAAGGTGAAGGCTGTGCTTGATTGGCCTACGCCCCACTCCCGCAAGGAGCTCCAGCGCTTCTTGGGGTTTACGAATTTTTACCGCAGGTTCGTCAGGAACTACAGCGGGGTAGCAAAGCCTCTCACTCAGCTGACCTCAGTCAATGTGCCCTTCACCTGGTCTGAGGCAGCTGAACAGGCCTTTTCCAAATTGAAGGGCCTGTTCTCTAACACCCCCATCTTGGCCCAGGTCGACCCTCAGCTCCAGTTTATTTTGGAGGTGGACGCTTCTGATTCGGGGGTGGGTGCTGTCCTCTCACAGCGCTCGACCTCCGATCAGAAGCTCCCATGCATGCATTTTTCTCGGCCGGCGTGAGTCACCGGGAGGAACTATGATGTAAGGGATCGAGAGCTCTTAGCCATTAAGTTGGCCCTTGAGAAGTGGAGAAGTTAAGAGTTTTAAAAGATTCAGGTATCTGACTGACCATGCTAATCTGGTGGAGATGGCAAATTATGCATATAGTGCTGTGAAAAAGTATTTGCTCCATTCCTGATTTCTTAAATTTCTGCATATTTGTCACATTTAAATGTTTCAGATCATCAAATAAATTTTAGTATTAGACAAAGATAAACCGAGTAAATACAAAATGCAGTTCTGAAATGATGATTTCATTTATTAAGGCTATCCAAATCTACTTCACATTTGCAAAAAACATCTTGATGATCCCCAAGACTATGGGGAAAATATTCTGTGGACTGACAAGACAAAAATTCAACTTTTTGGAGGTGTGGATCCCATTGCATCTGGCGTAAAAACTAACAGCATTTCCTGAAAAGAACATCACACCAATAGTCAAACATGGTGGTGCCAGTGTGATGATCTGGGGCTGCTTTGCTGCTTCAGGACCTCAATCAATCAATCAATCAACTTTATTTATAAAGAACTTTTAAAAGCAACACTCGCTACACAAAGTGCTGTACAGCAAGAAAACATAAAAGCTGGAAGCAGGGCACTAACACAAAAACAATATAGAACCACAGACAAAATGAAATAAAATAAAAGGTTAAATAAATAAATAAAAATCAATTTCATTCAATAAAATCAATGTCTCACACTGGGGCGAAGGCCAGGGAGTAAAAGTGTATTTTAAGACAGGTTTTAAAAATGGACAGTGAAGGTGCCTGTCTGATGTCCAGGGGTAAATCATTCCATAACCTGGGTGCCATGATCGAAAAGGCTCTGTCCCTTCTGAGCTTCCGCCTCGCCTTTGGCACCCCCAGAAGCAGCTGTTCAGCTGACCTGTGGGACCGGGTGGGAGCGTAGGGATGCAGAAGCTCACCGAGGTAAGGCGGAGCAAGACCGTTCAAGGATTTAAAGACAAAGACCTGGACGAATTCCCATAATTGATGGAACTATGAATTCTGCTCTCTACCAGAAAGTCATAAAGGAGAATGACTGGTCATCAGTTCATGACCTCAAGCTCAAGCCCTCCAGTGTGGCTGAATTAAAACAATTCTGCAACCAGAAATGGGCCAAAATTCCTCAACAGTGATGTAAAAGACTCATTGCCAGTTATCACAAATGCTGGATTGTCACTAAAGGTAGCATAACCAGTTATTAGGTTTAGGGGGCAATTACTTTTTCCACATAGGGCCAGGTCTGTTTGGATAGCTTTTTTTCCCTTAATAAATGAAATCAGTGTTTACTTGCATTTACTTGGGTTCTCTTCCTGATAGTAAAATTTGCAAAAAATTATAAGAAATCAGGAAGGGGGTGAATACTTTTTCACAGCACTGTGTGGTTGTACAATATTTTTGATCAATCATCCAGCTGTTATACCTCTTTTTTTCCCCCACTGCCACAGAAAAAACCTAGACAATCTGAGCAAAGTTATTTGCTCTGTGGTGTGAGTCACCGTTTCTCCTTCTAGCATATATGCCGGATGTTATTACACCATTTCCTTGAGCCTGGTAAGAGCAGGTCTGACAGTCTGGGTCCATTGCTTCTTAGGGTATAGCCTACATAGGAATTCAATGCGTATGCTAACAGAATCATGTATAATAAAAACACACTAGTATGCATCCACACTGTGGCCCTCCTGGCTATATAACCACTTTCCCTGGCTCCCATATAATATATGTTGTTTGTTTGCTCAGTGTGTGCTAGCCGGCAGCATTACCCAGATGCAGCCAAGCGTAGCCAGCACTGGACACATACATACGATGTCAGTAGCAGTAAGCAAGCAAGAGAGCTGCACTGCCAGGGATGAGGAGCAACAAATCTATACTTCTCCCACAAAGGGAGGGTGCATAGCGCGGTGTCCAGCTGCAGTGTATGACAGAATTAGATAAACAGCAGAGGGTCAGGAGGAAGGTCAGCGCACCGTTTAGTTTTTTTTTTCCTGACAATTTTGATCCATTGTGCGCTGGGGTGAAGCACGGCACGTCACCTAAGAGGAATGGGGAGGCGGGGGGAGGGGCATGAAAAGTTAAAGAAAGAGCTGGCAGGAAGCATAAAACAAACAGACTGTCTTTACTGCGGGAGATGAGAGGAGATAAGACACATCAGAGGGAAAGTCTGCTTTATCAGAATGCAACGAGAAACCAGGAGGAGAAACGCACTCCCTCCAGGGAAACAGAGAGGAGAAGGATAGGGCAATTTGGAGGAGAACACCAGTGTTGGGAAAAAAATTAAAGAGTAACACCTTCTGACTTTTTATTAGATTTTAGTACTGTGTTTTATTACATTGTAAAAAATTGTGGATCACTGAGGATAACAGTACAATATACTATGGATAAATCTGAAAGAAGTTTTTAGCTTTTAACTTCATCAGCATCAGTGGGATTTTGGGACTCAGCTAGGAGGAAGGGCTAGGCCTTAGTTAACAGCTCAATTATCAGGCACCTAATGGCTTGGTAAATATAATGGGCTAATAGCTTAGCAAGCATGATCAATTACCTGAAATTCACTTGTGAAGCTCAAGAAAGTTCCACCCCACATTTGTGGGAGTGTACTGTATGTGTGACTTAACATTAAAAAAGATAGAGGGTTTTTTTCCATTTGATTTTTGCATTAGATAAATTGACCTGGTTCTTAGCTGTGCATACCAGGGGTTGTTTTCTTATAAACCAATGATCCAGATGTTTGACAGCTTGTCAGGTTTAAAGTTCACAGGCTGTAAATAGCGATACAGCGCAGTTAAGCCCCACCCTGTTAATTTCATGTGCGAGCAAAAAAAAAAAAAAAATGAAGAGCAGGAAAAACATGGGGAAAAATGGGTTTGAGAGAAAGTTTGTGTCCAGCAAGCAGTTCATTCTTGATAAGTTAAATATCCAAGGGTACTATTTGTAAAAGATTTAGCATAGCCATGGGGCTGGAATTGTGACCTCAAATCAACATCACAGTTAAATGAATAATTTCCTTTGGTTTCAGTTTTTACAAAGATTTTTTTTTTTTTTTTCTACAGCATACAGCATACAGTGGTGTGCCCAACAAATAACCTCACTTTATCAGTAGATGATTGAAAGCACTTACAAATGATTTAAAAACTGTAACTGATCTTGTGCTGGTCAGGCTTTAGCAGGTTGCTTTAGTGGATAAATCCATAGAACAAGACAGGTGAGTCAAACAAGAGCTGTGGCTGCACTTTGCACAGAGAGACATTAAATACCAGCATGTGTCCAACTGTTGTTTAACAAAGCATTTATTAGGAAACACACACAGTGAGGAAAACATTAAAAGAGGGGAGAAAAAAAATGAAATAAATGACCTGGGAAAAATCAGGTTGGTTTTAAGGTTTATTCACACTACAATGTTTGGACCGACGTTTACTGACGTTTTAGCAAACGTCTGGCTCTGCTGGCAAAAGTTAATGATTGTTGGTGTTTGTTGGCAAATGCTGGCGAAAGTTGTGTTCTTTGAAAATTTTCAGTCTGCTGAAAATTTACCAGCGTTTGGAAATAAACGTTGGTGAAAGCTGTGCTCAGTTTGTAAAAGTTCCTGAGCGCTGGGCTAAGTTATGCACAGTTTACCTAAGTCAGCCTAAGTTAAAGCTAGGTTCACACTATAGCATTTGGACCGACTTGTACAGATGTTCTGAAAAATCAGAGAAATAGCGCATTTCAGCTGACATCAGCTTCAGGAGATGCTCATATAAAGATCAGTGTTTGTGGAGGTTTCCTGCCATTCTGCTTCTGGAGTGAACACATCTCCTTTGGACATACGTTTCAGTATTTATTTTCATTTTATATTCCTATGTAGTTACTTCTGCATACACTTTTCCCCGATTCATTCATCATTCATTCATCTAAAAAATAGTAAAATAATGCTATAAACTCCAACACTAAGTCCGCAATTAAAATGTGAACATGAATGGAATAAAAAAAAAATGTTTAGTGAATCATCATATAAATAAAATGATGGGTGAATATATTTTTACTAGGGATGAGCCGATACCACTTTTTCAAGACTGATACCAATACCGTGACTTTGAGTATTGACTGATACTGATCCAAACCCAATACCGTCTCTCTTATTTAAAACAACAGTAGATAACATACTTTGGTAATGACTGGTTGCATTTTGCACACATATAAAAACATAAATTTAAAAGTCAAACAATATATTACAAATTTTAGTCAGTTCAGCAATGCTGCTGCTTTTTTAAATTTTAAACTTTGCAACATTGGCAACATTTCACTGGTCAGCTCTATGTAAACATACATTCTGAAGTTTTAAGTGCAAGTTTTTTTTTCCACAATATCTTTATTGAACCTTTTTTTTTTAACAAACATGATACAAACAATCAAACACTAACACTAAAGTACTACAAAAAAAAAAAAAATGCACTAAAAAACACCAACAACCACCAACAAAATCAAATCTTCAACAATGCTCCTCTGTTTAGTCTAGACAATCCAATACATAAGTATACATATTATGTTCACCAGTTTGGAATTTACAAGGTCCACACACATCATTCACCTTCTTCTTCAAGAGTTATGTTTAAATTTTTTACATAATCAATAAAAGGTCTCCATATATTCTCAAACACAATTTCCTTTGATTTCAGTATATATGTTATTCTTTCTAATGGAAGGTTTGTTAACATCTGTCTTAACCACTGAGTCACATCTGGTCTATGAGTCTTTTTCCATAATAGTGCAATACATTTTTTGGCATTAAGCAAACTGAGGTCTATGAATGTTCTTTCACTTTTATTAAAATTATGCTTTTCTGGGTACAGACCCAACAAAAACAGTTTAGGATTCAATATGATTTGTTTTGAGATTATTTTTTCAATTGTTACCCTCACCTCTTCCCAAAACATTCTTATTAATCTACATTCCCATACACAATGAAATAGGGTTCCTTTACTTTCCATGCATTTTGTGCATGTATCTGGTATATTTTTGTTATATCTATTTAACTCCTCCGGTGTAACATACATCCGCATTAACCATTTGAAATGTATCAATTTAAGGCGTACATTTATTGATTTGGTTTGAGCTTCTGTACAAGCCAATTCCCATTGTTCCTCTGAAATTTCAGTTTGCAGATCTTCTTTCCAGTAGTTTAATCTTTTCAGTGAATTTTCACTTGAAGATAGTGTCAATGAGTTATAAAACTCTGAAATAATACCCTTTCTTTTACTATCTTTCATCAACATTTTTTCCAAGGATGAATAGATAGGTCGAGTGAGAGCTTTATTTTGATTTGATCGAATAAAGTTTCTAAGTTGAAGATATTTAAAAAAATGTGTTCTATTGAGATTAAATTTGATCCTCAGCTCTTCAAAAGACATTATGTTTTCTGCACATTTTCAGTTTTTCAGTGAATTTTCACTTGAAGATAGTGTCAATGAGTTATAAAACTCTGAAATAATACCCTTTCTTTTACTATCTTTCATCAACATTTTTTCCAAGGATGAATAGATAGGTCGAGTGAGAGCTTTATTTTGATTTGATCGAATAAAGTTTCTAAGTTGAAGATATTTAAAAAAATGTGTTCTATTGAGATTAAATTTGATCCTCAGCTCTTCAAAAGACATTATGTTTTCTGCACATGGCAAATATAAATCCTGAATCTTTTGTATCCCTTTTAAATTCCATACTTTAAATACAGCGTCCGCTCTCCCTGGTTTAAAATATTGATTACCCCATATTGGACTAAATTGTGACAATAACTGTGGTTCTTTTAAATAGTTTTTAGCTTCACACCATATTTTGATCATATGCTTTACAAATGGATTTTTAACTTGTTTTTGTAATTTTTTTGCCGAATCTGAGTATATGAATATGGGAAGAGGTAAAGGTAAATTGTATGATTCCATTTCAGTCCAGTGAGGGAGATCATTTGATGAAAAATAATATGTCATAGACCTCAGTTGTGCCGACCAATAATACAACATAAAATTTGGACATTTCAGACCTCCACGATCAAATGGTAAATATAATAAAGACAGACGTAATCTAGCCCTCCTGTTGTTCCATATAAATTCCACTAACTTTTTTTTAATTCTTGAGAATAAATCTAAAGGTGGTGGTAAGGGAATGTATTGAAATAAATAAAGTATTTTAGGTAAGATATTACTTTTAAGTATATTAATTCTCCCGATCATCGACATTGGTAGTGACATCCATCTCTGAAGTAACTCATCAATATCTGTCATTAAGGCTTCATAATTGACACTGGCGATTGATTCTAGCTTAGGCACAATTTGGATTCCTAAATATTTAAACTGATTTACAACATTGAATTGATTTACCTCAGGGGTTGGGTAATTTCTCTGGGTCTCATTTAGCATTAATATTGAAGATTTAGTTTTATTTATTTTATATCCTGATATTTCCCCAAAATTCTTTATTAAATTCAACAAGGTCGGAATTGATTTTTTAAGATTCGACATAAACAAAATTATGTCATCGGCATACAGGGAGATTTTATGTTCTGTTGGTCCAACTTTAATTCCATATATCTGTGACTGTAGACGTATCGCCATCGCTAAAGGTTCAATTGCCATAGTAAACAGTAAAGGTGAAAGTGGACAGCCTTGTCGACATCCTCTATTGATTTTTATTGATTTTGAAATATTGTTATTTGTTAGGATTTCTGCTGTAGCATTATTATATATTATCTGAACCCATTTTATGAAATTATTTCCAAGTCCAAACCTTTGTAAGACTTCAAAAAGAAAGGGCCATTCAACTCTATCAAAGGCTTTTTCGGCATCCAGTGATAAGAGAGCTGTATCCGGTGCTTCTTTATTAGAATAAATAATATTAAATAGTCTTCTTACATTATGGAAGCCTTGTCTTCCCTTTATAAAGCCATTCTGATCTCGATTAATAATATTTGGTAAAATTTCTTGTATTCGTCTTGCTAAAATTTTACAGATTATCTTAAGGTCGGCATTTAATAGGCTTATTGGTCTCATATTTTCACATTTATTAGAGGGCTTACCTGGTTTTGGCAGCAGTATAATTAAGGCATTATTCATATATGATGGTAAATTACTATTTTGAAATGCTTCTAAAACCATTTCCAAAAAAGGTTTTGTTAATTTATTCTTAAATTTTTTTATAAAAGTCAACTGGAAGACCATCTGGTCCTGCACTTTTTCCTGATTTCATATTATCAATGGCTAGTCCAACTTCTTCTTGACTAATTTTAGACTCCAGTATCTCCCTATTTTCATTTGGAATACACGGTATAAATAGTTCATTCAAAAACCCATGTAGTTTTGTTAAGTCAGATTCATTTTTGGTATCATATAATTTTTCATAGTAATCTCTAAAGGCTCTATTAATTTCTAAAGGATCTATAACTACCTGTCCATTACTTATAATACTGGTAATTGGTGTTTTAGATTCTAATTGTTTAATCTGCCATGCCAATAACTTTCCTGATTTTTCACCTTGTTCATAAAAAGATTGTTTCAATCTTAGAAGACTTGAGGCAGCTCTATTCGCTGATTTTTTGTCATATTCAGCTCTCAAAATCAGTAATTCGTTCTCCAACCTTGGATCTCTTCCTGCATATACTCTTTCTTGAAGAATTTTTATTTTATGTTCCAATTGGACTCTCTCCTCTCGAGTCTTCTTAGATTTTGAACCTGTATAACTAATATGTCCCCTAATAAAAGCTTTGAAAGCCTCCCACTTTACACATGCTGATGTTTGTGTAGTATTGATGTCAAAGAACTCATCTGTTTTTCTATGTATTTAACAAATTCCTCATCCTGAAGCCATTTATGCTGAAATTGCCATCTACCTGGTTCCTTTGTCAATTTCTTATCTACATATATTAGACAGCAGGGTGCATGATCAGAGATCACGATGTTATCATAAAAACAGTTTTGAATCTTGGACCTTAATTCTGTGGAGATCAAAAAATAATCAATACGTGAGAATGTCTTGTAGGTATTGGAATAACAAGAGTATGCTTTAACTTGTGGTTTCATTTCTCTCCATATATCTATCAATTTCAATTCTTTCATAAAATGATTAATGGTCATCCTACATCCATTGTGCGTACAGTCCAGTCCTGTTGATCTATCTATACTGGGATTCAATGTACAATTAAAATCCCCTGCTATTATATGTTGCCCTGTAAGTGATGATAAGATAAGAAATAAATTAGCAAAGAACTTTTGATCATCTACTGTATATTGGGACCATATAAGTTCACCAAATTTATATTTTCTAATAGCAAAGATCCTTGAATGATTACATATCTTCCAAATTTGTCTCCAATTACATTTTTCACTTGAAATGGGACTGATTTATGTATGAGAGTCATAACTCCCCTGGCTCGGGATGAAAATGATGAGGTGAAAACATTTCCTTGACATCTACTCCTAATTCTTTTTACATCCTCCTCTATTAGATGAGTTTCTTGTAAAAACACAATTTTTGAACCCATGTCTTTTATTTTATTCATAACTTGTTTAAGTTTTTTTAAATTTTGTAGACCTCTGCAATTCCATGAAGTTAAATTAAGATTAACGCTTTGATTTATGATCAATAGGGAGTTTGGGATTACCTTGCAGTGTAAACATGCTCAAACAGAAAAGCAAAAAAAATGAGTGGTTGAACATTCACCCTACAAACTACACACAAACAAATTCCCCCTTCCCACATTTGTGGCAATCCCCCCAAAAACAAAAGAAAAATTCCGTCTCCCGATATAGCCATCGACCGTTCCACACCCACGAGGATCAGCCAAAGCCACTCCTTCTTCATCCTCCCAATCACCCTAACTCTACTGCTTTTAATAACGTAACATTAACTCTCTTCTGTAATTTTCCAATTTAACTCCAAAATTTTATAGCAATTTTGTACTTTTTTTTTTATTTTTTTTTTTTAATATGTAATACAATCTATATTTTGTAATCTTGTTATATGCTTCTAATCAGTTAAATGCTCAAATATTCTACCCTATATTCTGTTCATGCTTAGCTCCCACCAGTCTCTTCCTGGATCTTCTTGATGAGCTCCTGCGCCTCCTCGGGGGTCTTGAAGATGTGTGTTCTGCCCTCATATGTGGCCAGAAGTCTTGCAGGGTGAATCACTCCATGACGAATCTCAAGGTTGCGCAGTTCTTTACGGATGGGGTCAAACTGCTTCCTTAATTGTTGGATTCCTGAGGCCAAATCTGGGTAGAACCGCACCTGCTGATCTTGGTATTTAATTTCTCCTTTGGCCCGCACCGCGTTGGAGATCGTCATCCTGTCTCTGTAGCTGAGAAACTTCATAATTAACGTCCTCGGTGCTGCCTTGTTACCTCTCGGTGGGCGAATTCGGTGGGAGCTTTCCAAGACGACTGATGATTTTAGCTCTGCGTTGTTCAGCGCCTCCGGGATCCACCCCTCCAAAAAGGAGCATGAATCACGACCTTCGGCTCCCTCCGGTAAACCCACCAGCCTCAGGTTGTTCCGTCTGGACCGGGACTCCAAGTCCAGAACGTTATTTTCCAGATCTTTATTTTTTTTTTTTCCAAAGTGCGCACCTTTATTTGAAGTCCGCTGATTTCATCCTCCGCACTGGAAACACGAAGCTCCACCTGCGTCACTCGCTCCACGCAGTCACCCAACTCCTTTCTCATTGCATCCAACGCTGCCATAATCCCATCAACTTTAGCGGAAAAGTCTGCTCTCATTGAGCTAATGGCAGCCAGCACTGCACCTGTGCCGCCATCATCAGCAGTTACCGCACCACCGCTAGTTTCATCCGCCATATCCGCAGCTTTTTCTACTGCGCCACAAACTTTAAAGTCCGTTAATTTGGACTGCTTCGGCGATTCAATTTTTCCCCGCTTGATTTCCCAGCCTTAGTCTTCCCCGGCATATCCTCACCCAAACGCTGGGAAAAGTTCTGTTCCAAATGAGAGAGTTATTTGCCGAATCTTTATTTCCAGGAGCAGAGCAGAGTGATACGTGTCCTTCTAGGCGGCCGCCATAACCGGAAGTGTTTTAAGTGCAAGTTAATTGCAAAACTTTAAAGCCGAGTGTTATGTATGGTAAAATACCTGGGTGAAGGATGATGCAAGATGACTTATTGGCAAACTCAGTTTTATTACGGAACTATGTACAGAGTCAGGCACGGCAGGCACCAGCATGGGCATCCAGAAAAAGAGGCCGTAAGATGGCGCCCATTCCTTAATTAGGGCAGAGCAGTGACGTGATGAGAGGTGCACATCACCACACTGCACTTCACAATAAAGTGCCCTTTATTATACACAATACTGAGTATTTAACTAAACATTCAGATGAAATTCAAAATGCCACTGTGCATGAGGTAAAAAAAAAATGCTGTAGATCTGAAAATAAAGGAACTAACCCTTTAAGTTGTATTTTTGCCATCCATTATTATTATTATTATTATTATTATTATTATTATAAGATAAGATATATTATTATAAGATAAGATATAAGATACATATTTATATGTACATATGTACGTATACTCGCTGCTCTTGTTTTTTCTCTTGCCTTCTGATTGTTGCTCTGAGTGTTGCTATCCCTGTGCTGTTGCAATCCTGGAATTTCCCCATTAAGATAAGATAAGATAAGCCTTTATTAGTCCCACAAAGGGGAAATTCCAGGATTGCAACAGCACAGGGATGGGTTATCTTATCTTATCTTATCTTAAGAATCTTATCTCATCTTAACAATCAAGAAGACAAGAAAACAAGAGCAGGGAATATACATATGTACATATAAATATATAAACACAGTGCGGAGCACTGTAGCTAGATGGAATAAATATATAAATATATATATACACACAGTGCGGAGCATATTTTATATCTGCCCATAGTTTTTTTAGGTTTGCTCTTATTTTGAAGTCATCCCTGTTCCATTTCATGTAGTCTTGTTAGTCCTGTTTCCAATTCACTGGTTATAATTCGCTATTTATGTTTCTGTTTCCTACCTCTCATCAGCTGTAACTGTCCATCTAATGGTAAGCCCATGTTATGTCTTCATTCCTGCTCCTCTGGTTTTTACTTTCAGTTTCTTTCTTTTAGTTTCACTTTTAGTGTATTTCAACAGTAAAATGGCGACTGCTGGTGCACGACACACTTGCTTCTGCTCGGTTCTTGACAGAATTCAGCATACTTTTTTGCTGCCGTGATGTTTTTGCCAGTGTTTTATCAAGTTGGTGGTGTAAAATTGTAAATACTGGTACCACATAGCAACATACTGAGGCGAGCCCCACAGACAGGCTCCAGTGATTTGACACTCATTGCCTCTGTTTACAGAAGCCATGTGCAGCGCGGCTGAGAACAGGACCGTGCCTTCATTTTATTATTATTAATGTATTGGATCAGTAAATTACTTTTATTCCTTACAATACCAATCCGGCCATTTTGCCTGGATCGGACCCAAAACCGATACGGCGGATCGGATCAGCCCATCCCTAATTTTGACTGTTACAACCCTCTCCATTAAAATAACACAAAATCCCATTAAATGTCATTTACTTTCTGACACCACATCAGCACTGTTTGATTCCCCACAAAGGAAGTGAACCAGTAAATCCTGGCCAATGATTACGCATGGAGCAGAAAATTAAGAACAGTAAATTTCTCAATGAGGAGCTTTTTTTTTTTCTTTTGGCCGTCACATTTTTGGGAGATATATATATATATATATATATATATATATATGTAGCAGGCAGAGAGTAGACAGACTGACTGAAAATTTCACGAAAAAAAAACTTTATTCCACGCACCAAGAAAATGTTTTTTCAGAGAGCAAAAAAAAAAAGATCGGTCTCCATGGCTGTTGTTTCCAAGGCAACCAGTAATCCGTACTGGCAAGACACATTTGCGCAACAGCACAGCCTAGTGGTAGAAAAATAACACTGCAAAGACATGAAACCCAAAGCAATCACTAGATCACACCCATTACACCATCAAATGCCCATAGTGTGTGTGTGTGTGTGTGTGTGTGTGTGTGTGTGTGTGTGTGTGTGAAATCCCGTACCTTAAAAAATTTTTAAAAAACATGTCATACACACCTTGTTATCACCAAACAAATACTGTACATTGTCCTCTTACATATATAATTTCATTTTTTTTAATTCCCTCTTCTCTCCATTTCTCTTTCCTTCGTGCATGTCATCTGTTTTTACCAGCATTTCAGTCAGCATTTGTCAAAGGAGCTTAACTTAGGCTGACTTAGGCGAACTCTGCATAACTTAGCCCAGTGCTCAGGAACTTTTACAGAGCAAAACTTCCACTAACGTTTATTTCCAAACGTCGCCAAATTTTCAGCATGCAGAAAATTCTCAACGAATACAACTTTTACCACTGTTTGCCAACAAATACCAACTGTCATTAACTTTTATCAACTTCTGCCAGCAGAGCCAGACGTTTGCCAAAACTTCAGTAAAAGTTGGTCCAAACATTGTAGTGTGAATCCACCCAAAAAAGCAGGTCCAGGATGGCAGGAAGCCTCCACAAACGCTGATCTTTATATGAGCATAGCCTGACGTTGATGTCAGCTGAACTGCGCTGAGAATTCTTAGCTTAAGTTAACCTAAGTTTGCAACTGCTACACATATGCTAGCCTGAGTTGGCAAAAGTTTGACAATGCTGAATGCAATGCTGGGAAATGCTAGCAAAAGTTCATAAAAGTTTGTAAAAGTAATTTCACCAACATTTGGACTGATTTCTCTGATTTTTCAAAACGTCAGTAAAAGTTGGTCCAAATGTTATCGTGTGAACCCAGCTTTAGGGCCTAAATGTTGATGTTAGCTATTTTTCGATTAATTGCCCAGCACTACATTGCCAGATAATATTACCTATATAAAAGCTAAATATACAGAGATTTAGGGCTCAGTGATATCGCCATACTTTTAAATGTATCGATATACAGTATTTTCATCCGTGACACAGGATGACCCAATGTTGTTTGTATCTATACTCAGTCTGCTTTCTCCTTTCTGTCTGCCCCGCAGCTTCACCCCGCTCCATCTCTTCTCCCCTCCAAACACATGACCACCTCTCCCAGCGGGGAATGAGTGGGGGAGGCCACAGCCAGTGTGCCGTTGCTGCTGGCGTCTCACCCACAAAGACCCCAGCTATTTTCCCCAAGACCACACTGGGGAACATGCAGTGTTGCTGGATGTCTGACTCCTGACAAGCTGGAAGCTCAGCCAAGCAGGCCTGGTTGCTGTAACTACCAACAACGGGGCTAATATTGTGAAAGCATGCAAGTGGATGGATGCAGTGTTTTTAGCCACAGACTTTATCTCTGTCCTGGTGAGCTGAGTGCAGTATTGAAAGACTTTATATCAAATACGAAAAAAATACCAATGCATAATGCTAAGCAAAGACTTAGTTCACAGAAAAATAACTTGCAGGGCTAATATCCTAATATTGTCCACAAGATGAAACATCTAGAAATGTGTAGTCTTATACAGTGACCACTGCTGAAACTAAAAGTTAGTTAGATAAACTATCAGACCTATTAATGTGTGGGAAAGAGATGAAAACTGGCAACATTACGTGTGCTACCTACTGTATAAATTTAAATTACACACTGTATATAAACGCAACTGTTTCAGTAATTTGCTGGTGATTTTTACACATATAGATTTTGTATCGAGTATCAAGACACTTGAATGATTATATTGAGATATGATTTTTGGCCCATATTGTCCAGCCCTACACAGACTACTAAAATAGCAACACCCAATAGCAACCTAAATACACTTTGTTTAAAGTTTTTAGCCCGGCGTTACATATTGTTGGACCAACCACTTTTAAAAACATGACAATTTATTTCTGCATAAAAAAGCCATCTTTATAACCTGAAGCCACGATGAATCTCTTTTCTCTCCGTGTAAATTACTCTCCCTTTGACTCAGTTAAACATATCTAAAATGTTTGTGTCTGTGTTTGAGGGTGAGCGTGTGTGTGGGTGGGCATGAGCCCAATGAGGCAGAAAGGGTGCCAGGAGCTTTTGAGGAAGGAGCATGTGTCCAGCATCCACCACTGTTGCACTGGGTCACAGATGTCACCTGCTCCAACAGACTGGTTCACACCATTCGCCCTCCCCCACCACACGCCCGCTTGTAAACAGCTCCATGCTGGGGGAGGATACAAGTAGCCTGCAGTGATTGTGGTTAGTTGGATTTCATCAAGTTGTATTTTTCTTTGAAAAATCAGTATCAAACGTGGGTCAAATAAGAACAAAACAAGAATCCAAGACATATCCTCAGATTAAGCTACCTTCCAGGTCATGTTATGGTCTTGCCATGTGAAACCAAAACTGAATTAAACACAGCTGGCTGCTGGGATACAAACTCAAAATGCAGCAAATACGACTTGTTTCCAGAGAAAAATCTGACAAGAGATGAGATACTCAGATAATGTCAGCCATGGAAAGAAAGTGTGACACCACCATCCCACAAAATGCTCCGGACAAAGCGATGCGTCTGTATTTGGTTCTTGCGCGTGGCAAAAGAAAACAGACTCTGCTAATCGTTTAAGAGGGCTCCCTTTTAATAGTGTGGTCATCTCTTTGAGAGGGCCTGAAATTCCTTTTTGCACGCCTCGCCAGTTGTTTGCCTGAGAAGCCGAGAATTCTTTACCACAGGAATCCTCCGTGGAGATTGTGATGTGTGCATCTCTCTCTCTCTCTCTCTCTCTCTCTCTCTCTCTCTCTCTCTCTCTCTCTCTCTCTCTCTCTCTCTCTCTCTCTCTCTCTCTCTCTCTCTCTCTCTCTCTCTCTCTCTCTCTCTCTCTCTCTCTCTCTCTCTCTCTCTCACACACACACACACACACACACACACACACACACACACACACTCTAAATGTACCCACCCACACACAACTGATATTTCTTTTCGGGGTGGCTTTAAATTACCACGCATATTAGTGAAACACTGCAAAGACCTCGTTCTTTTTCCCTCCTCCTTCTTAATCTCGTGTGCTTATAGGGTCAGCCACTACCCCCACTCCCCCCTTTGCCTTTCCTCTCTCCTTCACTCCTCCGCCTCAATGCTCTCCAGCTCCCTTGTGACAGCAGGAACAGACAAGTGGTTACACCCAGTCTCCCATGGGAGCCTCTTGCGCGCTGCACAGACAGATCAGGAAAGGACAGCGAGGCACGCTCCTGTTACACGCCTGCCTCCTCATCCTACACTTGCCACCATCCGCCCACTTGCCACCAATTGTGACTCACTTCTAATGAAACCAGCCAGGCAGCTCTACATGCCATACCAAAAACGTTATGTCAAAGTAATATTTGCTTGATTTTAATTGTCAGTGTGCAGAATTTTTCATGTCTGTAGGTTACGCTTGGGTGTCTGTTCATTTATGGGTTCCAATAAAAAATTAAAGCATCGGTGTGCTTGAACAGCATTTGACTCATCCTCCCTCGTGTCATAAAAAAAACTGCCTCCTTCAATTTCTGTTGCATTCTGAAACTGACTGACAATCTGAATGCTGACTCACTGCAGCATCTGGTCAGGTGTCTGTCTCAGGGGAGAGGAAAATGACAGAAACCTTGCTGACTGAAAATGAAGCTAATGCAGAAGAGTCAAAATTGCAGGTCAGGAAATACAGCAAGGTTACCACAACACAAACATGTACATGTCCTGCTACGAAAGGCTAAATGTTTTTATTTGCAACAACTTACTCACTTAAATTTAAAAAGACTTTTCAGCTGGCATCATAGTAGACATCAAATAGACACATACACCGATCAGGCATAACATTATGAAAACCTGCCCGATATTGTGCTGGTCCCCCTTTTGCTACCAAAACAGCCCTGACCTGTTGGGCCATGGACTGCACTAGACCCCCCGAAGGTGTGCTGGGGTATCTGGCACCAAGATGATGGAAACAGTATTCCCTGATGGCTGTGGCCTCTTTCATCAGGATAATGTTCTGTGCCACAAAGGAACAAGAGCACTCTGAGGTGAGTGCAATATCCCCTGGCTCCGTTTTCTTTGAAGACCCCAATACTTACTGACGGAGAGCAGTTTTCGACTTTTCAATATAATTACTGCATTCATTCATTCATTCATTCATCTTCTTCCGCTTAATCCTTTTCGGGTTGTGGGGGGGTTGGAGCCTATCCCAGCATCTTTGGGCGAGAAGCAGGGTACACCCTGGACAGATCGCCAGTCCATCGCAGGGCCAACACAGAGAGACAGACAACCATTCACTCTCACAGTCATACCTAAGGACAATTTAGAATCCCCAGTTTGATGCCAATTAACCTAACTTGCATGTTTTTTTTTGGCATGTGGGAGGAAACCGGAGAAATCCCAGAGTAAACCCACGCAGACATGGGGAGAACATGCAAACTCCACACAGATCACTGTTGGTCGGGGGCTGGGATCGAACCCAGGATCCCCCGGCCAAGGGTGAGTTGCTGTGCTGCCGCAGTGCTAACCACTCCTCCACCGCTCCGCCCCAGTTGCTGTGCTGCCACAGTGCTAACCACTCGGCCACCGCGCCACCCCATAATAATTACTGCAGCAGAACCAAATTATGAGAAGCCCATCATCCACGAATATACACTAAAGTATGCAACCCATAGTTGTAGGTCAGGATCCCGAGATGAACCTGTGTAGCAAGTTTAGTGACCCTAGAGAGCTTTACACGTTCTATAGTAAGAGAGCATAGGGAATGCCAACCTTGACCTCTGACCCCCTGACCCCAAACCCATAGCTAGGTCAGGGTGTAAATCATCCAAGATGTGTATTAGATACAACTCCTGTATCGATTTGAAAAGCCTACATCATTTCTTTCAGTAATTACTAGTGCATTGCCTGTAGAAAGCAAGTATTCCTGTCTGAAACAGGTAGGCTAATTATGGCTTTACAGGCCCAAATGTAGGCTGTGTTTGAAAGTGGAATACAGAGGTGTTGCCTATATGTAGAGAATCACACATTAGTCTTTGACAAATATGAAAAGGACTGAACACCACTAAGATTTGTTTGATTGTGTGAATATTAATTACAGAATTATTGAAAATGAATGGGACATCCAATATTAGCGACTGTTTAAGAACCGCTTGTTTATTTGTTTGTCAGATCACTTATTTGTGTGATCTTTTATGAGTTATATTCATAACAGTGTATCTTGCACTTTGGGAATGGGAGTTGTTCAGTAACTATTATAATTGTTTTAGTTTATATGTGTAGTTTATAGTCTATTGTCAATAAACTCATGCAGAACTATAACAGGACATGTTTACAAATATATCTAACTAACTAACCTGCACTTATATAGCGCTTTTCTAGTCACAAAGACCACTCAAAGCGCTTTCACTTGTACTAACCCTCTATTCTAAGGGCCTATAGGAAACAGATATCTAGGGACAATTTAGAACAGCCAATTAACCTAACATGCATGTCTTTGGACTGTGGGAGGAACCGGAGCCCCCGGAGTAAACCCACGCAGCACAGGGAGAACATGCAAACTCCACACAGAAAGGTTCCAACCCCTGCCAGCCTGGGGATTCGAACCAGGAACCTTCTAGCTATAAGGCAACAGTGCTAACCACTGCACCACCGTGCAGTATGCATATATGAGATCCATTCTAGTGCATCCCTTATATTTTAGCAACATTATAAGTACAAAACACCCAACATTATTATACACAGCAGAATGACCCGTTTGGCTGCAACTGTTGCATCAGTGTTGGCCATTTGTAAATATTTAAATAAAAATGATTTATTTCGTTACCTGGGCATTTTTGTGTCCTGTTTGGTCATGGCTGTCATTTAGTCAAAGCGTGCATATGTGTCTACATATAACATGTAATATTGTTTGCCGATGACACTAATTTATTATGCAGTGGAAGCAATTTGGAACAACTTTTGGATACACTCGGAAAGGAATTAAGAAAGCTTAAACTGTGGTTTGATTCAAACAAATTAACGCTCAATTTAAGTAAGACAAAACTTTTAGTTTTTAACAACCATCACAACAACTTAGTATCTAAACTCAGTGTAAATGGTGTAGAGATTGAAAGGGTATCCAAAACTAAATTTCTTGGAGTAATAATTGATAATAAACTGTGTTGGAAGTCACATATTAATTATATTAAAGGTAAACTATCTAAATCAATTGCAGTACTACACAGAGTGAAATATTTGCTGAATCAACCCACATTATATACTTTGTATCATTCATTAATACTCCCATACATGACATATTGTATTGAAGTATGGGGAAAGACATATAAAACAAACATATATCCAGTCTTTATGCTTCAGAAGAGAGCTATTAGAATAATAAACAAAGCTGCTTACAGGGAACCAACAAACCCACTTTTTCTAAAATTAAAAGCTCTCAAATTGCTTCCACTGCATAATAAATTAGTGTCATCGGCAAACAATATTACATCCATTTTTTCCGAAACTTTACATATATCATTTATATACATATTGAATAACAACGGCCCCAAAACTGAACCCTGTGGGACTCCACAAGTAACCTTCAGTAACCGTAAATTTTTGTTATTAACACATACATACTGATATCTATTCTTTAAGTAACTACATAACCAGGACAGTGCTACCCCACTAATACCACAATTTTGTAGTTTCTTTAATAATAAATTATGATCCACTGTATCAAATGCTTTTTTAAGATCCAGGAATACCCCAACTGAATACTCTTTATTTTCAATGGCAGTTGATATTTTTTTTATAAATTCCATTAGAGCAAATGCAGTTGTCCTCTTGTGTCTGAACCCATATTGCTGCTCACACAATAAATTATTCTTCAGTATGAAGTTGTCAGTTCTCTCATAGAATATTTTTTCAAGTATCTTGGAAAATTGCGGCAATAGTGAAATTGGTCTATAGTTTGAGAATTCCCCTCTGTCACCCGTCTTGTATATCGGAATTACTTTAGCTATTTTCATTGCATTGGGAAATATACCTGTTTGGAGAAACAGGTTATAGATATACGTCAGTGGTTTCACTAAGCATTCAATAATAGTTTTGACTAAGAGCATGTCAATACCATCACAGTCTGCAGATGTTTTACTTTTAAAGGATTTAACAATTTCAATGACCTCTCTCTCGTGTGTGTTCTTTATGAAAATGGAGTCTTCTATAGCAGTGTTTTTGCTTATTGTATCACCTGCAGGTGCTGTAATGGGTATTTCTCGAGCCAAATTAGGACCAATGTTAACAAAAAAAGTTATAAAATTCATCTGCAGGTGAAACTGCATTTTATTATTTTTTTGAAAAATTGGTTGGGTAGCTTGTATTTCTGTTTTTATTTCCAAGAATATTGTTTAAGTATTGTCCATGTATTTTTAATATTGTCTCTGTTTTTCTCCAGTTCTTTACTGTAATAGTCTCTTTTACTACATCTTATTATATATGTTAACTTATTTTGTATGTTTTATACCACTGCTCTGCTTCTTTTGTCCTTTTCTTTAGGAAAGCTTTATATAATAAATTTTTCTTTTTACACGCCTTTTGTAATCCTTTGGTTAACCATGGCTTATCGACAAATTTATGTTTAACCTCTTGCACTCCGGTGTACCGCGGGCGGACACGTCTCTGCGTCCCAGAGCGCACGAGGGCGCCCTAGTACGCACACTGTGCGTCCTAGGGCTCACTGAAGAAAAAAAAAAGCTGCATTTCCTTTCTTCCACTACAGACACAGCCGCGAACAGAAAGCCAAAGGAGTGCTTTGATTGGTTTAGATGTGATTGACCTCTCATTCGACTAATAAGAGCCTTGAATTGGGTTTCTGAAACCTTGAAGAACCAATGACTGAAACCTAGCAAGAAGGACCCGCCTACCAACGGCTGCGAATACAGCCAGCCAATTGAAGCACAGAAGTTCGAAAGCTGTTTTGTGTAAGGCTGGGTGACACACAGGCGTTCGCCAGTCTTTTTTTCTTACTACTGTTCTTATTTGTTTTGAAAAACTGTTCTCCAAAACCGCAATCATGGAAGCGCAAAACCGCAATAATAGAATTATGGTTTGACCGGGTCGCGTGACCAGAACCACGAGTCCGTAATAAGCGGACCAGCGTCATGTTCGTCTAACAATGAGGAAGAGAAGTTCGCCAGCTACACTGCTGTTGTGGACGGGTAAGTGTTATAAGCTAAATTATTCTTTATCCCTGAAAATTGTAATCCAAATGACTTTTGACCGATCGGTAAATTACGCTCCGGTCCGGGTCCGTCATGTTGCGAACGCCCCCCCACCCCCGCTACTCTTCTGTAGTGGATTGCAGATATATTGCAGATATTTTAGTCCAACTGTGTGTAGTAGGCCGCGGCGCACCGTCACCGCTTTCCGTCATGTAGCGATGGACAATGTCCGTCCTCTGTAGCGGGGGTGGGGGGGGGGGTTGTTATCTTCTACATTACAAATATTTTAGTATAATTTTTAGTGCATTGTAGGTTATTTTTTCTTGTAAAAAAAAGCCACACATTTTTTACGTGGCATGCTTCTTTGTGTGTGGGGGCTTGTTTGTTCATTCATTCATTCATGAATGAATAAACAACCCCCCCACACACACACAGCCCTTCACCTTTCATTAGAGCCCAAGATGAAGCTTATATATTGAATCATTCAAAAGTTACAGACGTTTTTCCAAACTGTGCCATTTGGCACAATTTGGCACAGTTCAAAAACGCCTGGGAACAACCTAAGAAAAAAGCTGTGTAATATATTCATTTTTTGTGGTATTGTTACAAAATTTTGACCTCAGCTGGATAACACTTGGTTCTACATTTCTGTTGCATTTTCCAGCCAGTATCTGAAGCTGTGTGTTATTTGCAAGCATTTGTATCCAAAAAAACACCCAGGCGAAATTTATTTTCTTCAAGTTCAGTATGTTTAGATGACTGTTACTCAGTGGCAGGAGCACTTAGAGAGATTATGACTGTTTTGCCAAAACATTCAAAGTGTTTTCTTTTAAATGAGACCAACCCCATGAAGACGCTGCAAAGGGTTGAAGAACAGCTTTTGATTTACTTTGGGTACGTTATTTTTTGGCGTTTTTAGGGAAATTGACCAGAGTGCAAGGAGTTAAGCTTTTTCTTTACTAATGGACAATTTTTTTCATAAAGAGTGGTTGCAATGTTCATAAATGTGTCATAGGCTTCATTTACATCTGATACATAAGACTTTTGTCCAGTCTTGCTTCAGCAAGTCTTCTTTAAAAGAAATGATTGCATTTTGTGATTTGTATGTACAAGAAGGAGCAAAAAACATGTACAAGGGGTCAAATCGAGGTCCACTAATTATTCAATTGCTGGAACTTTCGGTGTTCAGAAAAAAACCATTGAAATCATACGGCCTCCACCCTTGTTAACGACACGATCGGACACGGAAATCGAAAGGAATGATCCACCCCAACACCCAATGCCAGTTGCAGATAGAGTAGTGAATTTTGTGGTATGTGAAGATATATTTTTGTATACATGTCATCTAGTTAATATTTTCTTCATCTTGCCTGCTGAAGATTTAATTTTATTTAGCAAGAGAGTTCTTAGTTCGCTGTGCCAGAGAGCTGCTCATTCAGGAAGTGTGCGTGCTGTAGTGCTGGTTGATGGACGGATTTTGGTGATGGCGTCGGTGTCGACACTGGGTGATGATGCTGGGGTGAGGAAAGCAATGAGAAAAGATAATACTGGTCCGCCATGGTTCAGTTCTCCCCTAAAAAAATACAAAGGAGAATAAGATTCCTGAGACATATATTCTGTTCATATATCATCCACATGGAAATTAAAACTAGGACTTAAATAAAATGTCACTGTTTCTGTGTTTTGGGTGTCAGTCTGTGAGGTTACTGTCTTGATACAATTAAAATATGTGATTCCTTGAAAAAAGTGTAGAATTATAAGCTTATTAAGTACAATGAAAAGGGTAAATTAGGTTGTAATATATACCTTGATAAATGATATTATTATGTTTACTTAATGAACCACAATGAACTAAACTGAACCTAAAATAAAACAAACCAAAATAAAATAAAACATGTTTTCTGCTTAGATTCATAGGGCCATATGAATTTCTGCATCCTTGGACTTTAAATAAAGTCACAAGTTCAACAAAAAAGTGGAAATAAAATGTAAAATGTGAGCCACAGAATTATTACTAAAATTCAAAACCAGCAAAAAGGTATGTTGAGAAGAGAAAAATAAAAAATCAAATGAAGAAAGCACATTCATTTAAA
This sequence comes from Pholidichthys leucotaenia, assembly GCA_020510985.1. Taxonomy (NCBI): domain Eukaryota; kingdom Metazoa; phylum Chordata; class Actinopteri; order Cichliformes; family Pholidichthyidae; genus Pholidichthys; species Pholidichthys leucotaenia. The sequence continues at coordinate 315,059,070 of CM035842.1, forward strand.
GAAAAATACATCCATAGGGCCCTAGTTTCAGGTTTGTTTGTTTTTTCAATTTCAAATCCTTGTGACTTTGCTCTAATGCTTGGGGTCATAAGAGCATTTAATAGCCCGCACCTCTAATTGATTCAAACCAGACACTGTTGGTAAAATAAATATCAACTATATAGTTAGCAAATAGGCTTTTGTTATCACTTTTATAACTTCTTGTGTACACGTTCTCACACATTTTCATACAAACATATTCTTACACAAAGTCCTATGAAACTAATTTACTTTTCATGTACATGATGTCATAATTTATTTAGATGGAAGGAGCTCTCTTTTATTTATCATACATTCTTATTTTCTGCTTTTTCTCATCTAACTTTTCTTTCAGATAATGTAATTGATGGAGACTAAATGATCCTCCATTTGGAAAACCCATTTCAGACCAGATAGGCACCAGCCAGGTACTTTCATCACTATATTTTTGCCTCAAATTTTTAGATATGGGAATTGCTGTAAGGGCTCACACTCTTACTTTGAGATTTTCCCATATTCCATCAAAGTAAAACCCTAGAGACATTATTTATTTTAAAAAAAACAAACAAACAATCTGCAGTTATTTATTTTAATTTATTTATTATTTTATCTCACTTTAAAGGCTATTTTATTCTATTTTAAGCTTATTTTTTTAGTATACTTTATTGATCCCCAGAGGGGAAATTGAGGGTCATCCACCACCTGGATGGATGAGCAGCCACGCTACGGCGCTATCCCTTAACCATTCACACACACATTCACACCTAGGGCCACTTTAGAATCTCCAATTAACCTAACCTGCATATTTTTGGCATGTGGGAGGAAACCGGAGAAATCCCAGAGTAAACCCACGCAAACACGGGGAGAACATGCAAACTCCACACAGATTACTGTTGGTCGGGGGCTGGGATCGATCCCATGATCCCCGGGCCAAGGGTAAACTGTGCTGCCGCAGTGCTAACCACTGCGCCACCGTGCAGCCCACAATTATTTTAAGTTATATCTTATGGCATTTTAGTTATTGTTATTATATTAAGGTTATTCCTTATTATATTAAAGTTATTTCTCTTTATTTTAAGGTTCTTTCTTTTTATAACCTTTATCTTATCTATTTTTTGTCTATTTTATTATTTCTCTCTCTCTCTCGGCCATTAGTACCACTCCGCGGTATCCTGCTGCTGTATTTTTCCGGGGTATCCTTCCGCGATATCCCTTGCGTGCTGTTGTACCTTTTTACTCAGGAGAAATGCACTTCACTGACGGACTCTAACCGGGGCACCGTCAAACTTTACCGAACGGACCTGGACCTACGGTAATTAACGCTTAACTCTTAATGCTCAACTCTTTATGCGTATTTTCAGACCAACCCTGGACTCAAACCAGGATGAAACATTTTTAAATCATTAATAATTAAAGTTACTCACTTCAATCTGTCTGCAGTTCAGCTCCGTCACCCTCCGGTCCGCTTCCAGCGTCTCTGGACCTTACCTCACTTCCGCAAAGCCGACCCGCTGGAGTCGGTGGGGGAGGTCTTCTCCACAGCTGTGCACTAGCTTTCTTGGTCCAAAAACGCCGGAAACAGGAGGAGAGGGATATCTGGAGTCCCTGTGCTCAGGCGCCAAGTATGTTAGAAAAATTCCTTATCAAAAATCAGGCAGGATCAAAGTTTTGGCAAATTTAATATGCACTGATCAGTGGAAGACAATACAGAGTACAGCTTTCACAGACTGCTGCAGTGCATTGGCTTAACTAACAGAGTGATTCTGGCTATATATATCCAAGGGGCCGTCGGGGTGAGGTCACTTCTTGATAGTTCTTTCATGACTCAATTGATAAAGTTTGCTGAGCCTCTTGATTATTTCATTCATGACTCAGATTGTATCTGCAGACTACATGCAGGAAACCAGTTGACATTAGTGATATGGCTGGACGCAGTCATAGTGATAGAACTGGACATTCACAGTTGATAACCTAAGTTACATCAGCATCCTTCAATCTGTTGTTTCCACTACTCAGCAACTCCAAATATGGTAACAGGATTTCCTGAGTCAGTATACACATTAAGCTTTAATATGAAAAATTCAGGGCGGCGCGGTGGCGGAGTGGTTAGCACTGCGGCAGCACAGCAACTCACCCTTGACCGGGGGATCCTCAGTTCGATCCCAGCCCCCGACCAACAGTGATCTGTGTGGAGTTTGCATGTTCTCCCCGTGTCTGTGTGGGTTTACTCCGGGATTTCTCCAGTTTCCTCCCACATGCCAAAAACATGCAAGTTAGGTTAATTGGCATCAAACTGGGGATTCTAAATTGTCCTTAGGTATGACTGTGAGAGTGAATGGTTGTCTGTCTCTCTGTGTTGGCCCTGCAATGGACTGGCGATCTATCCAGGGTGTACCCTGCCTCTCGCCCAAAGATGCTGGGATGGGCTCCAGCCCCCCCCGCGACCCGAAAAGGATTAAGCAGAAGAAGATGAATGAATGAATGAAAAATTCATATACATCAAAATTCATATAACTCAGTGTAGCATAGAATTTTTCCATCACTTTTCTAGCTTTTTTTAAAAAAAAAAATAGATGTAGTCACTCTGATGTCCCCCATTATTATAACCTCTGCCAAGGAGGTTGTGTTTTCAGGGTGGTTTGTCTGTTTGTTTATTAGCAGGATTATACTAAAACTACAGTATGGATTGTGATGAAATTTTCACCATAGGTAGCTATTGGACCAAGGATGAAACATTAAATTTTGGTGATGATCTGAGAGTGCATATCTCCACCAAGGACCTTGTTTGTATTTGTGCAGCAGGATTATGCAAAAACTACAGGATGGATTTGGTCCTTGGCTTTGAGAGGAACCCATAACATTTTGGTGATGATTCGAGAACACACACCTCCACCAAGGCTCTTATCTTCTGACAGTGTGTTAGCAAGAATCCTCCAAAACTACTGGATAGACTTTTTTTTTTTTTTTTTGTTACTTATTTGTACCCGTAGGTAGATTTGGTTTGCAGTCTGGTGACAAGCCACCGGCTGCTGGTCGCTGCGTGCGCGAGCGCCCTAAACCTACATGTTTTTGGTGTGCGGGAGGAAACCGGAGAAATCCTGGAGTAAACCCGCGCAACACGGGGAGAACATGCAAACTCCACACAGCTCACTGTTGGTCGGGGGCTGGGATCGAACCCACGATCTCATGATCCCCGCGGTCCCCCGGCCGAGGGTAAAACTGTGCTGCCACAGTGCTAAACCACTGCGCCACCGTGCAGCCCATTTTTGCATTTTTCACCAGAAGTGGCTCGTGGCCTACACACAAACCCATTACATTTTGGAGGTGAACCATGAGGGACAGAAGGAGCCTTGGTGGAGGTATACACTCTGAGTGCTTTTCTAGTTTGTAATCTGCATTTTCAAATCTTGACTTAATGGTGCATTCCTTCTCTGTCTGAGGTCAGAAACCTGCTGTCAAAATGACGTCTGAGTCGGCTAGATTCCTTGGACACATCCCTGAAAACTGATGATGGGAATCACCAGACCTCACAATACAATATATTTGCAATACTTGCACACAATGCAATACTATCACAATACTACAGTTCCAAAAGTATTGCTATTTCACAGTAGAGTATTGCAATACCATGTACTACATATTTTATTTTCCGTGGTACTCTTTGCATGTATGGACTGTTGTATTTCTGGCTCGCTCAGTTTGGAGGTGGCTTCATCATTTATGGAGTTGGTTGATTTTTAATTAGCACTGTTTTAGCTCGACTGTAGCCAGCTGCCGTTGGATGGAGCAGGGACGCATGGGTGGTTTATAGCATCTGGAGTGGGTTTTTTGGCACTTTATATTAGTTATTTTTTTCTTTTTTTTTATTGTACATGGTGAGGGAGTCAGTCTGCTTAGCCAGTTAGCCAGCCATTGTTTATTTTGCCATTTCTCACAATGCCCACTGAAAACAAACTAGTACTCTGTTTGGTATAAAAACACTGTAGCAACAGCATCAGAGAAATTTTGGGGAATATTGTGTGTATGACCAGCTAGAGGAGATAAAAATAGTACATTGACATTAATTAGTAACACAGTAGCACTTCACTACTGTTGATGCTCTGTGCAGCCATCTTGAATTGTCAAGTGTAAAGGGTCAGGAGTTGTAACACCAAAAGCAACACAAGATAAACTGTATAGTTGTCATTACTATTTTGTTTTTAGGACCAAGACACCATATATATATATATATATATATATATATATATATATATATATATATACAGTTAGGCCCAGAAATATTTGGACAGTGACACAATCTTCATGATTTGGGCTCTGCATCCCACCACATTGGATTTGAAATGAAACAACTACAACGGAATTGAAGTGCAGACTTTAAGGTTTAATTCAAGGGGTTGAACAAAAATATATGATTAACATGTAGGAATTGTAGCTATTTTTATACAAATACTCCTCAATTCAGGGGCTCAAAAGTAATTGGACAAATAAACATAACCCTAAATAAAATGTTACTTTTCAATATTTTGTTGAGAATCCTTTGCAGGCAATGACTGCCTGAAGTCTGGAACCCATGGACATCACCAAACGCTGGGTTTCTTCCTTTGTGATTGTAACCCAGTGTTAAAAACGCGAATAAAAATATGAATATTGATACCGCTTTTAAAAAGAAAAACACCCATTTCACAATGGGAGTAAATAATTTAAAGATGAATATTTAAATAAATATATATTCATAAAACAGTAGGGAACATTTTTCTGGGGAGTTTTGATAAAGTTCCAAATGTTTTTTTTGTAATGAAGAAGATAACAACTCCCACCCCCCCGCTACAGAGGACGGACATCGGCCATCGCTACATGACGGAACAGTCATGTGGCGACCGCGGCGCACAGTCCCCGCGGTCCCCCCCCCCCCGCTACAGAAGAGTAGCGGGGGGGGGGCGTTCACGGTCCGGACGCAGCGCACGAACCGTGTACCGCGGCGCACGGACTTCGGACTTCGTGCGCCGTGGTCTACTACACACAGTTGTAATTTACCAATCGGTCAAAAGTCATTTTTGATTACAATTTTCAGGGATAAAGAATAATTTAGTTTATAACACTTACCTGTCCACAACAGCATGTGGACGGTCTATGATGACCATGGAAGAGAATCCTAAACGTCTACTCTGCTGGGACAGCACCGCCTGTGGCTGAACAGGCTGATGCGCGAATGGCAGTCCCTGTCACACAGGTCGCACTTGTGGGTGGTCTCCGTGCTGCTGGGTCTGTGGCGGTTCTTCCTGCGGGTCCTTTTTTCATCTGCTGCAGCAGTCAGTCTCTCTTCACCCAGCCTTACACAAAACAGATTTTGCAAGGGACGCTTTCGAACTTCTGTGCTTCAATTGGCTCGCTGCATTCGCAGCCGTTGGTAGGCGGGTCCTTCTTGCTAGGTTTTCAGTCATTGGTTCTTCAAGGTTTCAGAAACCCAATTCAAGGCTCTTATTAGTCGAATGAGAGGTCAATCACATCTAAACCAATCAAAGCACTCCTTTGGCTTTCTGTTCGCGGCTGTGTCTATAGTGGAACAACGGAAATGCAGGATTTTTTTTTTCTTCAGTGCGCCCTAGGACGCACAGTGTGCGTACTAGGGCGCCTTTGTGCGCTCTAGGACGCAGAGACGTGCCCACCCACGGTACACCGAACCGCAACAGGTTAAAGTACTTGAAACGCGGAAAAAAAACAGAAGATGTATGTAAACACTGGCGTTTATCATGGTCTTAACCCACTGGAAACGGGAGCAATAACGGAAGAGTCGCTTAGCTAAGAGATGTGGTTAGAACTCAAATGCAGCCAGCTTCATATGAAGGGAAAGGCCAGGGGGACTGATGAATTGCTGAGGATATATTTCACCAGCCACTACAATATTAAGTTATGTTCCCAATTATGTACCTGGCAAGTTAAGATGACCGAAATGCACGAAGTCAATGACTTTAATCCGTCAGCAGCCTTCAGACAAACTTAACGTGCCAGCATTTGGATTTCAAAATAAGGGAGGTTTTTTCTTGGCGGTGAGGAGATTTCTAAAAAAAAACTATAAATATATAGAAATATCCTAACAGAAATAACGGCATCCTTGGTCATTTAAATTAATTTAAATCATTAAATACAATTTTATTTATATTTTTTCTTTGTAGTGAGAGTTAAATTATTGTTCTGTTCTGACTGCAAAGTTATGGTCAAAAATATAAACTGTTATAAGGAAAAGTAAAAAAAAAATGCCACAGTCTGTTTCAAATTTACTTAAAAAAGAGTAATTTTACTTTAAAAAACAGACAAAAATAAGCCATAAAATAATCCACAAATTTATAATAAAGTTTCAAATGTACAAGAAAAGTCAATTTTACAAGAGGACATTACAAATTTGAGGAAAATGGTTTCAAATTTAGATAAATTTGCAGAGAAAAGTAGAAAACTATAAGAAAATTGTTATAAATTTTGGAGAAAAATATCAAACATTCAAGACTGAAGTCATTACTCAAGTTTTAAGTATGTGCTCTTTGTACCCTTAACTAGAAATTTTTGGTTGTCTCCTTTAATTTACATGGCACTTGATATTTTCTAACCTGTTTGTATACCACCATAGACAGAGAGAGAACCTGAATTAGACGGAGCTCAGAGAAGGAAAGATTAGACAGAAGAGAGGAGCCAAGGAGAGGAAAGTGTTCAGGCAGAGGGTCCAGGAGAGGTGAGAGCAGAGGAAGGAGAGAAGGATGACACCAGTAAAAAGTCCAAATACAGGAAGTCTGGGTGGGACCCCACATGGCCCAATATTCCAACATTCAAGCCTTGGTCAGGGTTTCCTCTAGTAACATTTCTCTGTGGCGGCCCGCCTCACCAGAAATCGTACCGCCATGCCAAGCCAATATGATTTTATTAAGAAAAATATATGAAGCAATAACTTTCCGCAAGCGCACACACAAACAACGTGCGCGGCCATCATCCGCGCGGAGTTTAGAAGCGCCCCACCCACACGAGTTCTCTACTCAGTCAGCAGGCAGTGTCTCGCTAAGCGCGACTGTCGACAAAAACATGAGTTTGTTTAAGTACTTTAAACGTGGAAAAAATCAGAAGAGATATGTATGTAAGCACTGGAGGCATTTATCATGGTTTTAACCCGCTGTTAACGGGAGCAATAATGGAAGAGTCGCTAAGCTAAGAGAAGTGGTTAGAATTCATATGCAGCCGGTTTCATATGAAAGGAAAGGCGGAGGACTGATGAATTGCTGAGGATATATTTCACCAGCCACTACAATATTAAGTTATGAGACTGGCAATTTCTCTCTTTTCTCGCACGAGCAGGTGTGCCGTTTTTATTCTCCAGTGGCAGTGACAAAGCAACAGCTTAAAAAGCTAGCTTTTAGTGATGTGCGGATCGATCCTGAAATATCGATACCTCCGATACCAGATCTTTAAACTCTAAAATCGATACTCAAATCAAAATATCGATACTTTTGATACTTAAGTCATTTGAGGTAAGGTATAAGATAAGACAAGATAAGATAAGCCTTTATTAGTCCCACAATGGGGAAATTCCAGGATTGCAACAGCACAGGGATAGCAACACTCTGCTGCACGGTGGCGCAGTGGTTAGCACTGTGGCAGCACAGTTTACCCTTGGCCAGGGGATCGTGGGGATCGTGGGATCATGGGTTCGATCCCAGCCCCCAACCAACAGTGATCTGTGTGGAGTTTGCATGTTCTCCCCGTGTATGCGTGGGTTTACCCCGGGATTTCTCCGGTTTCCTCCCACATGCCAAAAAACATGCAGGTTAGGTTAATTGGAGACTCTAAAGTGGCCCTCGGTGTGAATGTGTGTGTGAATGGTTAAAAGGGATGGCGCCGTATTGTGGCTGCTTCATCCATCTAGGTGGTGGATGACCCTTAATTTCTGTAAAGCGTCTTTGAGTGTCTATGATAAAGCGCTATATAAATCTGATGTATTGATTGATTGATTGATTGATTAACACTCAGAGCAATAATCAGAAGGCAAGAGAAAAACAAGAGCAGCGAGTATACATACAGTATATATCCTTAACAGAAACACGGTGAAAAGTAACTAAACTATTGAGATGTTGTCTAAGTGACACGCGGTTGGTGGAACTACTTTTTCTTCCGCCTGGGTAAGTGCGTCATGCGTTTTTTTAGATTTAAAAGACATATTAGGTGTAGTCGCAAAAAATATCATTATCGGTATCGCCGATACCAGCCTGAATTTTACTCAGTATCGGATCGGAAAGGAAATCAGTGGTATCGAACATCACTACTAGCTCTAACTTGAGGTCCTTCAGCGGCTGCCTAGAGAAGTGCCTGATGAGAAAACCGGAGCGCACAACTATAACTGCCTAAACAGATCATTCTGTGCATGAACACACATTGTGGTGAATTATGTCTTTAAAGTCTGCTACAGTTCCCCATTATGTACCTGGCAGGTTAAAATGACCGAAATGCACGAAGTCAATGACTTTAATCAGCCCCGCCCACGCGAGTTCTTGACTCAGTCAGCAGGCAGTGTCTCACTAAGCGTGACTGTCGACAAAAACACGTTTATTTAAGTACTTTAAATGCGGAAAAAAATCAGAAGAGGTATGTATGTAAGCACTGGAGGCGTTTATCATGGTTTTAACCCACTGGAAACGGGAGCAATAATGGAAGAGTCGCCTAGCTAAGAGATGTGGTTAGAATTCATATGTAGCCGGCTTCATATGAAGGGAAAGGCAAGGGGGACTGATGAATTGCTGAGGATATATTTCACCAGCCACTACAATATTAAGTTCTGTAGGAATTGCAGGAATGAAGAGACTGACAATTTCTCTCTTTTCTCGCACGAGCAGGTGTGCCGTTTTTATTCTCCAGCGGCAGTGACAAAAAGCAACAGCTAAAAACGCTAGCTCTAAACTGAGGTCCTTCAGCGGCTGCCTAGAGAGATGCCTGATGAGAAAGCCTGAGCGCACAACTATAACTGTCTTAGCAGATCATTCTGTACATGAACACACATTGTGGTGAATTATGTCTTTAGAGTCCGCTACAGTTCCCCATTATGTACCTGGCAGGTTAAGATGACCGAAATTCACGAAGTCAATGACTTTAATCCTTCAGCAGCCTTCAGACAAACTAAACGTGTCAACATTTGATTTCAAAATAAGGGAGGTTTTTCCTGCTGTCTGGGTGGTGAGGAGATTTCTAAAAAAAAAAAAAAAAAAAAACCCTATAAATATAAAGAAACATTATAACAGAAATAACGGCATCCTTGGTCATTTAAGTTAATTTATTTCATTAAATACAATTTTATTAATATATTTTCTTTGTAATCAGAGTTAAATTATTGTTCTGTTCTGACTGCAAAATTATGGTCAAAAATGTAAATTGTTATAAGGAAAAAGTAAAAAGAATTACCACAGTCTGTTTCAAATTTATCTAAAAAAAACTGTAATTTTATTTAAAAAAAAAAACAGACAAAAATTAGTCGTAAAATAATCCACACTTTTACAAGAGGAAATTACAAATTTGAGGAACATGGTTTCAATTTTAGATAGATTTACAGAGAAAAGTAGAAAACTATAAGAAAATTGTTATAAATTTTTGAGAAAAACCTCAAACCTTGAAGACTGAAGTTATTACTCAAGTTTTTAAGTGGGTGCTCTTTGTACCCTTAACTCAATTAGAAATTTTTGGTTGTCTACTTTTAATTATTAATTTCAAAGCACTGCTTTTACATGAGTAGAATTTCTGGTTACTATACCCACCTGATCATATAATTTAAGTATGCATAGTACATTACTATTATGAATGTTTCTTTCCCTTCCCTACTCTCTCAATGGAAAAAAAAGAAACACTAGAATAAAAATGCAAAAAAATACACATATTTTTGTCATTTATGTAAACCATGGCAAAAAATCCTGCAGGACAAAACATGACACTTGATATTTTCTAACCTGTTTGTATACCACCATAGACAGAGAGAGAACCTGAATTAGACAGGGCTCAGAGAGGGCAAGATGAGACAGAAGAGAGGAGCCAAGGAGAGAGAAGTGTTCAGGCTGAGGAAGGAGAGAAGGATAACACCACTAAAAAGTCTAAACACAGGATGTCTGGGTGGGACCCCAACTGGCCCAATATTCAAGCCTCGGTTGTACAATAGTTCAAATGGTAAGTTCCATATGCAGCGTTACTGTGTAAAATTTTAAAGAAATAAATAGCATAAAATTAACATATTCCAGTATGTTTACTGCCTCCCCCCCCCCCCCCGGGGGAAAAATATGTTGCCACCGCGCCAATGTCTTTAAGCCAGAGGAAACACTGCTTGGTTGTACAATACTTCAAACTGTAAGTTCCATATGCACGGCAGTGGCTCAGGAGATAGAGCAGGTCGTCCAATAACCGGATGGGTGGCGGTTCGAATCCCGCTCTCTCCAGATATCCTGCCGTTGTGTCCTTAAATTTGCTGAAACTTTGATCCTGCCTGATTTTTGATGAATTTTTCTGACAAAAAGACATGCACAGTTGGACCTATTTTTGTTAAACTCACAATCTCTGTTATCTATTGTATATTACTGGGTGTAACACATGAATTTTAGCCAGCCTTTTCACAAATGCAACAATCTTTATTCCCCTCCCACCATATATCTAAATACTTTTTAGTTCAAGTTAGGATGGGTGATATTAACTTTGTTGCTTGAAGCAATGCAAAGGGAATGCAGCTGAGGAGTATATGTCTGATTTCAGCATCCATCTGCACCAAAAATAGCGAGCAATATACTGCAGTATTTTGCACACAGAATACCATATGAGCTGCTTGCACAAAGTTGGCTTAAGTTATTTGCTGATAATTTACTTATTTTAAATAAAGTCAAGTGTGAAAGTTTACAACACGGACAGGGGTCAAAAAAATTGAAAACAGAAATAAGATTTTAATGATGTGATTTTGGCTGTAAAATGGCCCGCAAGGGCAGCAAGAAGGTTCTGGGAAATACAAAGAAAGGGCAACTTGAGCACAGTGTGGGGGCCCACGCCCCTAATCCCAGTTAAGACAAGCCCGGCAGGAAAGCTGACACAGAGGAGCTCGGTCCAGTGTTAGTGGAATTAAAGCAAAAGCCTCATCTCTGTTGTTATGCTAATCCACAAGACAATGATTATCTGCAGGGCAATGTTGCCACGGTGATAAACATGGCTCAAGAGTACCTCAATTAGAGCGCCAATTGCCAGAGAAGAGCAAAGATGAGTGAGTTGGCTGATGCTGCTGTGAACAAAAAAAGGGGGGGGTGCAAGAGGTGTTTTATTATTTCAATCGAGTGGATGGGTCAGCTTTCAAATACGAAGGACGAGCTTACAGATGAACCTTGTCCTTTACAGCTTGACACCGATCAGGCCTCCATGCCCTAAAGACTTCCTTACACGGATGAGTAGCTCAATGGGTTCTCGAACCCAGTTCATACCTATGACCTATGTTTTCTGTGCTCTGTGTGTGTGTGTGTGTGTGTGCGTGTGTGAGTATGTGCGTGTGTGTGTGTGCGCGCGGGTGCACGCGCGGGTGCAGCATGCCAATGAGTAAGTATTTCATCCTTGGCTGCAGCTTGATTCATTCATCCTCTAATGTAACAACACAGCGGTTGGAGTGGCTGCACCGCTCAAGTTTTTGTTTAAACATCAAGAGTTGGAGGACAACCATAACGTCGGATTCATCTATAATAATCCTCCATTTACTCCGCAAATCAAAGTGAAGAGGCAAAGCCCCTGCTAGGTGTTTTAACGCTCCTCGCAGGGCTGATGTGCCAACTTCAATTCTTTGCTGTTGTCATGAGATCAAAGAAGAGTGAAAAAAAAAAAAAACAAACAGGCAAGGAGAGACTGTTTTCCGTTTCTGGAGCAGCTTGTCACACAGCTATTTCGCAGATGCATATTTGAAAATCTAGTCATGTGGCTGGCATCACAAGAGTGTCTCCTCGACTCTCATCAAAAGTTGCTCTGGGCCATGGACGGAGACAGACAGGACACATCCCACTGGCTCAGACTACCTCTGTCCACTCGGTCCCATCTCACACTTTCCTGCAGCTTCTATGCAGAGTGTTTGATGATGTGTGTGTGTGTGTGGGGGGGGGGGGGGGGGGGGGTTGTGGTCAATCACTTGCCTTCCTATTCTCTCCCCATCTGTCCCATCCAAAACCAACTGCATAACAAGCCTTGGACTGCTGTGTCATCTCACCGAGTCCCATTAAAGGCTCTTAAATCTGATTGGCATGTTGTTATTACACTTCCCATACCCCAGCTGAAACCGGGGAACGGCTCTGCCAAGCGGGCATTTTTAAGTCCACTCCACATTGATGATGCTGACAGTGGGGAGCTATAGGGCTGTGATGGGGTGGTGCCACGAGACCAAGAAAAAGAAATAGCGAAGAGTAGGAGATGGCGCTGCGTGATGCAACAGCCCTGGGGCAATATGACAAGCATGTCAGATGCAAATGGCCTCACGCTGGTTTACCAGGGGGCTGAGCCATGGGTGAATGCCAGCGCTGCCACTCTCGCAAATGCTACACGAACACTCTGAGGCATTGAAAAGTTGCAGAGACAGCAAGATACAAAATAAAAAAGTGCTGATCTGGGAAAGCGTGTATGGCCTATGAACCTGACTGGGAGCTAAGCACAGGTGTTGGATTTGAACAGGGATTCATAATCTTTCCCAGCCAGGCAAGCAGAGCAAGATCTTAGAGGTACAAGAGTGTTTACCACAGAATAAAACTGTATTGGTGGCAGTATACGGCTCTGGGAGCAGCGATATATAAGCCAAAATACTACCACCAACAGCTGGATTTGGATGAGTCTGATTATATCAGACTGGAGGATAAGAGATCTGAGCAAGGCGCCAAATAACTTTGAGAAATATCACTGAAGATTGTGAACTGGCTTTTTAGCCTTTGCATTTTTTTGTTTCTGACCACAGCTGGCTACTCTAAAGCTATATTTTTATGACAAGAATTTTCTTGAAAATAGAAAAATGATCCTTTGCGTTTTGAAAAGAATCTGTGTTCATACGTTATCGAAACAATCCTTGTTTACACATATCCACAAAAGCTAAAGAAAAAGTTGCAGTGTGCATGATAGGCCAGGAGGTGGCAGTGCGATTTCCTTCCATTCACGTCGACAAATGCCTGATGCTGCCCTTATGTAGACAGTGAAGCTTAGAAAGCAGCTGGCACATGTAACAGATTTACTTTCACTTGTTGCTTAAATGATGCAGGAAGTCTAGCATCCACTCGAGGAATGCTAATATAATCTGAGGAGTCCTCAGTAGAAGTACTTTTTTATAAAATCACTGTTATTGGGGTGGGAATCACCAAAGGCCCCACAATACGATATTATGTATCGTGATACTTAGGCCACCATGCATTGTTATCACAATCTTGTGAAACGCTGAGTATTTTGATATCATATACTGTGATATCTCATCCCAGTCTTTGTCTTGCCCAACTCCAAAACTGTCCATCTTTCAGGAGTCACTTGTTTGCTGTGCTGACCTAACTAGACAGTAAGCATTTAGCAATAGCTAGTGGACTGAAAAGTCAACTGGTTTTTATTACACTAATTCCTAATTAGGTAAGTTTGTATTTGCAACATTTGTTAATAATTTTTAATAAAGTATCATGATACTGGAGTCTCTGAATCGATACAGATTATTGCAATACTACAATGTATCGATATCTCCCCCACCCCTAATTGCTATTGATGATTTTCTTCTTATCACTTGTGCTCACTTGGCATTTTTACAAGAAATGCATACTGCCATTTTAGTTGGTGATGGTACAGACAGTGTTTCAAAACGATTACACTCGACACACAAATGCTACCGACATGTAAACAGCTGACACAACCTCAAATGAGGTGTCATTTTATGCAAGAACTGTTCCCAAGTCTTCACTGATTGCAAGATGATGTTCACTTTGTACATTTTTTGTCTACAAGGTTTCAAAGATCCCGCTCATGATGGATCGCAACCTTATCATGGTGGAGGAGTTTGTGTACCCTAATAATGCCAGGAGCTATGTTGTCGGGGGCAGCTTGCCCCTGGTAGGGTCTCTGAATGAAAAGTGGATCTGGGTGAAGGGCCAGACCAAGAGAGGTCCCGTAGATCCTCATGAAAAAGTTGCATCAAGGACCCTATGTACCCAAAGGATCCACATAGTTCCACCCTCCAGTGGGCTTACCACCTGCAGGAGGGATCACAGGCAACATGGTGCTATGTGAACCAGGTGGCAGTCTGGGCTACTCTGTTTAGACTACTGCCCCTGCAGCCCAGACTCCCAGAGTAGTGGTAGAAGATGGGTGGGGATGGGGATTTCAAAGATTTCAATAGAGAAAGGTGTGCTTTAGGGCTGACCTTACTCCTCACTTTAAAATTGCTACTGTATGCGTGTAGTCAGTCAGATGTGTATATACCTCACTTGAGGCTAAAGCTAAAATGACCTCAAGACTTTCAAACCAATGTTTGATATCAAATTGTCAAAATTCATCTTCTACATGCAGCCTGGTTTTAAACTCCTGTCCAGCAAAACTAAAATTTAAATTTGAAAAAAAGTCATTATAAACTGGAACAATTAAGCAATATTACAGGAGATGAGGTATAGTATCATGAATATAGTAACTCTGGGTGTGGTACGGCTCACACCCGGAGTTACTAAATTCATGATACTGTAACAACAAGTGTAATATTGCTTTTATACAACAGTTCCGGCAAGTACAATTTATTAAATAACAGTAATACAGGACAAAATATTATGATTTGTTTGTTTAACCAGTTATTTTGCACAGCTGAGAAAAAAAACAGTCCCTTGTAAATGTAGCCAGTAACTGTTGGTAAACATCTCAATCACCATGAAGATGTCTATTGTCATTTCACATGCATGTAAACAAATTAAATATTATCAAGTGCAAAAGTAATAAGTGTTTATAAAACATATACCTGTTGAGTCGGTACTGCAATGCCAGTCGCTAGAACACCATAGCTAGCCAGTAGCTAGTAGTTAGCATGCTAGCAATTAGCACACATTGCTCGCTTTTCTTTGTATTTTCAAATGAAACAAAATATCCATCACCACAAAGGTATTGTGGTTGGGTAATCGAGACAATACATCAAACTCTAGCACTGCCTGCTTTTTTTAAACAGACGTGAAATGGCTTAATGAGCTTAATGACGGGCAGAAGGAAACTTTTTTTTTTTTTCAAAATGGTGGAACTTCCGGGTCACGGATGTATAATTTCTTGTCAAACAGCGCTTCACTGTGGAAATTAAGGTATCCAAAACAGCACTGTAGCGGAGTGATACATATCCAGAGAAGTTGGAGTGCAATTATCGTGGAATATAGTAACTTCCTGAAATCACTATTGTCCAATCAGATTACTCGGTCGGAACTAACTGTTGTATAAAGACTAATCCTGTGAAAGCAAATGAAAATAACCATTTTACAACAGCAAAATTTTTAGGCTCATATCAGGGAAAAAAAGTTCTTTCTATGAGCAAACCACTAAACTGTAGACACACAATGTCCGGCTGATCCTTCAGAAACATGAGAGAACACTTAACCCATTGCTGTAGCAATCACTAGTTCACGACATACCCAAGAAACAGAGGAAACTCTGCATTAGGAGGGGTGCACACAGCACTCAGCAGCATATACCACAAGAAGATGGTGTAAGATTACGGGGACAATGATAGGCATGACAGGGCCACATGTGAAACGATAATGAGTAAAAATAAGACACTGCTTTGCATCAAACATGCAGCTCGGTTTACCTGCAACATAACGGTTACTGTTTTCAGAAGCTGCCTTTTTTCACTTCTTCAGTTGTACATTTTAAGAGTGACGTGGAACTAGAGAGAAAAAAATAAAATCAATGACTCCCTTTGTGATGTGGAAACACCTGCAGCCAGAGATGTCTGTGCTGTCTGGAGAACAATAAATGTTACTTTTATAAGCTGAGCATTCACTCAACTCACAAACATTTGCTGTCCATGCTATTCATTGGCTGGAAATTTGTATTGACACAGCAGCGTAAAAAAGAAAAAAAATCTATAATGCAAAGCTTGCAACATGAGCATTATAAATTCATTTTATAACTCAATCAATGAAGGAGAAACATTGGGACTGAGACTTTTCTGGCTCACGGAACTCTTCAATACACAGAAATACCATTAAGCAGCACAAGACGACATCAGCAAGGTCAGAAGGGAGACATTTCCCCTATATTCCTCAGACAAAGCTACTGGAAGAGTTTCAAGTTACATCTATTAAGCTAATAAATCTCTGAATCCATTCTGCAAATGCACTGCAACTACTGTATATGACAAAAAAACATGCTGATGCAGTGTTTAGTCCACTTTTTTTTTTTTTGCAGATCTAGTGCACAAATTCAAAGATCGTGCAATTTGTCTTTACGTGAATAGATTGCACAGGCATTAATTTATGTCAATGGGTCTCAACATCCCAGTTTTGATCATAAAAAACGTGCCTCCCTATCCACCTTATTCCTGAAGGCGCTGCTGTAGAAACAATTATGGGCGCAACTTCCGATTTCGGCTGAAGTAGTGTTAAATCAATCAGCAAGAGTGGAGTAGTGGGGCATTTAAAATAGCATTTTAGTGTGTTAAATATCATATATAAATATCATATAAATGATCATATAATCATTTAAGTGTTTTAAATTTGTTTTAATGTACAGTCCACATACCTGTTTTGCAGTCAAGTGGCAGATAATTTCAGCACTTGTAGTTTTTGTATTTTTGAATGTTTTTGCATAGTTCTGGTATTTGCTACTGTTCGTGGTGTGAGGCTCCTCATGAATAAGCACAGCTAAATCTGTGGCTTCAATAGCAATGCAAAGATCATGCACTGAAAACTAAAAAGGACTGTTCGTGTGATTAGTGGTACAGACACAGGACAGACACAACAGCAGCAGGCATGTTTTCACTTGTATGAATGTCACAGATCTGACGTTTATATATGTCACCAGATGCAAGGCTGCATGAAGTAAAATAATAAATAAAAAAACAGTAACAGTTTGCTTCCTAAGGCTTAACGATTTAAGAAAGATATCAGATAGTTTTGGGGGGGGTTGCATTCGTTGCACTGCCTTGGACCGATATGGACTTGATATTAGCACCTTCAGCATGCATTAATTTTTAAATTATCACAAAATATAGATCAACACAATTCTGAACAATTGTCAGTAAAGGTCTGTAGGTGTTAAGTTAAATAACAAGCATTCATGGCATGACAGCAGCATGAGCATTTTAATTTTGGAGTAAAACAAACAGCTGCAGTTGTCTGTTTTACCCCGACATTAAAAGACCCAAGCACGGTGTTGTGGTTCTTTGTTGCTCTGACTAGATTCTATGTCTGCTCGAAGGTAAATCTGATTATGTCCAACATATTTTAACAAAATGCAACCGACTTTATTGCGGTGGAAACACTGATAAATCTCAGAGCTTTTATTTGTTCACAACGTTAGCATTTTAGCAGCGGAGCTAACTAACGGAGCTACTGTCTGCCAGGCCACTTTTTAAGGTCATCTTCTCATCCCTCGATAGTCATGGGAAGTGGTGTGATTATATTACTCTTTCTGAGGTGCAAAAGGCTGTGTTCCCACATTTTTTATGACGAAGTCATTGTTTTTTTAACAAGGAAGTGTCCCATTTCTGTGACAACTCCACTTTCTAAACTAGTACCATAGGTTGCACCCATAATTCACGCAAGGCATCATGGGGGCTAGGAATAAGGTGGATATGAAAATTTGAGGGAGGGGAGGCACACAATTACTCATCATAAAAAGAAAGAAAAGTGAAAAAAAAATTCTGAATGTGTGCATCATTTGTATTTGTGATGGAAGGCTTTAGTTTACATCCTTTACAACGTTATCCTGATTTTAGTCCGCTTTGCAAAATACCATCCCAATTCTTTGCTCGAGCCTTCTATCAAATCCACCAAATGAGAGCTGTGAATAAAGAACTAAAAAAAAAAAAATACCCTCAGATACACGCTGTTGAGAGGCATCGACATGCGATGAACAATGCATTCCAGGAGTAATTCTGCGATGGTTATAATTACTATTTTGTTGTTCCCACCATCCTCCAGCTTTTCTCCTCTAATTCAACTTCAGCTAGTGATTTCCTATATTTCCCAGCGTGCTTTTCAACAACCTCTGGAGAAAAGGTCCGACAAGCTCAATGGAACAAGCTGTTTAAGCCAGCTTTGTGATGTACACAATACACGTACTGGAAGAACAGATAGCAAGCCTATCAAAGGTTTTTGGACCTTAAAACCAGGCAATTAAATCTGTAGTCAAAATGCAGGGAAGAAATCAGACAATAAACTAGGTTCCAGGTGTAAGTGTAATTTAAAAGCAGACACTGTGTCATCGTATAAGCCATTTAAACTCCATTTAATCTCCTTAATCAGAGTCCTCAATAATCAACATGTATCCAAATGTACACAGGAATATCAACACACACACACACAATGCCATATTTGAGTGTGACTAGCATTAAAAGAACTAGCACTTTCTTTTCATTCATAGAGGGAAGGAGGAAATCAATAAAGTGTAGCATCACAACACTTTTCTGTGGCAATAATGTATCAAGTCAGAAACACCACAATTCCTATATTCTGTTTAAAATTATCAATAATTGTTAAAAATTGAGTAACAAAGTAATAACCAGACCGTCAATAACGGAGTAGCTTGGTGAAATCTCCCCAAGAGTGAACAGATCTTCTGATCGTTGACCTTGACCCTGAGCACAGCCTAGATGCAGATCCACTTGAGGATCATTGTGCATGAGCTTGCTGAACATTGGGGAAAATTGTTTGGAGTAATGATTTTTATGAAATCTTAAATGCTCAGAGCTCATGCGCTCTGACACCAACCTACAGTGCATCTGGAAAGTATTCACAGTGCTTCACTTTTCCCATTTTGTTACGTTACAGCCTTATTCCAAAATGGACTAAATTCGAATTTTTTCCCCTCAAAATTCTACACACAATACCTCATAATGACCGTGTGAAAAAGCTTTTTTGAGATATTTGTAAATTTATTAAAAATTTAAAAAACTAAGAAATCACATATACGTAAGTATTTACAGCCTTTGCCATGAAGCTCAAAATTGAGCTCAGGTTCATCCTGTTTCCACTGATCATCCTTGAGATGCTTCTACAGCTTAATTGGAGTCCACCTGTGGTAAATTCAGTTGATTGGACATGATTTGGAAAGGCACACACCTGTCTTATATAAGGTCCCACAGCTGACAGTGCATGTCAGAGCACAAACCAAGCATGAAGTCGGAGGAACTGTCTCTAGACCTCCAAGACAGGATTTTCTCAAGGCACAAATCTGGGGAAGTGTACAGAAAAATTTCTGCAGCTTTAAAGGTCCCAATGAGCACAGTCGCCTCTATCATCCGTAAATGGAAGTTCGGAACCACCAGGACTCTTTCTAGAGCTGGCCGGCCATCTAAACTGAGCGATCGGGGGAGAAGGGCCTTGGTCAGGGAGGTAACCAAGAACCCGATGATCACTCTGTCAGAGCCCCAGCGTTCCTCTGTGGAGAGAGGAGAACCTTCCAGAAGGACAACCATCTCTGAAGCTATCCACCAATCAGGCCTGTATGGTAGAGTGGCCAGACGGAAGCCACACCTTCGTAAAAGGCACATGGCAGCCTGCCTGGAGTTTGCCAAAAGGCACCTGAAGGACTCTCAGACCATGAGAAACAAAATTCTCTGGTCTGATAAGACAAAGATTGAACTCTTTGGCGTGAATGCCAGGTATCATGTTTGGAGGAAACCAGGCACTGCTCATTACCAGGCCAATACCATCCCTACAGTGAAGCATGATGCTGTGGGGATGTTTTTCAGTGGCAGGAACTGGGAGACTAGTCAGGATAGAGGGAAAGATGAATGCAGCAATGTACAGAGACATCCTGGATGAAAACCTGCTCCAGAGCGCTCTTGACCTCAGACTGGTGTGATGGTTCATCTTTCAGCAGCACAACGACCCTAAGCACACAGCCAAGATAACAAAGGAGTGGCTTCAGGACAGCTCTGTGAATGTGCTCAAGTGGCCCAGCCAGAGCCCAGACTCGAATCCAACTGAACATCTCTGGAGAGATCTGAAAATGGCTGTGCACCGACGCTTCCCATCCAACCTGATGGAGCTTGAGAGGTGCTGCAGAGGAATGGGCCAAACTGCCCAAAGACAGGTGTGCCAAGCTTGTGGCATCATATTCAAAAAGACGTGAGACTGTAATTGCTGCCAAAGGTGCATCAACAAAGTACTGAGCAAAGGCTGTGAATACTTATGTACATGTGATTTCTTAGTTTTTATTTTTAAGAAATTTGCAAAAATCTCAAAACTTTTTTCATGTTGTCATTATGAAGTATTGTGTGTAGAATTTTGAGGAAAAAAATGAATTTAATCCATTTTGGAATAAGGCTTAACATAACAAAATGAGAAAGTGAAGCACTGTGAGCATTTTCCAGATGTACTGCAAACCAGTGTTTTTCGATCAGGGTTCCCTGGAACATTAAGGTTTCTGTGAGAAGTTTTCTAATTTCACTTCTTAATTGGTCCAAAATATTGCAAATAATTTTCCATTGTCGTGCAGGGGTTCTGTAGGCACCCATGCAAAACCAAAGGGAAATTATTTGCAAGTCAGCCAGCCCAGCAGTCATCTGCTGCAACTGGCTGGGGGGGTGAGGGGATAGAGAAGAAAAAAGCATACATGTAGAGAGCAAACAGCACAAGCATAAGCTCTCAGATCTCCTGAGCTCAACCTTGAGAAGAACCTTGATGCAGACCCACCTAGTGGTCATTGTGTATGAGGTTGTTAGCCTAGGACTGGGCTCCTCAAACGGTGGATCCCGGTCTGCATCCGGACCCAGAGGGTTTTTCGTCTGGATCCCAAAGCCTTTTGAAACCATTTGAAGAAAAGAAAAAAAAAAAAAAAAAAAACACGATGGAACACAAAAAAAGGAACTTGAACATTGTAATGGCTGCCAGCCAGCCAGTTTATGCCGTAAAGACAGCCCTGGAAGGAGTGAGGTCTGAGACCTCATCAAACAGGGTAAAATGCTCAGTGAAGACAGGCAAGCGCGGGAAATCACACTGCGCTCCCCACCCCGAGGAGAAAAAGAAAACAGTCGCGACCGCCGCTGGTGTCCGGAGAACCACAACCTGGAAAGGGTGCCCGCATTCCGCCTTTGACAATCAGGGTCCCCGCCTGCTCCACGACACACCACGGCACACCGCACCACCACACTCCACGGACCAGCGATCCACACGTGATGCAAAACAAAAGCCAGGGAATCACCGCCAGACAGCGGTAGGGTTGTTTCCCATTTTTATTAGAAGTCTGATATTTATATGTCAAAAATTCTGTGTATTTTTGACTGAAGGACTATGTTACTTTATTTTAGTTCCCCTTTATTCAATATATTCACTTCTCTGTGCTTATCCACTTTGCTGCACTGCCTGTGTGTGAATCAGCATGGTGTACACGCATTGTGCAACACCTGTGCTCGTGATCACGTGCTCGTTGCCCATGTGTATGTGTGTGCCCATCACCGGTGCCATTATGTGCACTAATGCTCTGCTAACTGCCGCTGAAAGTCGCTGCCTTCACCCAGCTCCCCCCACAGCAGGACAGCCTGGTGACATGGGCGTAATTCAAGGGGATCTGGGGGGGGGGTTGTTTAAAATTTGCAGCTTTTCTTATAAATTTGTAACGTTTTCTCATAAATTCACTACAGTTAAAAGTAAATGTAAAATTTTTATTGTAAATTTGCCACTTTTTTCCTCATAAATTTGCTGTTTTTGCATCTTAAATCAGCATTTTTTTCTTGTAAATTTGTAACCTTTTTCCAGTAGATGTGATTTTTTTTCTTGCAAATTTACATATTTTTTTGTTAGGAATTTGCAACTTTTTTCTAGTAAATTTGACTTTTTGTAAATTTGCAGCTGTTTCTTGTAAATTTGTAATTTTCTTTCTCATACATTTATGACTTTTTTCTTGTAAATTTGCAGCTTTTTCCCATAAGTGTACGCTTGTACATTCTTTCTCATAAATTTGTGACTGACTCCAATAATACTTATAGTGTCCCCTCAATATTTACTCTAGAGAAAATGTTCTGCTTATTGTCCCTCCCACCATGGAAATGAAATATCCACCCATTCAGCATGGTGGCACTGCTCCGGACTTCCGGCCTTCTGGAAACAAAACAAATGCAGACTCCTGGCAAAAACATTTGCGGACCCCTGGCCTAGAAGCAGTAGCAATTCCTGTGAAATGTGGATGGACTGATGCTGTACCATTGCATTATCTGCTTCCGGCTTCGACAGAATTACTAGATAAAAACCAACTGATTTTTCAGTCCACTAGATGGTGCTAAGTGTTTAACGTCTGGTGAGCTCAGCACAGCAAAGGTGTGACTCACGAACATTCAATTAATAATCCAATGTTAACATTATTATACCTGTACCGAATAAGCTGCTGTGATCAAGTTGTTATGTGCCACTTCATCCCAAGAAAGTGTCCATATAAATGTTCATTTTCTAGATGGAAATCCTGCCAAACAATGCTGACTCTACCAGCTGTCATCTAGCCCACAATCCACCTTGCTGGTCCACTTTGGTGCAGACAAGAGAGAGTGTGTTGGGGGGGGGGGGGGGTACCATCTGTGCTCAAAGAGGCACCGGCAGCAGCCCATCTTTGTGGTGAGTGGCTGCACAACATCTTATTCCTGCACAATGAATGGCGCCGTAGACTGAAGTTTAAGAAGATGAAACTCTTGTGATGAGAAGCAGGAGCAACACGTTTGCTCGCTGGGTTAACTATGATAATCATGCATAACCCTACTTGGAACTTAGAGCTCATGTGGTCCATGTGTGGGCCAGTATCCACTCATCACAGACATTTATGAGGCAGTGTCATCTGCCTTCTATTCACACAGCACGATGCAAATAAAGTATCCAGTCTCAAAATAAAATTAGAAGTAGAGTGTTTACAGATTGTACTGATGAGTAGGGGTGCGCCATATTGCATCATTAACGATAATATCTGTATAAATTTTGATACCAGTGTAAAAATGAATATCGCAATATCTGGGGTCTGCTGTGTGATGATGTCACACCATTACACTGCTGAGGGAAGTTATGCATTATCATACAAACGGCAAAACAAACACGGCGCGGGAAGCTAACCCTCCGTGGTCGGAACGTCTGCATTGAGTTGTGTTGAAATATTTTAGCGTTAAGGCAGTTTCAAACTGCTGCCATGCTTAAAAATAACAAAAACAAAAAAACAAAAACAGTGTAGCAATGCAGATAATCTGTCTGCATTTTTTTCTGCACGTACAACACCTTGGTGTTGACATCATGAGTGTCTTGAGTTTTATTTTTGTTCCATTTCGGTTGCTTAAGCTTGATTTTATTCACCCCCCCACCCACTCCCCCACCCAAAAAAAAACATCCCTTCAATGCGACAAGAGCCAAAAAGTCCCAGGAGATGTCCATGCAACTTGTTCAGCATAAAACCCTGACTACGTAAGTGCACTTACAATGTGGTTTATATTATTTTCTTGTAATATCTGATACAGAACAAAAAAAAAATTGGAGCTCAATCTGAAATGCTGTTTATAAACTGGAGAAATAAGATTTTGTTTTAACTAAATATGTTGAAAGTAAGTAACGCCAGCCTGTGAAACTGTTTTTTCTAAATTAAAAAGAAAAAAAAACAAAAAACAAAGATTTGCGACATTGTGAACAATATCGCTGTTGTGAAAATTTGCAAAAACATTGTGATATCCTTTTTAGGCCACACTGCCCACCCCTACTGATGAGAGCTGAATCAAGTCTCTGTAAACAGACTGTATTTATTTTGTGCTTTTCTGGCCTTTTTTCGATGACTCAAAGCACATTAAACTACATATTTGCACAAAAAGATCACAGACAAGAGCAGTTACACATAAATTAAACTTTAAATTGCATTTGCCAATATGCTAATATCTGATTTTACTTTTTTTTTCCTTTTTGCCCCCCCCCAAAAAAAAATAATAGAATTTTTTCATCATTAAGTATTGGTCAGGCTACAAGAAAAACATCCTTTTGTTGCATTGCATTCTTTTCTTGCCTGTCATGAAGGGGTTGAATAATTTTGAAACTGTAGCAGGCATTAAAAGTGGCATTTTGTGTTGAATTTGGAGACACCACTTGTAATATTTGTTGTGTTGAGCTATTTACATTGTTCTTGTTTGATTTGTTTATTGCAGACAGCTGCTAGCTTGTACATTTTGCCAATAAACCTAATTTGTAGTGGGGGGTTGAATAATTTTGACTGCAACTGCATATATAAAAACAGAAACATCTGACACACCCATTTAGTTAGTTCAGTGGGAAGCAGGTTTACCAGATATCAAGCAGATTACAGCTATATATATATTTCTTATATTTTTTTTTAGAATAAATGCTTGCCTCTGTGGTGGCCGGATGAAGATTTTGCTGTACATTCACAGTGCGAGTGCTGTCTGATTGCAGCCCTGCTGTCTGCCAGAGCACCTCACCGCGCCAGATGACAAGACTCTGACAATGGCAATCCAATCAGGCCGGTCCTCTATGATCTCTTGCAATCTTCTCAGCCACCGCCCTACGCCGACGAGTAGTCAGTAAATGCCAAACACTGTGATAGATACAGAGGTGGATGCGTGCATACGAACCACCTCTTGTGAACTTGGCACGCACATCAGGTGGGGATCAGGGCAAAGTAAAATGCGGCATCTCTTCCAACCATTATGGCTACACAGCCTGTTCTAACTTCTCAATGGAGGTTGCAGAGATGAATTTACCCTCTTCAGGATAAACAGTGTCATAGCAAAATATCTACAGGCAACCCCTCACCAGCACTGCAAGCAAAAAAAAACCCCTCCAGGAAGCAGGACTGGCACCAGTAACATAAACAGCCCACCCCCCACCCCCTTTCCCACCTGGGAAAAGATAGTGCACATCTTTCATCATATTCCAGGTCCCACTTTCCATGAGCCTGGGGTTCAGCCCTCTCTGGACCTGTGCAAAGGTCACACAGACGCCACCCACACAAAAGTGAGGCCTAGATTTGAGACCGCCATCTAAATGGAGGACATTCAGTAGTCCTTGTGTGTAGCGGTGGAGTTGCTGCTGGGAATTGTGGTTCCCTGTTGAAAACAGAATAATACCCTCAGACTCCCATGCAGAGGCAGGCCTGTCACACAACCTTTATACGCAAGTGTGGGAAATGCACCCATTCTGTCAGACGAGTTCACAGTCTTGTTCTTCTCTATCTTGTGTGTTTGTGGTTGTGGCCTTGTGCACTCTTTTTAGGATTAATCTGGGCTATTGTCACTAGGATCCTAATGTCCAGCATCTGGATCTCTGGCTCTAGTTTGTTTGGTTTTTTTTATTTTGACTGGGAGTAGGGAGGAGAGGGTATGAAATGGGTGATCTGAGCGCTTGTGCCTCAAGCTGCACAGCTGTCCCAATTACTGCCTGTCTCTTCTCTCCTAATTTTCCTCCCTTACCCATCTGCCTCCTCTATACTCCAAATCTCCGAAGCCACACTTTCCACGGCTGCCTCTAGTGTGGGTTCAACTTTGAGGATTCTTCCACGCAACAGCCAGACAGTAGCACATCTTGTCAGGACGGCTAAGAATTTTTAGAATCCCCAAATCCCTCCGGGGCTCCATGCCTGCTCTGATCCCGGCCTTAGCCATGGACTCAGAGGGACTAACAATTCGGTTTTGACGGGCCTCGGGATTTTGTGGGTGTGTGGGTGGTTTGGGGCCTAGTTGTGTCCTGCTGAGAAACTCCGAGCAACCACTGATGAGCTAAAAATTCTCACTGTGTGTCATACCCGTGTGAATTCAGTTCCTCATGCTGAGAAGGCGCTACTAGTATTTTTTTTTATTTTAGTGCCACGCATACAGAGAAATACAAAAATAGAATACATACATAGATTACACAGACAGATACAAATTAATGCAAAGGCACATCGGAGGCTGTGCAGCAAAGGGGAGTAAGGGCCTCCTACTGAAAAAAGGAAGGAGGGAATTTAGGCGCTGCAAGTGGATGGGTACATGCCTATTTCTGGACGGCTCCAATGAGCCGAGAAGAAATGTCGTAAGACCCACTTCCCAGCTCAGACTGCAGCTGCAATAACTCCCCAAGACACAGCAAAAGCGAGCACACACGAGTGTGCATGCCCAAATACACATCCTCTCTGATGTGGATGCACTGCAGCCCGGGCAGCCTTCCTGCAGGGCCAAACAGAGCCGGAGCAGCACACTGCTTGAGGGAGAGTCCAGGCCAGGACCCCTGACTGGTCACAACAACAGTAACAGGAACCAGTTAAAGCAAGCCCTCAATCCAAACATCCTCCAAACCCGCCCAAGACAGCTGTGGTTAAGGACTCGTGGGATTTACGACACTCCTCCTTACACAAACTCAATCTGATGCCACATGGCTATCGGGGCAGGCTCCTATTGTGCCTGTCTGGCTGAATTCCTACTCTAAACATTTATTGCTCTGTCCTATCTTCAGACATCCAACGGAGTGAGACAGGTAGACAAACAGAGAGACACTGACGGCTGGGCAGGCCTTCCAGGGCTTTTTCTTTTCCTCCTGACGGAGAATGATATCAACCTGGATCAGGCTAGCCTGCCCATACTGAGCTCCAACAGCCTCACGGGCCAGCCCGCGTTTCTCCATGGAAACCTGCCCCACACTCGCCCTGTGATTGGCTCGTACAATCACTAGACAGACACTCTGTCTTACAATACAGATAATAATGGCCCTCCGGCAGGATGACAGCAGCAGAAGAGTGATGCAGAAAGATCTTTTTTTCCTACAGATTTGCCCTTTAGAAAGGCTGCATTCTGCAGGTATCCAAAAACTAGAATCCTCTACCACTCACACGACATGAAGCCGGTTAGAGCTGCAGTTCTCACCTCAAAGCACAAAACAATTGCCTCACATTTATTAACATCTTAATAGGTTAGTAATTCTTCCTTTTATTGCTCTACTGATGTTTTCAGCAGCCTAGAGGGCGGAGAGGGCCAAAAGGAGCACCAAACACCACGCTGACATGAAAAAATGCCAGCCAAATGCCAACACTGGTCATACAGAGAATGCTCACTGAACCGTGTTCGTGAACCAGGGACTCTTTACTTTGTTTGTCTTGACAGACCAAGTTTCCATCAAAGGTTTTATCAAAAAAAATGGCTACGTGTCCATGTAGCCATACAAAACCATTTCCCGTGCTCGCTCCCTCTTCTCAAAGCCGAAACAACAAAATCAAAAGCTTCTTTTCGATGCTCCCTGCTCTACGCACAGTATATTGTCTGAAAATGGACTACCCTGCACAGAGATTAACAATACCAACAAAACAATGCTTCCAGGATGAGCTTCTTTTGGTAACATTGTGTAGCATAGCCCCTTCACTTTCAACGCTCTTTGTGTTTGCAGCACAACCACCCCCCCCCCCCAAAAAAAACCCCAGAGAACATGCGTTCTAAATGTATTGTTTGTTTCCCCCATAGCTCCTCTGAACGCCCTCTTCTCATCCATGTGACGTTTTTGATGGTGGGGGGGGGGGAAAGGGATATATCGGGGACAACAGAGGGAAAAAGGGGATGTATACAGAGCACCCTGAAGCCAACATCAAGCATTATGCACACACTGTACACTGAGCCAAAACACTGTGATGCTTGAAATTAGAATGGCTTTTCATGCAAACAGAAACGCTCCCTGTGCTGGTGACAGGCTGGTATTGCAGAAGGAATTGAAACGGTGAGGGAAAGTGAAAAAAAGCAAATCCAAATGCTATTTTAAATAAAAACTACACTTGGCAAGGGATTTTGCCGCACCGAAACAAACAGACGAAGGGCCTTTTCCACAAGACAAATGCGCTCGTGTTAAATACACCTATTAAATGAGTCACCGCCCATTTTTGCTCACCGCACTGCATCTAACCTCTTTGGCAGAGGAACACTAATATGTTTAATGAACTCATTAGTCAAAAAATGAAGACAGACAGTCACATGAGGCATTGAAGGTGGAAACATAAAGGGCAGTGAGAGAGAGAAAGAGTGAGGGGGGGGACAAAGAAGAGAAACATGAGAAAATGGATCATCTGAAATGAGATGGGTGGGGGTACTTCGCTAGAAAGCACAGTCTCATGTATAATAGATTCAGTATCGTGTGTTTCAGTAGCTACATGGTTGCAAATGCAGTCGTTGTCTATTGCTATCAACTCAACAGAGCAGCAACAGTGCAAATAACGGTGGCCTTCTGAGAAAGAAACTTCAGACTCGGCAGGAACATTTATAAGGAAGTTACTTTTCAGAGTTTTTTAAGGCCACTTGATCAATTTAGGACCTCAAAATACACTTGTCCAATGTTTTTGCCAGAAATAAATCTGAGCCATTGTCAGTGGGATCCTGAGGTCCAGCATCTGGCCCTCTGGCTCTATTTTGGGGGCGTCGACCACCTCACATTAAATTTGCACTTCCAAACTATTGATGTTGTCTCAACATAATTAAAAAATTTGAGTATAATACCAGAAACTATCCTCTATTGCTGCAACTAAAAGTTGCAAATTCACAAGAGGGGAAAAAAGTCACAAACTCATAAAAACGTTGAAAATTTATGAGACAAGAATACTCACTGACCTGCATCCCAAAAATTGCAAATTTACCAGAAAAAAAAAATATCCATCCATCCATGCATTATCTATCGCTTATCTGGGGATCTGGGTCGTGGAGGCATCAGTCCAGGCAGAGTAACCCAGACTTCCGCCCAGTTCACATAGCACCATGATACTCATGATCCCTCCTGCAGGTGGTGAGCCCACTGGAGGGCGGACCCATGTGCCTCCTTTGGGCTCACTGGGTCCTTGATGTAATGTTTTTCATGGAGATCTACTGGACCGCTCTTAGTCTGGTCCTTCACCCAGGACCAGTTTGTCTTGGGAGACTCTACCAGGGGCAAGTTGCCCCCGACAACATAGCTAGAAAAAAATTAATTCACAAGAGGAAAAAAAAAATCAAAAACTTACAAGAAAAAATAAGCTCTAACTTAACAAAAAAAAAAAAGCCACAGGTTTACTAGAAAAATAGTCAGAAATGTACAAGAAAAAACACAAATTTACAAGAAAAATGTTGCAATTTTTTTTAAAAAGTTGCAAATTTACAGAAAAAAATATATTGCTCCTCTGCTCATCACATTTTGTTGAAATGCAAATTATTGTCTTTTTATTGTCTTTTCATGAAGGTGACAATTTTGGACAAACACATCAAAAGGTGAGAGAGACAATATTCTGACCTCCTTCCAGTAGGTGTCACACTTACTCTTTCCCCAACTGCTTGGTAGAGACACGTGACATCAACCCAGTTATGCTATTGTATATTGTATTGTATAGTAGTGTATACTGTATAATAATACATAATAAGACTAAGTGGCACGTGAACACACAGCGGCCTCCCTTTTCTCTTCGTGTTTTGTGCCGTTTAGTGTTGTTTAAATTACGCCTAAGTGTATATTCATGTGTTTAATGTCCACATATGATGGTACACACAAGTTACAGTCACCACAACCTTCTGGAGATAAAGAATATGACCAAACATTATGCCCTGGACCAGAGCATTACAGAGGAACTCCGTGGCCTAGAACTTCTCCTCCAGACCTCCACACCCCCGGCCTCGACTGCTGTGTCCCATCCCAAATGGAGATGCAGCAGATGTTGTGAGCGAACACAAAAGAGAGGTAAACATGGAGGTATCCAAACAAAGCTAGCCGCTAGCCCAGACAGACTCCCAATTCCTCCCCTCATTCTGGCCAATGTATGCCCAAAAGACAATAAAATACACCACATACAGCCCCTGAGGTCACAACATGATGCACAGAACTGCTATGTTTCTATCTTTACAGAAATGTGGCTAAATGAGGCGTGGGACTACATAAGCGTTGGCTTCTTCCCATTCCTTTTGAACAAGACATTTTTTTTGCTATGTTTATTGTTTTGGTTTTGATTCCTTGTTTTTAATTTTCTTTTTGTCTTGATGTTCAAATCAATCAATCAATCAATCAATCAATCAATAAATAAATGACAATATCCTGGACTCTGCTATTCAATTAGTGGGGCTAACATGCCATCGTGCCGATCAGGTGTTCATGGAAGGCGGGAAGACCCACAAAGGAGCGGTGTGTGTTTACATCAGTGACACATAGTGCCGAGATGCGACTGTTGTACACAAACACTGCTCTCCGTTGGTGGAATTTATGATCATCAAGTGCCGACCCTTCTGCTTACCAAGAGAAATTACATCTATCCTGCTAGTCGCCATCTATGTCCCACCCATTGCCATCGGCGAGAGGAGTAAAGCACTAAATGAACTCTATCAGGCCATCAGTGAGACACAAACAGCACATCCAGATGAATTCCTCATCACAGCAGGAGACATCAACCAAGAAGATTTAAAGGCCCTCCTACCAAAACTACACCAACATGCGGACTTTCCAAGGAGAGGAGACAACTTGCTGGACCTGGTGTGCACAACTCACAAGAGCGCATACAGAGCCTCCCTCCTTCCCCGCTTGGGGGTTTTTGATCACATCACCATCTTGCTAAGGCCTGCATACAGACCCAGAGTGAAAGCCATCAGACCAACAAAAAAACAGATATGTGTGTGGCCAGAGGGGGCCTCGGATGCTCTGAAAGACTGCTTCAGCACTACAGACTGGGACACTTTCAAGCATGCAGCCACTCACAATGGACACACAAACATAGAGTACACTGAGGTTGTTGTAGCATACATATCTAAATGCACTGATGATGTCTCTAATGCATTGATGATGTCACTCACTGCAAAACCATCATTGTTCATGCCAATCAGAAGTCATGGATGACAGCAGAGGTCCACAGGCTCAGGGCTCGGGATGCAGCCTTCAGGACCGGTGACACTGCAGGACTAACAACAGCTAGGGCCAACCTGTCCCGTGGTATCAACGAAGCAAAACGACAGTACAACAAGAAAATATCCGGCCACTTCAGCAACACCAGAGATGCACATTCTCTCTGGCGTGGCATACCGACCCTCACCAACTACAAACCTCCACCTCAGACCTGTGCGAGTGACATCACACTGCTTAACAACTTAAATGACTTCTTTGGCCGCTTTGAAGCACAAAACAGCACATCAGCACAGAAGACCACTCCTCCTCCAGACAGGCAGACTATAAGCCTGGATCCAGCTAACATGAAGAGGACCCTCTCCAGGATCAACCCACACAAGGCAGCTGGACCAGACAACATACCAGGTTGCATTCTGAAGGACTGTGCAGAGGAGCTCAAGAATGTCCTGGCCGACATCAACATCTCCCTGAGTCAAGCTGTTGTCCCCACATGTTTCAAAACTGCTACCATAATACCAGTCCCAAAGAAGCCTGTCCCATCCAGCTACAATGATTACTGGCCCGTAGCACTGACCCCCATCATAATGAAGTGCTTCGAGCGGCTGGTCATGCAGAACATCAAGTCCACTCCACCCCCCCCCCCCCCCCCCCAAGACCCATCTCAGTTTGCATACAGGTCAAACAGATCCACAGGAGACACCATTGCTGCTGCTCTCCATCCAGCCCTCACCCACCTCGACTCAAAAAACTCCTAGATGCGAATGCTGTTCTTGGACTTCAGTTCAGCATTCTACACAATCATCCCCCAGCACCTAATACAAAAACTCAGACACTTGAGACTCAAAACCTCTCTCTGTAACTGGGTGCTGGACTTTTTCACAGGGAGGCCACAGAACGTGTGGGTCAGCAGCAACATCTTCAAGACCATCACAATGAGCACAGGGACCCCACAAGGGTGCGTGCTCAGCCCGCTGCTCTTCACCCTGCTGACCCATGACTGCGTACCAGCCTACAGCACCAACCATCGAGTTTGCGGATGACTTGACAGTGGTGGGCCTCATCACAAGCAATGAAGAGGCCAACTACAGAAATAAGGTGAGCCAACTGGTCCAGTGGCATAAAGACAATAATCTCTTCCTGAACATGGGAAAAACCAAGGAGATTATGGTCGACTTCAGGAGGGGACACACACAGCATCCTCCTCTGATCATCGATGGAGCAGCTGTGGAGAGGGTGAGTAACACCAAGTTCCCAGGGGTGCACATCTCTGAGGACCTCTCCTGGTCCAACAACACCACATCACTGACCAAGAAGGCTCAAACTCACCTTTATTTCCTCTGCAAACTGAAGACAGCATGAGTCCCACCCCCCATCATGTGCTCATTCTACCGGGGCACCATTAAGAGCATCCTCACCAGTTGCATCACTGTGTGGTATGGAAGCTGCACCACATCCTGCTGGAAGACACTACAACGCACAGTGAAAGCAGCCAGCAAGATCATCGGTGCCCCTCTGCCCCCCTCTCGGACATTTACCACACCCACCTCACCCACAGAGCCATCAACATTGCAAGTGACACGTCCCACCCCTCACACTCCCTCTTCAGCCCTCTACCCTCGGGGAAAAGGTACTGGAGCCTCCGGGCTTTGTGTGAACAGCTTTGTTCACCAGGCTATCAGGATCCTGAACTCTGCCCACTCCCCCCCACCCCCGGACCGTAACACACTCACCGACACAATAACTACCATGGCTGTTTGCACAGAAAGACTTGGCATGCCAACAGTAACACATCTGCTGCTGTATGTCTCTGTACCTTACTGCAACCATTTCCACAAATGTCATATCTGCTGCTGTCTGTTATTGCAATACTGATCATGTGCAGTCCAATCTATCGCTGTCTGCACCTACACTACCACAATGAACTCGCAATTACAGGTATTACGGCTCCAACTGGCATCAAACTGGGGATTATAAATTGTTCTTAGGTATGACTGTGAGAGTGTCTCTGTGTTGGCCCTGCGATGGACTGGCAATCTGTCCAGGGTGTACCCTGCCTCTCGCCCAAAGATGCTGGGATAGGCTCCAGCCCCCCACGACCCAAAAAGGATTAAGCAGAAGAAGATGGATGGATGGATGCCTCCACTTGTTCTGCATACAGGATTGCTGGGTTTTATCATTTATCTTTATTTGCACTACGGGATTGCTGGGTTTTATCTTTTATCTTCATTTTATTCACTACTACGGGTAGCATTACTGTACATAGACTGCTGTTGTTTTTCATCCATATTCCTTCTTTTCTTATATATTGCACACACCACTAAGAGAAAGCGAAATGGCATTTCAATTCTTCTGTATGTCCTGTATGTAGAGAAGTATTGACAAATAAAAATGTTTGAATGTTTGAATCTATTGGCTGTGACTGGCTGAGACATCCTTACTAGTCATAGACATATAAACACTAGCCACCAGGTTAGTCCTGCTCCATATAGATAGTTTACTTATATGATTACAATAAATTCAATGAACAATTGTTTGTACATCCCATTACCACAATGCTACAGGTGCTGTCAACATTATAATTCCCTACAGAATATGGTTCCTCTGTTTGCTGTGAAAACATTAGCCATGTCCTGTCTAGTGTTTATAGAGTTACAGTGGTGTGAAAAAGTGTTTGCCCCCTTCCTGATTTCTCATTTTGTTTGTATGTTTGTCACACTTAAATGTTTCAGATCATCAAACAAATTTAAATATTAGACAAAGATAACACAAGTAAACACAAAATGTAGTTTTTAAATGAAGGTGTTAATTACTGAGGGTAAAAAAAATCCAAACCTACATGGCCCTGTGTGAAAAAGTGATTGCCCCCTAAACCTAATAACTGGTTGGGCCACCCTTAGCAGCAACAACTGCAATCAAGCATTTGTGATAACTGGCAATGAGTCTGTAACAGCGCTGTGGAGGAATTTTGGCCCACTCATCTTTGCAGAATTGTTGAAATTTAGCCACACTGGAGGGTGTTCGAACATGAACCGCCTTTTAAGATAATGCCACAGCATCTCAATCGGATTCAGGTCAGGATTTTGACTAGGCCACTCCAAAGTCTTCATTTTTTTTCTTAGGCCATTCAGAGGTGGACTTCCTGGTGTGTTTTGGATCATTGTCCTGCTGCAGAACCCAAGTGCGCTTCAGCTTGAGGTCACGAACAGACAAATGACTATTCTCCTTTAGGATTTTTGGTAGACAGCAGAATTCATGGTTCTATTTACCACAGCAATTCTTCCAGGTCCTGAATCAGCAAAACAGCCCCAGACCATCACACTACTACCACCACATTTTACTGTTGGTATGATGTTCCTTTTCTGAAATGCTGTGTTACTTTTACACCGGATGTAATGGGACACACACCTTCCAAAAAGTTCAACTTTTGTCTCGTCAGTTCATTGAGTGTTTTCCCAAAAGCCTCGGGGATCATCAAGATGTTTCCTGGCAAAACTGAGACGAGCCTTTATGTTCTTTTTGCTCAGGAGTGGTTTTCGTCTTGGAACTCTGCCATGCAGGCCATTTTTGCCCAGTCTCTTTCTGATGGTGGAGTCATGAACACTGACCTTAACTGAGGCAAGTGAGGCCTGCAGTTCTTCGGATGTTGTTGTGGGGTCTTTTGTGACCTCTTGGATGAGTCGTTGCTGCGCTCTTGGGGTCATTTTGGTCGGCCAGCCACTCCTGGGAAGGTTCACCACTGTCCCATGGTTTCACTATTTGTGGATAATGGCTCTCACTGTGGTTCACTGGAGTCCCAAAGCTTTAGAAATGGCTTTATAACTTTTTCCAGACTGATAGATCGCAATTACTTTGTTTCTCAGTTGTTCCTGAATTTCTTTGGATCGCAGCATGATGTCTAACTTTTGAGGATCTTTTGGTCTACTTCACTTTGTCAGGCAGGTCCTATTTAAGTGATTTCTTGATTGAGAACAGGTGTGGCAGTAATCAGGCCTGGGTGTGGCTAGAGAAATTGAATTCAGCTTTCCATAGATGAGATAAACCACAGTTAATTTGTTTTAACAGGAGGGGCAATCACTTTTTCACACAGGGCCATGTAGGTTTGGATCTTTTTACCCTTAATAATAAACACCTTCATTTAAAAAATGCATTTTACATTAACTTTTGTTATCTTTGTCTAATATTTAAATTTGATTGATGATCTGAAACATTTAAGTGTGACAAACATACAAAAAAATGAGAAATCAGGAAGAGGACAAACACTTTTTCACACCACTGTACCAGCCACAAGATTGTCCTCATCCAAGTGCTCAAATTTAAATATTATGATTATTTTGGACCTGTAAGAAAAAAAATTAAGTATTTTTTTTTCATCCATCCATCCATCTTCTACTGCTTTTCTGGAAGCCGAGGTTACAGAGGCAGCAGTTCACGCAGAGAAGCCCAGACTTTCTTCCCTCCAGCCACCTGCTCCAGCTCTTCAGAGAGGATACCAAGGTGTTCCCAGGCCAGCTGGGAGACAGTCTTTCCACCAATTTTTTTTAAAGAATATCAAGACTTTAATTTTGCACCTTTCTAAACATTTAGTTGATGTATTTTTTTTTTTTTTAAATTTTGTTTTCATGAAAAGACTGTCTAGTTCACCTTTAGGGCTATAATTTTGGATGAAAACATTTCAGAATTTTTAAAGATCAATAGCCACTAGTTAAGTGTGAGTTTTAAAGTGACACTCCGCTAAAAATCAAGCTTTTTTTTCTTAACATGTCTGCAACATGTTTTTTATGACTTACAAGACACATCAAGAGCGAAATTGCTCAAATGTCTCATATCTCTGTTTTTTTTGCTGTGACGTTTCACTTAAGCCCTGCCCCCTGCAAACAGGCAAGTTGAGATGGAATGTTTTTGGTGACACAACTATTCGTGGTGCTGGCATGTGGGTAGTGTTGAGCCAATCAAGACTCCAGCCTAACTGACGTTATCCTCTAGGCTAGTTAGCATTTTTTAACAAACTGCTTAGAAAACCTAACCCAAACTAGGAAAGCACTCAGAGAGTGCATACCTCCGCCAAGGCTCCTTCCGTCCCTCATGGATCACCTCCAAAATGTAATGGGTTTGTGTGCAGGCCTCAAGCCACTTCTGGTGATAACTGCATCAACGTCTGTCCATTAGGTATGCATTCTCAGATCACCACCAAAATGTAATGGGTCCCTCTCTAGCCCAAGAACCACCAGTGGTGAAAATTTCATCCAAATCCATCCAGTAGTTTTTGTGTAACCTTGCTACACAAATACAAACAAAGCCCTTGGTGGAGGTATACACTCTCAGATCATCACCAAACTCTAATCATCTGTTCCCCATGACATTACACACCTTTCCTGAAAATTTCATCAAAATCCACTCATTAACTTTTTGAGTTATGTTGCTAGCAGACAGACAAATCAACAAATGCTGGCAAAAACCTGACCTCCTCTCTTAGCAGAGGTATTTTAAGACACTTTTAACTATTAAACTACTTTTAAGGACCAATGCAGTTTCAATCATTATCCAGGGCCACCATGCATACAACTGGGCATGTCCTTCAACCAGCAGTGTTTTCCCTATTATTATACTGGGGGGCGGGGAACCCCCCCCCCCCCCCAACGGACCCCCCCCCCCCCAGAGTGTCAAGTTAATTTTATTTATTTTTCTACAGTCATATGAAAAAAATTGGACACCCCTTTAAATATTCAGTTCTTTATGAAGAAATGTTCACATATCTATAACCTTGTTTTTGTTTTTATTTGCATTTTTTTACATTTATTTTAGCCATTTTAAGTGGGAATGAATGTGGGGGTGTCCTAAAAAAGATGGGGGGGAGGGGTGTCCTAATTTATTTCTCACTATTTGTTTAGAATTACATTTTACAGACATTTTGAAAAAAAGTCTTTAATTAATTTTTAATTGAATCTCCCAGTATTTTTAACATTGATATTAAATATCCATATCTCCAAATATGTTAAAAAAAACACACAGGCTTATACAGGGTGTCCTAATTTTTTCACATAACTGTATATAGTGCCAGATCACAACAGAAGTCATTTTAAGATACATTCACTGTAGAACAAGTCTTTACCTTGTCCTTTTATTAAACAAACTAAATATCCTTATGTTGTTTATCTTATTTACACGACAGCAGCTCACTTCTGTCTCTTCTCCTTTCTGCACTCAGTGGGGCAGAACTCTGCTGCGTGTAAACACAGACACGACGTGTGTGCACACACACAGAGACGTGTGTGCATACAGGTGAACACATTCACACCAATGGAGCAAGAATGCGTAGGAAAGCCTGGTGCATCAGCCAACTGAGAAGCAGAAAAAAAATCTGCTTTTTTTTTTTTTTTTTTTTTAAATGTACCCAGGATGACGAAAGTTGCAACACTTGCTCTCCTGCTCTGGGTCCAAGTGTAGAAAAAAGCCCAAGTGCTGCGTGCCCTGCCCTCGACAAGCAGCAAAAGTCCGATGTCGTGCCAAAAAGTGATGGGCCACTAGAAACTGATCGGCTCGCTGCGGGAGTGCGCCTGACTCAGCTAAAGCCGCTTCTCTTTTGATTCTGAGGCCGACAGCTAATTTTGAGCAAAGCAGACGTAACTTTTTGTCCATGCAGTTAGCGAAGGTATGGCTGTGAATATTTAATGCTGTGAGGGATTAGTCATAATTTTAGTCCCATGAGTTTTAAGATAAGATAAGATAAGCCTTTATTAGTCCCACAATGGGGAAATTCCAGGATTGCAACAGCACAGGGATAGCAATGATCAGATGCGTTAGATCATTGTTTTAGAATGATCAGATGTGACATTTTATCCTGTAGCTGCTTTTAATGTTTTTCCTTATACGTGAAGAAAAGTGTGCTGAAATTAACAAACTCCGTGTATAACAATGTAAAAGCCAATAAAGCTTTTCTTTTCCATAAATACTAGTGTTTGTGCATTATTTACCTCCTATAATTAGATATTGTTAGTTAAGAAGAATCCATAAAATGTATACTTCATCTGCCAAAAATTCCTAAAGGCTCCCAATTTGGATTCAGACATTTTATCTGCCAAAAATTACTTGATTTGGTTCATCAAGGTGAATTGTGAAGATTATAAATTAAATCAATTAAATCACCCTTTATTGTCATTCAACCATACAACCAATCATGTACAGTAGAACGAAATTGTGCTTTATCCTATCTACAGTGTAAATCACACACACCCCATAGTAAAATCAGAAGAATAACATGTTCTGTCCAACTTGTGAATAGTCTCAAAGGGCTGTTATAGCTCATAAATATGTTATTTCACCTGCCAAAAACTGATCAAAAGTCTTAATGTTAATTGAAATAGTTTAAAACTGATCAAAAGTCTTAATGTTAATTGAAATAGTTTTCATGCTTTAAAAATGACTTGATCTACTTGTTCAATGTTAAATTGTGAATAAAGCTTATAAATGTTATAATGTTATTTCAGCTGTAAACCTAGGGGAAACACTGACCAGTAAGTCTTTTTATCACAGGATTTATTCTGATAATGTAGTGCTAGCCACTATTAGGTATGTGGTTGTGCCTAGCAATCACAGATTCTGGCATTGGGGGGGGGGGATTCTGACAGGAAACTGTAAGACAATGAAAGTTTTTTTGCAGAAAAACAAGCATAAAATAAAGTACCATTTTAGACAATGTAGATTTGTTTTTATAGGGGATTTATATCCACTGGAGTGCATCTTTAAATACCAATTGATCTAATCATTTCATCAAGAACCAGCACGCAAACAACCACTTGGCTGATATAAGCGGCTCCACCCATTCCTGCCCCACTGAAAGCAAACTACTGCCAAAGCATGAATCCTTCTGCTGTGTGTAACATTACTTGACAATTTAAAGCAGTTCAGATTTGGCCATGCGTCTATCTGCGGCAGCACAGCCACTGGGATCCAAGACACCCCCCCCCCCCCCCAGTGGCACACAGACTGCTGTCACTGCAATATATGCAGGCTGTTTACTTATTCATGAATGGATTAAGGATACTAACTCAATCAATCTGCTCCCAGTTACCCGGGCTGACTTTATTAGATAACATTAATGATGAATTAGTTGTCCATAGGTGTCTGCTTTCTCTCTTGTCAGCAAATGCAATTCAAACGGCAGCACAATGCATATCGGCTGCAAATGGTTCAAAAACTCCAGGGATAATTGAGGCACAACTCAGCCCTATGAGCCAATAATTTATTGTCAGACCATACGCTGTCAAAGAATGAAAAATCACCCCATGGTTCACAATTGAAATACGTCGTGTAGTATCAGGTGCAGAGCAAGTGATGGAAAACAGCGCCGTTAAGCAGGAAAAAGTCACTTTCTCCCTGCTATAGCATATCAATTTCATGAGAAGGCAATAAGGTATGGCACCTATTATCCCTAGAGTCTGTCTTATGAAATAAGATTAAAAACAAAATAGAGCCTCGCAGACTTTAGCTTCACTTGTGAGATATGGCGATATTACAGCCATCAGTGCACGGAGAGCTGCCAGTATGGCGAACGCATTTATCACAAGCTATTTATTCATGTTCTAATACCCACACACACAGGCCCTGGCAGCAGGGACGCAGGACTCAACAACAAAAACCGCACGATATGCACGCCTGTGCATGTGGGCACCGCCGGCTCCATCAGCATCAGCAGCAGCTTTAAGCAAGTGCACTATGCCTGCAGACTTGAGAGGGCCGCTCCGTGCCGCGACCACACGTCTGAGGCCCCATCACACAGTAACCACACCTCCTGAAAGTGAAAACAAACGCACGCCTGCTCGCTGCCATCCTCGCGAAGCTATTCCGTCCCGATCCCCAAGAGTTGTGCGGCGAGGCTGCCGCCTTTGTCGGCACGCCGCACAAAAATAAAACACGAGGGGGGAGGAGGGGGGGGGGGCAGCACGGACACACACACACTTGCACAAGTCCACCAAACCACCTCCACGCCAACGTCACGGGTCCCTATCGCCCCGTCTCCCTCTCATTCATCGGCATGTATGAACTCGTACGAGACGGCCACAACAACCCCCCCCACACACACACACACGGACAGCTAGCATGTCGGCTACACGCTCCTAGCCCTAACCGTTACCCGTCCGTTAACCGGCCCCGGGCTGGTTTTCCGGTCCTCGAAGACGCTTCAGACTAACTACACACCCCACAGGTGCGCGCAGCAAACAGATACGCGAATGAGCGACAACGAGTGAAAAAACGCGGGGCAGTTTTGCGTGAATGCAGTGAGCACGGGTGCAAAGCGAACAACCCAGCTAAACGGGAGTGATAGTATCCGAGCTGTAACGCAGGAATAACGGCACCTGATGTTCATACTAACGGCGACCGCTATTTGATCGCCGGGATGTCAACCAGCGGCGACGCAGTCAACAGGCCGGGATGTAACGGGGGGGGGGGGGGGGGGGGACATTTGCGCTCCCTCCGCCGCTTCGCAGCGTCTCCGCCACGCAAAGGAAGGGGGCTTATTTCCTCCACTTACCCTGACACGGTGCGCCGGCTTCCTGAGGCATCCGACCCGGGACTGCTGGGGGTACGCCGGCTCTGTCCGGGATCTGTCACTCCACAAAAGTGAGCAGAAAGGCTGCGGCGGAAACAGGAACTGAGTACGCCTGGACGTCTGAATCCAGCAGTCGAAGCTGCTCTGTGGGGATCTGCTGAATGGCCAGTGTCAACATA
Source organism: Pholidichthys leucotaenia (assembly GCA_020510985.1). NCBI lineage: Eukaryota > Metazoa > Chordata > Actinopteri > Cichliformes > Pholidichthyidae > Pholidichthys > Pholidichthys leucotaenia. Next base: position 315,099,824 of record CM035842.1, read on the forward strand.
GACCGGAGAAGGGGGGAACCTCACATCCGGTCACAGGTTTTCAAAATAAGTGTGTCACTAACCTGAAACGTCTCTGCGGACTTTACTCCGTGTTGAGCGCGCAAGTTAGGCAATGAACAAGACAGTATTGTACTGTTACGGAGCATGATATTGAGGATTTGCAAGTGATGTCACTGGTCACGTGCTGGTCACGTGGACCGCCACTTTGATAGTCAAGCTTTGTGAAAGGAACAATGACAGACATGGTTTATCTTGGCATAAGACAACATTATTTCATTGAAATGCACAAAGTCTGTCAGTAAAAGTCATGTGGAGCGTTACAGAAGAACCCCAGGTGACTAAGGGCAGCTCTCACTTGTTCTGCAGAGGCTAGAAGCCAGGTGAAAGCTGCCATTCACCTGAGCAGCATGCATGCATTTTAAAAAAATGGTAATTAATGGCTAGAGTGGAAACAAAATGTGTATAAAAATAGTTTGTAAATTAAATTGAAGATATTTTCCAACTAAATACTGTAGCTAAACTGCTTAACCCACACTCGGCAGGGCTCCGGGGCAGACCTCGCTATTCAGTCTCCTCACGCTGTTCACCTTTTTATTTTTTTCACCTTCCTAAGTTTATATTGTATTGAAATTGTACTGCTAGAATATTTTTTTCAAGTGAGCAGAGACAGTCATGGATCATATCAACACTGACCCAGCCAGCAGTGATACTGGATGAGACCGATCTCTCAGAGCGCTCCACTAGCTTTAATGCGGCTGCCCGAGCTTATCGCCGGTAACAAAAAGCTCATCTGCCCCATTTTCCAGCAACAAGAGCCCTGTTGTTTCAACTATTCAGTCGGAAAATATCCTAAATATAATGAAGCAGCCTCAGCTAGCTGGAGGAGGTGAGCAGTCAAAAGAAATCCTGCCATCTTTTTTAGTTGATAATTTATTTAAAATAGCCAAAAAAATATAAATCTAGCTTGTCTCATAGTGGAAAGATTTCTCCCATCTGGCCTAAACAGTTAACCCCTACACAGCTCCAAAACAATAAAATAACCTGGCTAATCTCCTCCATTTTGCTGAAGTGCCTAATTGAAAAATATCCATGGGTCTTGCTTTTCTTTCTTAGTGTGAAACTGTTCAAACAATGTTCCCTTTGTACCTTTTTAAACAACAAGGTGTGGAGAGTGTAAATAATGAGGCAGGTTTATGAACAGATGACGTTTGTTACGCTCTCTCATCAGTCATACACAAAAAGCATGAAACAGCCAAGCCCGGTCTCTCCTTTTATCCCAACCGCTCCTCTTGCATCTGCAAGACATTTCACATCACATTGCATGATATTTAAAGTAGAACTGAACTGAATGGATCCAGCTGAGGCCCCTGTCCGGGAGGTCTTCAACTCCCACCTCCGGAAGAACTTCAACCACATTCCGAGGGAGTCTGGAGACATGGAGTCTGAATGGGCCATGTTCTCCACCTCTGTTGTTGAAGCGGCGGCCCAGAGCTGCGGCCGCAAGGTGGTCGGTGCATCTCGTGGTGGCAACCCCCGAACCAAGTGGTGGACACCAGTGGTGAGGGGGGCCATTAAGCTGAAGAAGGAGTCCTATCAAGCTTGGTTGGCTTGTGGGACTCCCGAAGCAGCTGAGGTGTACCGGCAGGCCAAGCGGAGTGCAGCTCGGGTGGTTGCTGAAGCAAAAACCCGGGTATGGGAGGAGTTTGGTGAGGCCATGGAACAAGACTTTCGGTCGGCTTCAAAGAGATTCTGGCAAACTGTTCGGCGGCTCAGGAGGGGAAAGCAGCTCCCCGTCCACACTGTGTATGGTGCGGATGGGACACTGTTGACTTCAACTGGGGATATCGTCGGGTGGTGGAAGGAATACTTCGAGGATCTCCTCAATCCCACTGATACGCCTTCCACAGAGGAAGCAGGGTTTGGGGACGAGGGGGATGACTCGCCTATCACAGGGGCTGAGGTCGCCAAGGTGGTTAAAAATCTCCTTGGTGGCCGGGCCCCGGGGGTGGACGAGATTCGCCCCGAGTACCTCAAGGCCCTGGATGTTGTTGGGTTGTCATGGTTGACACGCCTCTGCAACATTGCGTGGAGGTCAGGGGCAGTGCCTTTGGCATGGCAAACCGGGGTGGTGGTTCCTCTCTTCAAAAAAGGGGACCGGAGGGTGTGCTCCAACTTTAGAGGGATCACACTCCTCAGCCTCCCTGGGAAGGTCTATGCCAAGGTACTGGAGAGGAGAGTCCGGCCGTTGGTCGAACCTCGGATTCAGGAGGAGCAATGTGGTTTTCGTCCTGGCCATGGCACATCGGACCAGCTCTTTACCCTCTCGAGAATTCTTGAGGGTTCGTGGGAGTTTGCCCAACCAGTTTACATGTGTTTTGTGGACTTGGAGAAGGCATTTGACCGCGTCCCTCGTGGATTTTTGTGGGGGGTGCTTCGGGAGTATGGGGTATCGGGCTTGTTGCTACGAGCTATTCGGTCTCTGTACGACCGTTGTGAGAGTTTAGTTCGTATTGCCAACACTCGGTCGGAGTCATTCCCAGTGAGAGTTGGACTCCGCCAGGGCTGCCCTTTGTCACCGGTCCTGTTCATAATTTTTATGGACAGGATTTCTAGGCGCAGCCAGGGAATGGAGGGTGTCATGCTTGGTGACCACAGGATCTCATCTCTGTTGTTTGCAGATGATGTTGTCCTGTTGGCTTCATCCAGCAATGACCTACAGCTCTTGCTGGGACGGTTTGCCGCTGAGTGTGAAGCGGCTGGGATGAGAATCAGCACCTCCAAGTCCGAGTCCATGGTCCTCAGCCGGAAAAAGGTGGATTGTCCTCTCCGGGTTGGGGACAGGCTCCTGCCCCAAGTGGAGGAGTTTAAGTATCTTGGGGTCTTGTTCACGAGTGAGGGGAAAATGGAGCGAGAGATCGACAGACGGATTGGAGCAGCATCTGCAGTGATGCGGACGTTGTACCGGTCTGTTGTGGTGAAGAGGGAGCTTAGTTCTAAGGCAAAGCTGTCGATTTACCAGTCAATCTACGTTCCTACTCTCACCTATGGTCACGAGCTTTGGGTAATGACCGAAAGAACGAGATCGCGGATACAAGCGGCTGAAATGAGCTTTCTCCGTAGGATTGCTGGACTCACCCTCAGAGATAGGGTGAGGAGCTCAGTCATCCGGGAGAGGCTCAGAGTAGAACCGCTGCTCCTCCACATTGAAAGGAGTCAGTTGAGGTGGTATGGGCATCTGATTAGGATGCCTCCTGGACGCCTCCCACTTGAGGTGTTTCAGGCACGTCCCACTGGGAGGAGACCCCGGGGCAGACCCAGGACTCGGTGGAGAGACTATGTCTCCCAGCTAGTCTGGGAACGCCTTGGTATCCCCTCTGAAGTGCTGGAGCAGGTGGCTGGGGAGAGGGAAGTCTGGGCTTCTCTGCTTGAACTGCTGCCTCCGCGACCCGGACCTCCGGAAAAGCGGTAGAAGATGGATGGATGGATGGATGGATGAACTGAACGGCATTGAACGGCACTGGGTGATAGAACATACAATTATAAAGATAATTTATCATTGGCACCCCCTCCACAAATCCCGGAATCTTGGAGAAAATCGCGATTTTGAATTTCCCGCCCTGAAAAATCAGACAAATCCGCAGATTAACCGGAAGTGCAGCCGGAGTTCCGCGTGCCGTCATGAGTGTGACACAGTCCTCCATGTTTACCATTGCGAGCACGTCGACACTAGTTGTTTTTGGTGCATTTTGTCATGATAGTCGACTACAAAACACTTCCAACACCTGGGAAGATCTGTTCAGTGGCCAAGGAAAGCTGTCATGGCGACGAAAGAAAAGAAAGGGGGAGGAAAAGCGACCGGGAAGTGATGCGTTTCTAGATATAGATATTACAGTGATCCCTCACTTATCGCGTTTAATGGGGACCAGAACCGACCGCGAAAAGTGAAAAACCATGAAGTAGCGTCACCCCCCCCCCCCCCCAAGGGCGTCGCAAGCACTATTTTGCACAAGAAGGCTCAAGAGAACAGCGAAAAGTGCCACTAAGCAACACGAGCGATAAAGAAGGCGCTCTGCAGGGAGAGAAGCTGGGTAAAACGTCTCGGCCAATCAGCTTGCGAGATTCCCGAGCAGTGAAGAGGTGGGTGGAGAGGAGTGGAGCGGTGGTCAGAGAGGTGGATTTTGAGTTGTGCGGGCTCTCTGTGTTGATACCTGATGGACTACATTAGAACATACCTGATGGACTACATTAGAACATCAGGTATCAACACGGAGAGCCCGCACAACTCAAAATCCACCTCTCTGACCACCGCTCCACTCCTCTCCGCCCACCTCTTCACCGCTCGGGAATCTCGCAAGCTGATTGGCCGAGACGTTTTACCTCGCAAGCTGATTGGCCGAGACGTTTTACCCAGCTTCTCTCCCTGCAGAGCGCCTTCTTTATCGCTCGTGTTGCTTAGTGGCACTTTTCGCTGTTCTCTTGTGCCTTTTTGTGCAAAATAGTGCTTGTGACGCCCTTGGGGGGGGGGGGTGACGCTACTTCGCGGTTTTTCACTTTTCGCGGTCGGTTCTGGTCCCCATTAAATGCGATAAGTGAGGGATCACTGTATTCCCCGGCGGCGGACCTCGCCTCTGCATCGCCGTCTGCCAGCTGCTGTCACAGGTGCATTAGGTCTCTGTCTCCCGGGCTCGCCCTTGTGCACGCCTGCCACCTGCCACACTCCTGCATCCTCCTCTGTCTCGTCACCGATCCTGAATGCCTCTTCACTCTGAAAACTCTGGTTTTCTTGACTGCTGGAACTGCTATCTGCCATTGTTGTTTTGTTTAGGGATCACACTCATGACGTCACGCAGCGTCGTCTGCACTACTTCCGGTTTGTTTGGCACTGCCAGCCAGAGGCAAAAGTTTATCGGCTTATAGCCTGGCCATCGCACGGCCTAAAAATTTCTTTTATGTGTTGAAAAATACAATAGGTAATAAGGAATTAATCTGCTATTCTACTTTTTGCGCCAAAAGGTGGGTTCAGTTCTACTTTAACATCACAATACATTCACCCTTAAACCCCCTGACTATTGTCCTCCTCTGTTTACACTCTGCCCCTGACTGAGATGCTGTCTGAGCTGATTCACCCAAGTCTCTACAATATGCATTTTATCTCTGCTGCCCCCCCCCCCCCCAGACAGAGTTTCAGTCGTCACACCTTTTGGGCTTCAGTCTCCTCCCATATCTGCTGTAACGGGGGTTTCTGTGCTGGTGGGGGGCTGCTGGAAGTGTGTCTGACTGCGGGTGGGCCATGGCGGGGGGGGTGGGGAATCCGTTTTGCCCGTGTGGCTGTCCTGGTGAATCGTTTGCCTGTGGAGTTCTCAGTGGGGGTCTTCCACGCCGAGGGGCCCGAGCCAGCAGCACTTGCTCGTCCGCCACTACAAAGGCAGGCTTAAGTCTGTCTATGCATATTTTCTCCCGACGACCCCCCAAGTCTAACAAAAAATGCTTGTCCCCTGTTTCCAGCACTCTGAACGGGCCATCATAGGGTGGCCGCAATGGAGGGCGGTGGGCATCGTGCCTGACGAACACGAACGCCGCGTTCTTTAAAGTTTTTGGCACGAAAGCGCGTGGAAAACAGTGGTGGGCCGGGCCGGGCAGCGTGCCTGTGTCTGCACTATGCTGCAAACGCTGAGACGGGCAGTTGTCCGGCGTGGGATTATCTGGCAAAAATTCCCAGCCGCAGTGGCTGAGAAAAAACAAGCTCTGCCGGGGAATCCTCCAAATCCTCTTTTGGTGCAGAACGCAACCCCAATAAAACCCACGGCAACCGGTCTACCCAATTTGCATCCGTCAATGAAGCCCTGAGTGCTGCTTTCAGTGACCTGTGAAAACGCTCGCATAACCCATTGGCCTGTGGGTTGTATGCAGTTGTGCGATGAATTGCAACACCCAGGCTGCGGGCCATCGCGGACCAAAGTTCAGAAACAAACTGAGGGCCCCTATCGGACGTGATGTCGGACGGGATTCCAAAACGCGTCACCCACGTTATCAAAAAAGCGTGCGTCACGTCCGCAAACGTGGTTGCCGCCAGCAGGACTGCTTCTGGCTAGCGTGTGGTGCGGTCCACCACTGTCAGAAGATGCGTGCACCCCTGCGATGGCGGGAGGGGGCCCACGAGGTCCACGTGAACATGGTCGAATCTTTTAGCCGGTATACTAAACGGCTCCAAAGGAGCCTTCGTGTGTCTGTGCACTTTGGCTCGTTAGCACGCTACGCAGGCTGCAGCCCACTCTTTCACTTGTTTACACAGGCCTGGCCACATGAACTTCGCTCCCACCATTTTGACTGGCACGCGCACTCCCGGGTGCGCCAGAGCGTGAACTGACTCAAACACGCGGCAGCGCCACGCGACCGGGACCACCGGGCGCGGGCGTCCCATGGAGACGTCGCAGATTAGGGGGGGGGTTGCCATCCTGTAGTACTCTGCTCTCCAGCCTTAACCCTGTTGGTCCAGACTGGAGCGCTGCATGTCCGTATCGCCAATCTGCTCTGCGGCCATGGCTGTATAATCTATCCCTACGCAGACCGGGGCCACTACCGCGTGCGAGAGGCAGTCCGCCACCACATTCAGTTTACCCGACACATGCTGAATATCGGTCGTAAACTCCGAGATCATGGCCAGCTGTCTCTGCTGCCGGCCCGACCATGGTTCCGAAACCTTGGCCATCGTGAACGTCAGCAGCTTGTGGTCCACGAACGCAGTGAAGCTGCACCCTTCCAGCCAGAACTGGAAGTGGCGTATGGCCAGGTGGAGAGCCAGCAACTCCCTGTCAAACGCACTGTATTTACGCTCACTGTCGCTCAAAGCCCTGCTGAAAAAGGCGAGCGGCTGCCAAGAACCGGCAACACGTTGCTCCACGACGGCCCCTATGGCCACGTCCGAGGCGTCGGTAGTGAGTGCTATCTGGGCCACCGGGTCTGTGTGCGCCAACAGTGCGGCGTTTGCCAGGGCTGCTTTAACCTCAGAGAATGCCTGCTCTCGCTCCGGAGTCCATTCGACTCCATCCGTGGGTTTCCATCTCTTGAGCGCGGCATACAATGGCTGCATGAGTTGAGCTGCGAGGGGGAGGAACCGGTTATAAAAGTTAACCATCCCCAAAAATTCTTGCAGCGCCCTGACCGTCTGAGGCCGGGGAAAGTTCGCCACGCCGCGCAGTTTGTCGGGCAAGGGTATCGCTCCCTCCGGTGAGATGCGGTGCCCCAAAAAATCTATCCCCGTCATGCCAAACTGGCACTTCACTTTGATTTGATTATTAACCCGTGCTCCTCCAACCTCTGGAAAACCGTCCTGAGGTGGGTTACGTGTTCGATTTCGGACGCACTGGCTACCAGGATATCATCCAGATAGACGAACACAAATGGGAGATCGCGCAGCACCGCATCCATCATGCGCTGGAACGTCTGTGCCGCTCCTTTTAATCCGAATGGCATGCGCAGAAACTCGAACAAGCCGAACGGAGTTATTACCGCTGTTTTGGGTACGTCCTCCACACACACTGGGACCTGGTGGTAACCGCGGACCAGGTCTGTTTTACAAAAAATGCGTGCTCCGGCGAGGTGAACGGAAAAATCCTGAATGTGGGGAATCGGGTAGCGGTCATGTGCTGTGGCATTATTCAATCTGTGGAAATCACCGCACGGTCGCCACGACCCCTCAGCCTTAGGGACCATGTGTAGCGGGGATGCCCATGGGCTGTTCAAACGCCTGATGATGCCCAATCTTTCCAGGTTGGCAAACTCCTCACGCGCTATGGCCAGTTTAGCTGCGTCCAAGCGCCGAGGTCGTGCAAAAACGGGCGGCCTGGTGGTGGTTATAAAGTGCTCCACCCCGTGTTTAGCGATGGCCGCTGAAAACGTTGGGACCGTGAGTGCTGGGAACTGAGTGAGCAGTGTGTGGAACTTACTGCCTGGAGCTGTGACGTTGGCTTGTGTTACTGGCCCGGCCCCTCGAGCAAAGGTCTTAATGCCCGAGCCGTTTACTGCCACCAGCCCGGGACCGCTAGGTCCTGCCAGCCGGTCGGCGTAGGTCGGCAGGATGATGCTCTTCTGGGCTCCGGTGTCTACGAGGAAACGCCTCCCTGAGCGCGAGTCCGTCACGTAGAGCAGCTTGTTCTCTTCGCCGGCGGTTGCAGCTGCTACCGACTGCTGGCCTTGGCGTTTCCCGAGCGCTTGAATTGTCACGGTGGTGCACATCTGCATGCGTTCTCTCTGAAGCGGCGGTGGTAGAAGCAGGGCGTGTCTCTCTGGTGCTCCTTGGACCCCGCTGCCGCTACCGTCGGTAGCTCCTCGCCTCCTCTGGTCGTCTCGCTGGGTTCCGACGCCGCTGCGTTGACTGTGAGCGCTTTGGTGGTGAGGATGATCCGGTCTGCCTCCTGGGCTAGCGCACGGTAGTCACGCATGGCCAGCAACGGCGAATTGGCCAGAACCGCCCTCGCCTCTGTGGGAAGGTTCTGGAGGAAAAGGTGGGCAAACAGAAAATGCCCGTCGTCCGTGCCCATTAACGCCAACATCTTCTCCATCAGGTCTATGGCTGAACCCTCTCCTAACTCGGAATGCCTCAGGAGCCTCTCTGCTCTCTCACTGTCCGAGAGCGTGTAGCGCCGGGTCAGCACAGCCTTGAGAGCCTCGTATCTGTTGTGGGCTGGGGGCTGGTTGAGCAGGCTCGCTACCTGCTGAGCTGTGCGAGCATCCAGCGCTGCAACCACGTAGTAAAACTTGGTGTCATCTGCTCTTATTTCCCGGAGGGTGAACTGGGGCTCGGTGTGGTGGAACCAAGAGCACGGGTTGTGCTGCCAAAAGTCCGGTAGCTTGACTGAAACAGCGCACGCGTTGCTGGGGGTTCCCGTCTGGGCCGACTCCGGGGTTCTTGCCTCGTGTTCCATAATTCGTCCAGGGTCACCAGTGTGGAGAGTGTAAATAATTTCCAATCCAAGATGGCGCCCACAGCGGTCGACATGGTGCTTCGCTGCGCTCTTTGTTTGTTTTTGTTTGTCAATTGTGTGTCTGCTTGCACTTATACCCGTGAAGAACTTTTAAATATCAGGACTTTGACCCCCACGGACCTCCTCCCAGTTTTTCTAGCCCCTGCCGCCGATCTGGTTTATTGTTTGGCTCGGAAAGTGAGACGGCGGAAGAGAGGAAGACGAGCGGGCGCTCTCGTACGACTTCGCAGGAGAGGCTCGCGAACGGCGCTGCCTGGCATATTTCTGTCCAATACCAACTCTCTCTCTAACAAGGTGGATGAACTGAGACTGCTGATGCGTTTTAAGGACCTCGCCTCCTCAGCTGTCCTCTGCTTTACTGAGACCTGGCTCCGGGAAAATATACCGGACAGCGCGCTGCGCCTCGACGGCTTCCAGCTCTTCCGTGCTGATCGTGACACAGAGCTTTCCGGCAAGACCACAGGAGGCGGAGTCTGCTTCTACATCAACTGTAGCTGGTGCTCTGATGTAACGGAAATTTCCAAACACTGTTCTCCTGCCTTGGAATTTCTTGTTATCAACTGCAAGCCTTTTTATTCCCCACGGGAGTTTGCTTCTTTTATACTGATCGCTGTGTACGCCCCTCCCGACGCGGACACGCGCGAAGCTCAGCGCGTGCTCGCGGATCACATTCAACACACAGAGCGGAGTTTTCCAGACTCGCTGATTATTGTGGCTGGCGACTTTAATCAGTGCAATCTGAGCCACGATCTCCCCCGCTACAAACAGTTTATTAAATGCCCCACCAGAGGATTAAACACACTGGATCACTGTTACACCACAGTGAAAGACGCATATCGCGCTGTCCCTCGAGCTGCGCTGGGATTATCTGATCACGTGATGGTTCACCTCATTCCCACATACAGACAGAGATTGAAGCTCACTAAACCTGTTGTGAGCACTACGAAGATACGGACCAGTGATGCTGAGGAGAAGCTGGAAACGTGCATGGAAATATCTGACTGGGGCATGCTTAAAGGAGCCACGCATGATCTGGATGAGTACACGGACACTGTGAACTCATATATCCACTTTTGTGAAGAGAACATTCTTCCATCACGCACCAGGGTGAGTTACTCTAATGACAAACCCTGGTTCACAGCTAAGCTCAGACAGATCAGGAAGGAGAAGGAAGCAGCGCTGAAAAGTGGAGACAGGGACTGCTACAGGGAGGTTAAATATCGGTTTAACAGAGAGCTGAAGAGGGCTAAATCTGTGTACTCAGAGAGACTCCAGCAGCAGTTCACTGCTAATGATTCGGCTTCCGTGTGGAGAGGACTGAGGCAGATCACCAACTATCGGCCTCAGGCTCCTAAAGGTCAGGATGACAAAGCCCTTTGTCAGAGACTGTCCCAACACTATGCCCGTTTTGACACCTCGTCATCTGTGTCCAACTCCCCCCCTCCCTCCAGCTCCACAGCCTCCACATTCCCTACTTCATTTAAGGCACCCCCCCCACCTCCCCCCCTCCCCTTATCATCAGTGAGCAGGATGTGCTCAAACAGTTCTCCAGACTGAACCCGCGCAAGGCCCCCGGCCCAGACGGCGTGTCTCCCTCCACCCTGAGACTCTGTGCGAAACAGCTGGCTCCTGTATTCACAGACATTTTTAACACCTCCCTTAAGTTATGCCACGTGCCATCCTGCCTCAAATCCTCCACCATCATCCCTGTCCCCAAGAAGCCACGGATCACTGGACTTAATGACTACAGACCTGTAGCGCTCACCTCTGTAGTCATGAAGTCCTTTGAGCGCCTGGTCCTGTCCCACCTCAAGTCCATCACCACCCCTCTCCTGGACCCGCTGCAGTTTGCCTACCGAGCCAACAGGTCTGTAGACGATGCAGTCAACCTGGCCCTCCACTCCATCCTGCAGCACCTGGACTCCCCGGGAACCTACGCCAGGATCCTGTTTGTGGACTTCAGCTCCGCATTCAACACCATCCGCCCCGCTCTGCTCCGGGACAAGCTGTCCCTGCTCAACGTGCCTGACTCCCTCTGCAGGTGGATCATCGACTTCCTGACGGACCGGAGGCAGCATGTGCGGCTGGGAAAGACTGTCTCAGACTATACTAGCATCAGCACCGGATCACCCCAGGGCTGTGTACTTTCCCCCCTACTCTTCTCCCTTTACACCAACTCCTGCACCTCCAGCCACCAGTCTGTCAAGTTGATCAAGTTTGCGGACGACACCACCCTCATCGGGCTCATCTCCAATGGCGACGAGTCCGCCTACAGGAGAGAGGTGGCCCAGCTGGCGTCCTGGTGCAGCAATAACAACCTGCAGCTGAACGCTCTGAAGACAGTGGAGATGATTGTAGACTTCAGGAAAGTCACTACTCCTCTGCCCCCCCTCACCCTCTCAGGCTCTCCCATCACCACTGCTGATTCCTTCCGCTTCCTAGGCACTACCATCACCAGGGACCTCAAATGGGAGCTGACCATCAGCTCACTCATCAAAAAAGCCCAGCAGAGGATGTTCTTCCTGCGGCAGCTGAGGAAGCTCAAGCTACCCACCAAGATGTTAGTGCAGTTCTACACAGCCATCATCGAGTCCATCCTCACCACCTCCATAACCGTGTGGTACGCAGGAGCCACTGCCAGGGACAGACTAAGGCTGCAGCGCGTCGTGCGCACTGCTGAGAAGGTGATCGGCTGCAAGCTCCCATCTCTCCAGGATCTGTACATCTCCAGGACCCGGAGGCGTGCTGGCCGGATCATAGCCGATCCCTCACACCCTGGTCATGTACTGTTTGCCCCCCTCCCCTCTGGTAGAAGACTTCGGTCCATCCAGACTAAAACCTCCCGTCACATGAACAGCTTCTTCCCCTCTGCCATTAGACTGCTGAACACTAAGTGACTCTCGTGCACCATGTACAGCAGCTCAACCAGACTCATGTCAATCATCACTGTTTTCTTCCTGCATTACCGACTGCACTATATAGTTCTCCACAGTATCTGCTGCTGGCTAATATATATTTTAACTGTTGACCAGTATCACTTAATCTTATCCTACACTTTATTACATGTATAGTTTATTTCTCTTATCTTATCATGTTTAATGTTGCAGCATTGTACCGAGACAAATTCCTAGTTTGTGTACTACATGAACAATGGCAATAAACCTGATTCTGATTCTGATTCTGATTCTGATTCTGAACAGACGACGTTTATTACACTCTCTCATCAGTCATACACAAAAAGCATGAAACAACCAAGCCCGGTCTCTCCTTTTATCCCAGCCGCTCCTCTCGCATCTGCAAGACATTTCACATCACATTGCATGACACTTAACATCACAATACATTCACCCTTAAACCCCCCGACTAAAAGCATTTAATCCAAGCATTTCAAAAGCATTTAATCCAAGTATGAAGGTGGGAAGCGGCTGGCAGAGTGATCTAAATGTACCCTTCCCATGATGAATTCTCAACTTTGTGTCCCAGTCTTGACTGTTTCTCACTACCATCTTTCACTTCCTTGTTTGCAACTCATTTTCAGCTTTGCATTTTCTTTAATTTAACCTTTATTTATAGAGGGAAGTGCCATTGAGAGGCAACCTCTCTTTTTCAATGAAGCCTTGTTCACACTCACACCTGGAAGCTGCCCAGTACAACCACAGACTGACCTGTGGCCACTGAGCAGCTCCACTGGAGCAGCTGGGGTTAAGGGCCTTGCTCAAGGGGTTAAGGAGGGTGGGGAAAACACTGCTATGTTATCTGTCCCACCCAGGTCTAATCCTGCCGGCCCAGGGATTGAACCAGCGACCTTCCACTCACCAGTCCACATCCTTAACCATTAGGCCACCACTGCTTCCATTTAACTTTCTTTAGGCGTTAAGCAGACATTTTTAGGTGGTTAAAGGTACAGATAGGGTTAGGGACTAAAAAAAAAACAAAAAACAAAATGGTAAAAGTTCAGGAAAATTGCCAAAGTCAGGGTTTTTTGAGGGTTTAATTTACATTCATTGTAAATGTAACCCTCAGACATGTTTCTTTGTCACTGAGCCCAGTTACATGGTTACAATAATCTGACAATTGGGAATAAACAGATAATGGTAATAATCAGATCTGCTGTGTACATGCACTGACTAAATGGATTATTAGGCAATAAACTACTTGAGTTAATAAGATAAACCTTTATTAGTCCCACAATGGGGAAATTACAGGATAATGTGAATTCTTTTAACCTGATAATGCCCTTTATGGACGGCAGTGGCTCAGGAGGTAGAGCGGGTTATCCATTAACCAGAGGGTTGCTGGTTCGAATTCTGCTCTCCCCAGCCATCCTGCCATTGTGTCCCTGGGCAAGACACTTTACCCACCTTGCCTCCAGTGTCCATGGCACTGGGTACAAATGTGAATAAAGGTTCAGCAGTGGTTGGAGACGCCGTTGGCGCGGATTGGCAGCCATGCTTCCATCAGTCTGCCCCAGGGCACCTGTGGCTACAGTAGTAGCTTACCACTACCATTGTCTGTCTGTGAAGTGAATGAAAAATGGGCTCATTGTAAAGCACTTTGGGTATAATATTACAGCCACTCACCATCAGGATGGACCATTGCCGCTAGCTCTGGTTAGTTCATTCCACCTGTCACCCCCAATCTGACACCCCAGGACAGGATTTATTAATTTTTTTATGATTAATCTTTTCCCTAGCAAATTTGCAGCATTGAAATAAAGAAAATCATTGCGCAGATGTACTGATAATGTCCAGAATTACATCACAGAAAAGATTCAGATAATATATAAATACTGTCTACACAGGGAGCTTCGTCTGACTTTCTGCCACAGATTAATTTTGTCAAGTTTCATTTATTTTGAAGATTCAGTGGTCACACTTCCTGTTTATGTGCAGCTCTTGTTGCCTGGCTTGATTGTAGCTGATGCAGACCCTGATGGGAGTCAGGGGAAGCTATAGTGCGCCCACTAGTGTTCAGCTGCTGTACTGTAACAGGGTAACAGACGGGTGGTGATGGAGGTCACACCTCAGCGTGACACTGGGCCCTCAGGGTGGTACGTGTTCCATGGTGTTTAAGGTAAATTTTTGAGGAAAATAAAATGTGACAAAACAAGTGGCCAGATTACAAGAAAAAAATGGCAAATTTATGAGGAAAAAAATGGCAAATTTAAATTTAAGGAAAGTTAAGGAACAAAATTTAAAAATTTGGGTAGAAATAATAAATATTCATAGTTTTCTCACAGATTTAGAGCAAATAACCCAAGCAATTGTGTTTTCTGATGAAGAATCGGTCTGTGTCTATTTTACTTTGCAAGGCTGCATTGAATATAGCTTAAATCTGCACCGGATGGCCTAATTTAAAATGCACATCACCATTGGATTGTACTTTACAACATTTTAAAACAAATGTGCAACATTTTCCCCTCCAGTCTGAGATTCATTCATTCATTTACTCCTCAGATGTCCCTAAATCCCAAATCATTGTCATATTGGTGCAGCATCATGCAGAAGAGTGAGTTTTGTCACGGTATCAATGTTACCCAATGCTCTCTGCAGTTACTTTAAAACTTACAAAGTTAGCACAACTCAGCACAATGAATATCACTGAACAAACAGTACAATAAGAGAAGTTTTTCAGCCTTGTCTGATTATAGGCAAAAGTTAGGAGAAGAAAACTATTCTATTCCCTTTTTTGTTTCTTTTTGATGGAATAAAGATTTGTCATTCTCTTGGGAATGGATCATTTCCCAGCTGCTCTGCTGATGCTTTATATAAATTATCTTATCTAATAATAATATTACTTTATGACTGTCATTCTCACAAAAAGTTTTTTCCAACATAGGGTTAGTACTAATCTATCTATCTATCTATCTATCTATCTATCTATCTATATATATATATATATATATATATATATATATATATATATATATATATATATATTACATCACACAGTAGGGCTATATAACATAACCCTTTATTAGTCCTACAATGGGGAAATTTACAATGTTGAAGCAGCAAAGGGATAGCACCACTCAGAACACCAATAAATAAGAAAAAAAACAGTATATACAGTGCAAGTCAGAGAAAGTAGAATCTTTTTTTTTAACAGTTAAAAAATATTGACACTATATTTCACAGTTGAATGAGTACAGTGTTGCTACCATCCATCCATCCATCCATCTTCTTCTGCTTAATCCTTTTCGGGTTGCCGGGGGGGGGGGGGTATCCCAGCAACACCAGTTGAAGGTGTTGTTACCACCTTCAACAATTATTTGTCTTAACAGTGTACTGGAAAGAAACATCCCTACTGTGCAAAGTAGTAGCGTTATGTGCGGCCTCTATAGCAGTGCAGATTGACGAGTCTGACAGAAGTAGGTAGAAAGAACTTGTGAAACCTCTCCCTTGAGCACTTTGGATGTATCAGCCTGCCACTAAATGATCTCCTCAGTGCACTCAGTGTGTCCCACATGGGGTGTTGTCAGATTGGGTACAGGGAGGACTCGCATGCAGGCAAGATCAAGTGCAAAAATAATTATTTATTAACAAAACTGAAATAAACAAATGAATGGTAGCACGTGGGCTGCAAACAAAAACAAAAAGCAAACAGACCGACTGACAAACTGGACTGAACTGGAATATACAGTGGTGTGAAAAAGTGTTTGCCCCCTCCTGATTTCTCATTTTTTCATATGTTTGTCACACTTAAATGTTTCAGATCATCAAACAAATTTAAATATTAGACAAAGATAACACAAGTAAATACAAAATGCAGTTTTTAAATGAAGGTGTTTATTATTCAGGGTAAAAAAAATCCAAACCTACATGGCCCTGTGTGAAAAAGTGATTGCCCCCTAAATCCAGTAACTGGTTTGGCCACCCGTAGCAGCCACAACTACAATCAAGCATTTGCGATAACTGGCAGTGAGTCTTTTACAGCGCTGTGGAGAAATTTTGGCCCACTCATTGTTGCAGAAATGTTGTAATTCAGCCACATTAGAGGGTTTTTGAGCATGAACTGCCTTTTAAAGGTTATGCAACAGTATCTCAATCAGATTCAGGTCAGGACTTTGACTAGGCCACTCCAAAGTCTTCATTTTGTTTTTCTTAAGCCATTCAGAGGTGGACTTGCTGGTGTGTTTTTGGATCATTGTCCTGCTGCAGAACCCAAGTGCTCTTCAGCTTGAGGTCATGAACAGATAGCCGGAAGTTCTCCTTCAGGATTTTTTGGTAGACAGCAGAATTCATTCATTCCACCATATTTTACTGTTGGTATGATGTTCCTTTTCTGGAATGCTGTTACTTTTACGCCAGATGTAATGGGACACACACTTTCCAAAAACTTCTACTTTTGTCTCGTCAGTCCACAGAGTATTTTCCCAAAAGTCTGGGGGATCATCAAGATGTTTTCTGGCAAAACTGAGATGAGCCTTTATGTTCTTTTTGCTCAGCAGTGGTTTTCGTCTTGGAACTCTGCCATGCAGGCCATTTTTGCCCAGTCTCTTTCTTATGGTGGAGTCATGAACACTGACCTTAACTGAGGCAAGTGAGGCCTGCAGTTCTTTGGATGCTGTTGTGTGGTCTTTTGTGACCTCTTGGATGAGTTGTTGCTGCGCTCTTGGGGTAACTTTGGTCGGCCGGCCACTCCTGGGAAGGTTCACCACTGTTCCATGTTTTCACCATTTGTGGATAACGGCTCTCACTGTGGTTCGCTGGAGTCTCAAAGCTTTAGAAATGGCTTTATAACCTTTTCCAGACTGACAGATCTCAAATACTTTGTTTCTCAGTTGTTCCTGAATTTCTTTGGATCACAGCATGATGTCTAGCTTTTGAGGACATTTTGATCTACTTTACTTTGTCAGGCAGGTCCTATTTAAGTGATTTCTTGATTGAGAGCAGGTGTGGCAGTAATCAGACCTGGGCGTGACAAGAGAACTTGAACTCAGCTTTCCAAATATGTGATAAACCACAGTTAATTTATGTTTTAACTGGTGGAGGAAATCACTTTTTCACACAGGGCCATGTAGGTTTGGAATTTTTTTTACCCTTAATAAAGAACACCTTCATTTAAAAAGTGCATTTTTGTCATGGTCTACTCTGTGCTTATTGCCATCAGCTGCACACACACCTGCTCTCCATCTAGACCTGGCCTATTTATACCGCGCTGCCCTGGCTTCAGTGCGGAGTTGTCTTACTGTGCTCCAGACAAGCTTCATCTGCCATTCTCGACGTCGCACCACAGCCTCTTGTTGACCTTGTTTCAAGCCTGCTGCCACCGTAGTCTGAAGGACCTCACCTGCAGCCCATGTAAGCCCATTCATTCCTCTCACCTTGTCTACTAGTCCCCTGTGCACAGGTGGAGCTCCGTGGCGGTGGATTCTCCTCTCCTCTGTGGCGGCAGACTCCTCACCTTCCCCTCCACTCCACACCACACCTTCATCTCCAAGCCCACACACCAGCAGGAGCTGTACCATCTCTGCAGACACTGTCCTCCTGGCCATAGCCACCGCGCTGAACCTGAGCCGTCCACCATCCCTGCATACAGTAAGCCACAGACTAAACTGTTCGTCTCCTGCAGTTTCCACCACTAACTGTCCCACTTCTGTGTGTTCCTAGGGTTGCCAGGCCGTATGGTGTCCTGCTCTGTTCCCTGCAGTTCCTGCTCACACTTACACACCGCTTTGGTGTGCCGGATAAATAACATGGATATCCGAATAGATCAATTGGCTTATCAGTAGCAATCTATACTGACCCAATTAGCTCGTGTTACGGACCGGTTGGACCGGCTAACTAGTCCCCAGGCATTTCCCCTGGCTTCTCCTGCCCCAAGTAGCTCCTCAGCTCCCGCAGCTCCCCGGCTAACCAGTTCAGACAGGGGCCCTCTGCCCGGCTGACCCCCGTCCCAACTCCCAACCACTTTAACGGTAAAGTAGGGGAGGCTAGGGGTTTGGTCATGCAGTGTGAGGTAGTATTCCAGCGGGTACCCGAGGATTTCACCACAGACCATAGCAAGATTGGTTATATTATTAATTTACTGGAAGGGCAAGCGTTAGCCTGGTCTTATGCAGTTATGGCTAGAGCTAACTATGCCAGCTTGACTTATAACCATTTTATTGGGGAATTTAATGAAGTATTTGATCATTCCGACCGGGACAGTGTGCTTACCTCTTGGTTGCTAAATCTGAGACAGGGTACCAGGGCTGTGGCTGACTACGCCGTCGACTTCCGGGTGGTGGCTACAGAGGTGGGGTGGGAGGACGCTTCCCTGTGTAGTATCTTTGTCAGGAGCCTCAGCCCTCATCTTCGGGATGAGCTAGTGCCCTTGGAGAAACCAACTAGGCTATCCGAGCTAATTTCCTTAGCCATCAGCTTAGATAACAGGTTGAGGGAACGGGCAATAGAACGTAAATCTTAAGGTCGCTCGGGTGCCCAGTACCACCGCGCCCCTCAACCTCCCCTATTGGCCTCTGACTCCTCTGAGGCCCCGGAACCAATAGTAGTGGGTCAGTCCAGGTTGTCTCCGGTGGAGAAACAGCGCCGCCATGAGTTGGGGTTGTGTCTCTATTGTGGGAGCGAGGAGCATGAGGTAGCGACATGTCATCTTCAGCCAAAAGGGGGAGTCCGTGCGTCACTTTAGGGTGACTCACGGACTCACATCAGCCAAATCCCCTATCGAGACTTCTCCTCCCCATTCATTTCATGCACAAACATAAAGAAATTCTCACGCAGGCTTTGATCGACTCAGGGGCAGAGCAGAGTTTTATTTCTAGGGACCTGGCAACCCAGTTGGGCCTTCCCTGTCTCCCACTTAAGTCTCCATTACATCTCATTGCCCTATCCAAAGTTCCTATGGCTGTAGTTTCTCAGCAGACTGCCCAGTATCTGTCATCATTTCTGGAAATCATCAAGAGGAGTTGCAGTTCGTTGTGCTATCGGTTTCTTCATCCCCAGTCATTCTTTGTTTTCCCTGGTTGCGTCTCCACAATCCGGCTATAGACTGGCGCACGGGGAATGTTGGGTCGTAGAGTTCATTTTGTCTCGGCGCCTGCCTCCAATCAGCCGCTTGCTCGCCGCCCGTGCCCTTGGGGGCTCCCATCGCCTCACCTCCCGACCTGTCTAGAGTTCCCCCAGAGTATCATGACCTCGGAGCCACTTTAAGCAAGACCCAAGCCCTGTCCCTTTCCCCCCCACCAGCCGTATGATTGAGCCATAAATCTCCGTCCCGGAGCCCCGCTTCCGTCGAGCTGTTTGTACAGCCTGTCACCTCCGGAGCGGGAAGCTACGGACGCTTATATTAAGGAATCGTTAAGCTCTGGAATAATCCGGCCGTCTTCTTCGGCGAAGGGGGAGGGATTTGTTTTTGTCGGCAAGAAGGACGGTTTCATGAGGCCATGTATCGACTTTAGGGAACTGAATAATATCACAGTCAAGGACAAATACACCCTTCCCTTGCTCAACATTGCCTTCGACTCCCTCCAGAGGGCGTCGTGGTTCACCAAGCTGGACCTCCGCAATGCCTATCATTTGGTGCGGATCCGGGAAGAAGATGAGTGGAAGACAGGGTTTTGGACCCCTAGCGGTCACTTTGAATATCTGGTGATGCCCTTCGGTCTAATCAATGCTCCAGCGGTGTTTCAGCGCCTTATTAATGATGTGTTGAGGGACTTCCTGGGTGTATTTGTATTTGTTTACCTGGATGACATCTTGATCTTTTCTCAGTTCTTAGAAGAACATCGAGTGCATGTGAGGCGAGTGCTTCAGCGGCTGTTGGAGAATAAGCTGTATGTCAAAGCCAAAAAGTGTGACTTCCATGTCTCCAAAACGTCCTTTCTGGGATTCATCATCTCTCACAAGGAGATACTCCCGGATCCCGGCAAGATTAAGGCGGTGGTGGAATGGCCGACCCCCTCCTCCAGGAAGCAGCTTCAGCATCCTTGGGGTTTGTGAATTTTTACCGCTGCTTTATTAAGAACTACAGTGTGCTGGCTCTCTTCTTGACGTGCCTCACCTCACCCAAAGTGCCCTTTCAATGGACGGAGGAGGCGGCTACGGCCTTTTTGGTTCTCAGGGAACGGTTCTCCGATTCCCCCATCCTGGTGCAGGTGGATCCGGCTGTTCAGTGTTTGGTGGAGGTGGACGCCTCGGATTCAGGAGTGGAGGCCGTTCTGTCCCAGCATTCCCCGACGGATGGCAAGATTCGACCGTGTGCTTTCTTCTCCTGGTGGCTGTCCCCGGCAGAATGCAATTACAGCATCGGTGACACAGAGCTCCTGGCAGTCAAGCTCGTATTGGAGGAGTGGCGTCATTGGCTGGAGGGGGCCTCTCAGCCGTTCGTGGTCTGGACAGACCACAGGAACCTGTAGTACCTTCGGACGGCCAAGCACCTGAATGCTCGCCAGGCCCGCTGGTCCTTGTTTTTTGGGCGCTTTGATTTTACCATCACGTACCATCCTGGGTCCAAGAACACCAAGCCGGACGCCCTCTCCAGGCAGTTCGCCACTGATGTCACAGACCCTGAAGTGGATCCCATCCTTCCTCCCTCCTGTGTTGTGGGCGCCCTCTCGTGGGGCATCAAGGAGAGGGTCTGGAGGGCGCAAGAGACTGAAATGGACCCGGGTGGGGGGCCTGCGGGTAAGCTGTTTGCTCCTTCAGCCGTCCGGGGTGAAGTCATTCATTAGGTCCATACCTCCAGGTTTGCTTGTCATCCAGGGAGAGGGCGCACGGAAGAACTTCTGCGACAAATGTTTTGGTGGCCCTCACTCCAGAAGGATGTCGGGGAGTACGTTCGTGCTTGTCCCCAGTGTGCTGCCGGCAAGTCCTCATCGTCCTCTCCAGCCGGGCTGCTCCATCCTCTCCCTACTCCTGTCAGGCCCTGGTCCCATGTGGCGTTGGACTTTGTCACTGGCCTACCACCTTCCAACAACCACACCGTAGTGCTCACCATTGTTGACAGGTTCTCCAAGGCGGCTCACTTTGTTCCTCTACAGGGGCTGCCTACAGCTAGGGAGACAGCCGACCTACTCATCCAGCATGTGGTGAGGCTGCATGGGATTCCCCTGGACATTGTCTCTGACCGGGGTCCCCAGTTTACCTCCCAGGTTTGGAGATCATTTTGCAATGCCCTTGGGGCTATGGTAAGCCTGTCATCCGGTTACCATCCCCAGTCCAATGGCCAGTGCGAACGGACCAATCAGGAGTTGGAGGCTGCTCTGTGGTGTGTGGCCACTGCGTCTTGGAGCCTGCATCTGCTGTGGATTGAGTATGCCCACAACTCGACAATCTCTTTGGCCATCGGGATGTCTCCCTTCCAGGCCTCGCTCGGTTACACCCCTCCATTATTTCCTGAGGAGGAGGGTGACATCGCTGTACCACCTGTTCGGGCGCACCTGAAGCGCTGTCGCCGGCTGTGGAGGGCGACCCGGACCGCGCTACAACGCACGGCGGAACACAATTCCTTGGTTGCCAACTGCCACAGGACAACAGCTTCTTCTTACCAGGTTGGTCAGCAGGTTTGGTTGTCTACCAGAAATATTAATCTGAAGGCTGACCCCAGGAAGATGGTCCAGCGCTTTATTGAACCCTTTGCCATCTCTCGCATTGTCAATCCAGTGTCTGTGTGCCTAGATCTCCCCCCCCTTCCTCCGCATATGTCCGACCTTCCACGTCTCACAGATTAAACCTTTCTGTTCCAGCCCTCTGTGTCCCCCTCCCAGGTCTCCGCCTCCGCTGAGGATGATCGACAGCGACCCCGCGTGGGGAGTGACCGCCATCCTGGACGTCCGTCGCCGGGGTCGCGGCCTGCAATACCTGGTGGACTGGGAGGGCTACGGGCCGGCGTGGAGGTCCTGGGTGCGTCCTTCCTTCGTGTTGGATAAGGACCTCATCAGAGATTTCCACCGGACGCACCCAGGTAGACTGGAACGACCGTTGAGAGGTGTTCCGTAGTGGGGGAGTACTGTCATGGTCTGCTCTGTGCTTATTGCCATCAGCTGCGCGCACACCTGCTCTCCATCTAGACCTGGCCTATTTATACCGCGCTGCCCTGGCTTCAGTGCGGAGTTGTCTCACTGTGCTCCAGACAAGCTTCATCTGCCATTCTCGACATCTCACCACAGCCTCTTGTTGACCTTGTTCCAAGCCTGCTGCCACCGTAATCTGAAGGACCGCACCTGCAGCCCACATAAGCCCACTCATTCCTCTCACCTTGTCTACTAGGCCTCTGTGCACAGGTAGAGCTCCGTGGCGGCGGATTCTCCTCTCCTCTGTGGCAGCGGACTCTTCACCTTCCCCTCCACTCTACACCTTCATCTCCAAGCCCACGCACCAGCAGGAGCTGTACCACCTCTGCAGGCACTGTCCTCCTGGCCGTAGTCGCCACGCTGAACCTGAGCTGTCCACCATCCCTGCATACAGTAAGCGACAGACTAAACTGTTCGTCTCCTGCAGTTTCCACCACTAACTGTCCCGCTTCTGTGTGTTCCTAGGGTTGCCAGGCCATACAGTGTCCTGCTCTGTTCCCTGCAGTTCCTGCTCACACTTACACACACGCATTCACACATTTTACATGCTAATAAACCTAACTGAATCTGTTCTGGAGTCTGTGTCCGGTCACTGGGTCATAAAACCATGTCAATTTTGTGTTTACTCGTGTCATCTTTGTCTAACATTTAAATTTGTATGATGATCTGAAACATTTAAGTGTGACAAACACACAAATATATGAGAACTCAGGAAGGGGGAAAACACATTTTCAGCATGAACAGTACTTTTTTTGGCCTAGCTGCATTCCGTACCGAAGCTGCTCTGGCCATACAGACACTATGCACGCCATGCAGACATTGCAAAGTCAGACAACATGGATCACAACCATGGAAATCCCCAATGCACTGCCATGTTTAAGTTTACAATGTTATCTGTCGGAGCTCTCACCTGGGTAATTGTCACAGTCTCCTCCAAAACTTCACCTGGATGTTGGTTGTTCTTCTCCTCTTGAAGCCGGCTAGCTGGCTAGCAGTATAAACAGCTACATGCTAGGTTGTAGCTGACTGCCAGCCGCTGACATGGACAGACACTCGCTTGTTTCATCCTCATATCTTTGGGTCAACTGTCAGTAGGTGAGCACCAGTCTAAAAAAATCCTCAAGCTGTGTTCGTAATGTCCATTCACTCCCATGCTCTGTTTTTGTGGGGCAGTGGGTGACATCATGGGCGGGATAGTTGTTTATGTTTACAATTTTTCTGCTAAAAGGGAAATTGTGTCGTTGTGACCAGTGTTGGGCAAGTTACTAAAAAATAGTAACTAATTACAGTTACTAGTTATTTCTTTTCAAAAGTAATTGAGTTACTTTACCAGTTACTGCACAATTAAAGTAACTAGTTACTTGGAAAAGTAACTTTCATGTTATTTTTAAATCCATACTTAAATCATCTTGCACACATAGTTTAGTTTAATTTAATGTTTATTTGAAAGAGACATTACATACTAATGAACATTAATACAAATGTAAGTATGCCAGATTTAGCAGTACTACTAATTTGTATCTGTAGTCCCCCGGCGGGTCACAAAAACACACAAACAATCATACACGAGAAGAACAACTGCGATGAAACTGTACAAAGTGGATATGCTACAGTGTAAGAGTTAAGGTGCTACAAAACAAAACATTCAAGTGTCGCACGAGTGAAGTGCTGTGTATGCGTACACACACACATGCACCCAAGCACCTCATAGCAACAACAAACAGCAACAAGAGGTGGGGCATATGTGTGTGATGCACAGGCACATACAGTATATACAGTGGGGCAAAAAAGTATTTAGTCAGCCACCAATTGTGCAAGTTCTCCCTCTTAAAAGATGAGAGAGGTCTCCAATTTTCATCGTAGGTATACCTCAACTATGAGAGACAAAATGAGAAAAAAAAAATCCAGAAAATCACACTGAAAGATTTTTAATGAATTAATTGGTAAATTCCTCAGTAAAATAAGTATTTGGTCACCTACAAACAAGCAAGATTTCTGGCTTTCACAGACCTGTAACGTCTTCTTTAAGAGGCTCCTCTGTCCTCCACTCGTTACCTGTATTAATGGCACCTGTTTGAACTCGTTATCAGTATAGAAGACACCTGTCCACAACCTCAAACAGTCAGACTCCAAACTCCACTATGGCCAAGACCAAAATTGCTGTCAAAGGACACCAGAAACAAAATTGTAGACCTGCACCAGGCTGGGAAGACTGAATCTGCAATAGGTAAGCAGCTTGGTGTGAAGAAATCATCTGTGGGAGCAATTATTAGAAAATGGAAGACATACAAGACCACTGATAATCTCCCTTGATCTGGGGCTCCACGCAAGATCTCACCCCGTGGGGTCAAAATTATCACGAGAACGGTGAGCAAAAATCCCAGAACCACATGGGGGGACCTAGTGAATGACCTGCAGAGAGCTGGGACCAAAGTAACAAAGGCTACATCAGAAACACACTACGCCGCCAGGGACTCAAATCCTGCAGTGCCAGACGTGTCCCCCTGCTTAAGCCAGTATACGTCCAGGCCCGTCTGAAGTTTGCTAGACAGCATTTGGATGATCCAGAAGAGGATTGGGAGAATGTCATATGGTCAGATGAAACCAAAATAGAACTTTTTGGTAAAAACTCAACTTGTCGTGTTTGGAGGAGAAAGAACACCATACCTACTGTGAAGCATGGGAGTGGAAACATCATACTTTGGGGCTGTTTTTCTGCAAAGGGACCAGGACGACTGATCCGTGTAAAGGAAAGAATGAATGGAGCCATGTATTGTGAGATTTTGAGTGAAAACCTCCTTCCACCAGCAAGGGCACTGAAGATGAAACGTGGCTGGGTCTTTCAGCATGACAATGATCCCAAACACACCACCCGGGCAACGAAGGAGTGGCTTCGTAAGAAGCATTTCAAGGTCCTGGAGTGGCCTAGCCAGTCTCCAGATCTCAACCCAATAGAAAATCTTTGGAGGGAATTGAAAGTCTGTGTTGCCCAGCGACAGCCCCAAAACATCACTGCTCTAGAGGAGATCTGCATGGAGGAATGGGCCAAAATACCAGCAACAGTGTGTGAAAACCTTGTGAAGACTTACAGAAAACGTTTGACCTCTGTCATTGCCAACAAAGGGTATATAACAAAGTAATGAGATGAACTTTTGTTATTGACCAAATACTTATTTTACCGAGGAATTTACCAATTAATTAATTAAAAATCCTTCAATGTGATTTTCTGGATTTTTTTTTTCTTATTTTGTCTCTCATAGTTGAGGTGTACCTATGATGAAAAATGGAGACCTCTCTCATCTTTTAAGATGGAGAACGTGCACAATTGGTGGTTGACTAAATACTTTTTTACCCCACTGTATACTGTATGTACAGTATATGCTGCAGAGCAACCACTAGTTATGGGTACAGTTTTGGTTGTTTAAAAGCCAATTTTTAGAATGAGTCTTTAAAGTGTTTAGTGTGGTACGTTCTCTGATTGTAGGTGGTATGTTATTCCAGATCCTGGTGCCCCTCACTAATAACACAGATTGAGAAAATGTGGTGCATCTGTGGGGGACCTCATAGTCTCCTCTAGTGATTGCTCTGGTGGTTGTGCTGGTGACAGTCCTCAGTTTAACATATTCTTCCAGGGGGTGGTGCATAGCCATTTGATATTTTATAAATTCATCAGGCAAATTTGAGAGTTTTATAATTTTCAAAAGACAGAAAAAATGTATTTCTTGTAAATGTGACAACAATGATATTGTGGAGTGTGTAAAATAAGAGACATATTTACGACAGATGGTTTATTACACACTTCACATCTTTCAAGCACAGAACAGAATGACACATTTCAGCAGACACTCTTCTTTTACCCAAATCACTCCTCACAAGTTTCATGGCATTTCTCCACACACAACATGACATTTGCATTACACTGCATTCAACCCCCTACGTCCTTGACTCCTTCCTGCTATCTCGCCAGGAACCTCCTGAGCATTGTTCTCCCATGCTTATCCACTGTCTCTTGTCTGAGATGCTAAATAATCTGACTCCCTCAAGGTGCTACAATATGTGGGATCTTTCTTATCAAAGACTTTTATGGCATTTTTGTATAACGATTCAATGGTTTTGATTATGATTATACCAATGAGTGACCAGTGGTAAAACAGTAATCGATGTGTGAGAAGATTATTGTATGCAGGAACATTTTGGCCGCATTAACTGTCAGCGATGGTGTACTGTCCTCTGTATATAACTCGACAGTCAGATAAATGCCTTCCCAACATCAAGACTTTGAAGACACTTGACTCCTTATCCACAGGTTTATTGATATTACAAGGAAGGGTAAAACTGGGAAAAAACATAAATAACCGAATAATCAGTGCTTGTCTTAACACATTCAGATGACCTGTAAATACATCAACTTAGACTGTAATTTAATAAAATTCTTGTTTTCCACTGTCATGAGTATTATTTATTTAACTGTTTATTTATCTATTTATTATACTGTGACGTTTGCAAGGGTTCACACAAAGACAATGGAGCAGATGGCTGTGATCAACCTGATTTATTTTTCACACCCCGACCCCCAACCTGCTTCTGTGCTACAGAGTGGAGTGGAGGTCATTCTCCCAGACCTCCGTTTCAATCATGGTTACACACACAGATACATCTTGCCCTAATCGGCTGCACGGTGGCGCAGTGGTTAGCACTGCGGCAGCACAGTTTACCCTTGGCCGGGGGATTGTGGGGATCGTGGGTTCGATCCCAGCCCCCGACCAACAGTGATCTGTGTGGAGTTTGCATGTTCTCCCCGTGTTGCGTGGGTTTACTCCGGGATTTCTCCGGTTTCCTCCCACATGCCAAAAACATGCATGTTAGGTTAATTGGCTGTTCTAAATTGTCCCTAGATATCTGTTTCCTATAGGCCCTTAGAATAGAGGGTTAGTATTAATGAAAGCGCTTTGAGTGGTCTTTGTGACTAGAAAAGCGCTATATAAGTGCAGGTTAGTTAGTTAGTTAGTTAGTAATCCTGCTAAACACTGCTGGGTCATTATAATGCAGTTATAATGACACAGCAGTGTAACTCAGAAATAACACATTTAACACACACAGTAACGTTTCAAACTGGCAAAGCATGCTGGGAAATTCACTTAACATGGCCCCAACGTTACACTGCCACCCCCCCCCGGACTGGTTTCTGTCCCCAGAAAAATTAAAGTCCAATTTAAAAGTCCAATACAAACTCATCCAGGTGTCGGGGCGGTCTTCGGCGCCGGTGGCCAACACGTACAGGCCCCCTAGTGTCCATCTGGGTCTCGGTCGGGGTATCGGGCCGGGATGGAAGCTCCGGTTCGTCCACCAGCGGTGCAGATGGCCGATACGGGGCGAGACGGTCACGATGAAGGACCACAACCCGGTCCCTTTTTCTAAGCCTCACCCTGTACACCACATCTGACAGTCTCTCCAGGACCACGCATGGCCCCGACCACTGGCTCGCCAGCTTCGGTGATCGTCCTCTCTTCCTCTCAGGGCAGAAAACCCAGACTCGATCTCCCGGTGCAAAGTCCCTCCCCTGGCAGCGGGAGTCGTACGCTCGCTTCTGCCGACCCCCTGCCGCTGCCAGGGCCTCTCGAGCCAGCTCGTGCACCGTGTGGAGACGTTCTTTCAAACAAAAAAAATAATCCAATCCAGGTTTTCCTTCCACCTCCGGCTCAGGGGGGGCAACCGAATACCAAATCCACCGGTGTGCGCAGCTCGCGTCCAAACATGAGCGCCGCAGGGGTGCACCGGGTAGATTCCTGAGCAGCCGTCCGGTACGCCCACAAAACAAAAGGCAGATGCAGGTCCCAGTCTCGCTGTCGCTGGTCCACTAGGATAGCGAGCTGGGTGGTGAGGGTCCGGTTGAATCGTTCGACCAGGCCGTCGCTCTGTGGATGCAGCGTGGTGGTCTGGGTCTTCCGGATGCCCAGCCGTTTGCAGACCTCTCCGAAGACCTCCGCCTCGAAGTTCCGACCCTGATCGCTGTGCAGCTCTTCCGGTGCGCCAAACCGACAGAACATTTCATCCACCAGCTTTGATGCCGTCGTAGCGGCGCTCTGATCCGGGACCGCGTACGCCTCTGGCCACTTAGTGAAATAATCCATCGTGACCAGCACGTAGCGGTTCCCCCGGTCCGTGGTCGGGAAAGGGCCCAGGATGTCCACTCCCACTCGCTCCATCGGTGCTCCCACCCGGTACTGCTGCAGGGGAGCGTGGGATCGCTGAGTTGGTCCCTTCTGAGCTGTGCATGTGTCACAGCGATGAACGTGGAGCTCCACGTCCTGATGACAGCCGGGCCAGTAGAACCGGGCCCGAAGGCGCTGCAGCGTCTTTGTCACCCCGAAGTGGCCCGCTCCTACCGCCCCATGAACCAGCTGGAGTATTTTGGACCGGAGTCGACGAGGAACCAGCAGCTGCCAAATGTGCCGCTGCCCAGCTGGAGTCTGCCACTGCCGATACACCACGCCCTCATGACAGCGGAGGTTGGCCCACTGGGAGTGTAGGGCCTTAGTCTCTGGGTCCAGCGGTGACACAACCTCCCAGGCGGGCCGCTGTCCTGCGTCCAGCCACTGCCAAACCCGCGAAATGACCGAGTCTCTGTCCTGCTTGCTCTGCAGCTGCTGCGTGCCAAGAACCTCTGTGACGTCATCGCTGGGGAGAACTGCCTGATCATCTGAGGAGGGGCTGTGCATCGCTGCGTGATTCCTGCTCGCAGCGGCTCGGAGAGCGGCAGCCCGTGGGGCGATTTGGTCCCGATCTTCAGCCCGTTGACAGTGACGACACTCCTCTGTCGTGCAGGGGCGCCGAGACAGCGCGTCAGCGTTGGCATGGAGGTGGCCTGCCCGATGCACAATCTGGAAATTATAATCCTGCAGTGCCTCCAGCCACCTTGCCAACTGTCCATCCGGTTCTTTGAAATTTAACAACCAGGTCAGGGAAGCGTGGTCCGTCCTGAGCTGGAACCTCCCACCGCACACATACGGGCGAAAATGACGCAGTCCTTGAATGACAGCCAGCAGCTCTCTGCGAGTCACACAGTAATTTCTCTCGGCTCTGCTGAGAGTGCGGCTGAAGTAAGCGACTGCCTGCTCTCCATGCTCTCCCTCCTGGGATAGCACCGCCCCGATGCCCTGGTTGCTGGTGTCCGTGTCCACAATGAAAGGGCGGCTCGGGTCAGGATACCGCAGGACGGGGGCTCTGATGAGCGCTGCGCGCAGCTGGCAGAAAGCAGCAGCACAGCTGTCACTCCACTGGAACGGGCGTCCTTTCTGCGTCAGCTGATGCAGCGGGCTGGCAATGGTGGCGAAGTCTTTCACAAACTTCCTATAATAGGAGGCCAATCCAAGAAAACTCCTCAGTTCTCCAACGTTCCGCGGCACTGGCCAGTCTCTCACTGTTGCCACTTTTTCCGGGTCGGTGGCGACCCCCGCTGCGCTGACGACGTGGCCCAAAAAGGTGGTCTCTCGCCGGAACAGGTGGCATTTCCTAGGGTGTAACCGTAGCCCCGCCTGCTGGATGGCTCCCAGCACCTCTCGGAGATTTGACAGGGCGCTGTCAAAATCAGCTGCATGCACCAGCAGGTCATCCAGGTAAACAACGCAGCGGCTCCTGGGCACGTGAGCCAGCACTCGCTCCATCAAGCGCTCAAAGGTGGCCAGAGCGTTGCAGAGTCCAAATGGCATCACTTTAAACTGGTACAGTCCCTGCCCGATGGAGAAGGCTGTTTTTTGGCGGGCCTCGGGTGACAGCTCTACCTGCCAATAGCCGCTGCGTAGATCCAGCGAGCTGAACCAGCTGGAGCCTGCGATGTGGTCCAGCGTGTCATCGATGCGGGGCAGGGGGTAGGAATCTTTCCTGGTGGCATCGTTCAGGCGTCGGTAATCCACACAGAACCGCCACGACCCGTCCTTCTTCTTGACCAGCACCACAGGCGCTGCCCAGGGGCTGCTGGAGGGCTCAATAACATCTGCCTCCAGCATTTCTCGCACTTTTTGTTCCGCCACTGCCCGCCTTGAAAAGGGCAGCCGGCGTGGGTGGAGTCGAATCGGCCTGGCCTCACCGGTGTCGATCTCGTGCTGCACCAACCCAGTCCGGCCGCATTCCTCATCCTTCGCAGCGAAAACACCCACGTAATAGTCCAATAGCTCCCGCAGCTGGCGTCTCTGTTCCGGGTCCAGCCCGCTGCAGCTCCGCTGAAATAATTCCTCCACCGCCTGCTGCGTCTCTGCTGACACGTTGGCCCCTCCCCTTGCTGTCCCTGTGTGTGCTCGTGCTCCCTCTGTCCGCGCTGGTGACGTCATCGTGTCCAGTCCTCGCGGTGGCCTGCCTGGTCCGGTCTGTCTTGGCGATCCCTCGATTGCGTGGGCCCCCGCGTCCCTTCTCTGGGTTCTGCTGTGGAGCGTGATGGTCCGGTTTCCCAGCTGGAGGGAAGGTCCGGCGGTGTCGATCTTGGCACGCCAGGCTGTGAGCAGGTCTAATCCAATAATACAGGGGTCTTGGATGTCAGCCAGCCAGAACGGGTGTCTTATGTTCTGACCGGCCACCCCCACCACCAGCACTCTCCGCCCCTTCAGTCGGGCACGCTCACCGGTAGCTGTGGTGACGCAGCGCTCGGTGGGTTCCCACCCCCGCGGAGCCGTCTTGCTCGTGCCCGGCAGTACGCCCGGTCAAACCAAGGAGATTGTAGAGCCGGTGTCAATCAGGGCCTGGATCGACGTCTTCCCCAAGCTGCACTGTAGATAGATCCCTGGAGAGTGTCCAACTCGGCCCACGCGCGGTGCCGGCTCCTCGGGGGAAACATCTGCTGGAGGTGGCCTGTCCCCGTTCACGCCACCTCGCTCTAGTTTAACGCCGGCGAGGGGCCGGTTTGTCGTGGGGTGGGTGCGGGGCAGTATCGCGCGATGTGTCCCATCTCTCCGCAGCGGAAGCACCCTTCCTCGCGCCGCCGAGGCCATCTTCTCCATGGACGCGCTGTCGTGGTCTGCCGTAATCCCTCCTCCTCCCCCTCGCTCTCCATCGTAGCCTGGTAGGTTCTTCGGCTGTGCGTTGCTGCTTCAGCGGTGCGATTTATTAGCGGCTCTGCCCGCTCTGCTTCTGCCACTGCAGTCTTCCAGTCGCTCGCGGCGTGGAGCCGTACGTGGCTCTGGAGCTGGGCCGGGCGGAGACCTTGGATGAAGCTCCAGAGGGCGAGCTTCTCTACTGCCTCCGGCGCGAAATCTGGGTAGCTGCGCCGGGTTAACAGCCATATGTCTGCAGCATAGGCTCCTAGTTTCTCCTGGTGGTTCCAGCGGCGGCGGGTCAGTTGTTCTTGGGCGTGCTCAGCGTCCGCTATTCTCCCAAATCGTCTCTGGAGCGCCCCTTGTAGTGCTGGCCAGCTGTGGTGCTCCTCGGGCCGGAGATCAGAGAGCGTGCAGAGGGCTTTCCCTTCCAAGGCCAGCGCGACCTGTACGGCGGTTTCCTCTGGTGACCAGCCGTTCAGCGCCGCAGTCAGCTCGACCTGTGTCAGGTAGTCATCTAATGTGGCTTCGCCGTTGAAACGGGGAATCTTGGCCCGCTGTCGAACAGGTGGGGTGGTCGTTTCCTGATCGATCGCCACCCTTGATCGCCGTGGGGTCGCCAGCCCGTGCTGTCCTGAGAAGGGTGGAACGTTTGCTCTGTTCTGCCCGCTCTGTCTTGAAAAAGACAGGAGGCGGGGTGCGCTGGCCCCGTCAGGTCCGCCGCTTCGTTCGTCCCGGCTCCAGGCTCCCGGTGGTGGTGTCTCGTCATCCATCATCAGCTGAGCAATGGCCTGCTCCAGCTGCCGGATCTCCATTCTGATCGCTTCCATTTGCTCCATCCCACTTCTGACACCAGTGTGACGTTTGCAAGGGTTCACACAAAGACAATGGAGCAGATGGCTGTGATCAACCTGATTTATTTTTCACACCCCGACCCCCAACCTGCTTCTGTGCTACAGAGTGGAGTGGAGGTCATTCTCCCAGACCTCCGTTTCAATCATGGTTACACACACAGATACATCTTGCCCTAATCCTGCTAAACACTGCTGGGTCATTATAATGCAGTTATAATGACACAGCAGTGTAACTCAGAAATAACACATTTAACACACACAGTAACGTTTCAAACTGGCAAAGCATGCTGGGAAATTCACTTAACATGGCCCCAACGTTACAATACTCCAAAATCGCTACATGATTGATCATGAAATGATCAATTTCTTGTTCATCAACTTGTTTATATTTGCACCGAAATGAGCTCAAAATTGCCTCTGGCAAGAACATTACCAGAAACAATAGCTCTGCTATATTGCTATGTTAAATATTATGGAACACACCATCTATCCTAAAAATACTGATATACTGTATAGTGCTAGATAAATGACAGAACAATCGATACATACCCACGATGCTATTGAAGACATGAGATGTATGTAGCTGCAGCTGGATGAAATGTGAACACTACCATAACAGCTCTCTGTGCCATACTGACTTACTTCCTGGTTACTATTCACATCACTTCCTGTAAGACAATTTCCTATTCCCTACGATTCTTAAAGTAACAATGCTAAATAAACATAAAACATTTCTTATAATCTTATTCAAAACACAACACTCCCTGCCTAGTGTGATTACATGCCACTAATAATTACAAGGCAATGTTACGATTAAAATCTTTAGGGATCTGGAGGGAGGATAAGCACTATTTCAGTCAAATGCCTAAGTAATGACTTAGATCCTCCTGGTTTCATGACCTTCACCTCGATTTGGCGAACATTCCTGTCTTCACTTGGGAAAACCTGTGTTACCAGACCAAGAGGCCATTCATTCCTAGTTTCTTGGCTGTCCTTGAGAAGTACAACACTTCCTTGCTTGATGTCTGGAAGAATGGACTGCCACTTCTTGCGTACCTGTAGTGTCTGTAGGAATTGCTTCTGCCATCTGTCCCAAAAAGTGTTTGAAAGGTGCTGAACCTGTCGCCACTGGTGCTTGTATAGGTCTGAAATGCTGAATTGACCCGCAGGAGCAGCAACAACATTTCCCTTTTGAGTGAGTAGTGTAGCTGGTGTCAGTACAAATGACTCATCAGGGTCTGAATTTGGTGCAATGATTTCCTGAGTATTTTCAGGGATACTTGCTCCTGGGGCAGACAGAAAATTGGGTCCACTTAGCCAGATAGTGTTCTCCATCTGACCTGCTGCAACAGAGCAAGTTGCGTGATCTGCAGGGTTTTGTTCTGCCGCTACAAAGCACCACTGCTTGGGCTGGGAAGATCTTCTGATGTGGAGAACCCTGTTGGTGACATACACATAAAAGCGCCGGGACTCATTATGAATGTAACCCAGGATCACCTTGCTGTCTGAGTAGTATGTCGTGGCATCAAGCTGCAGGTCCATTTCTGCTGAGATTAGGTCTGCCAGTTCAACAGCAAGCACCGCTGCACAAAACTCCAACCTTGGTATTGTGTGCTCAGGGCGTGGGGCCAGCTTGCTTTTTCTCATAACAAACCCTACACTGTTATTCCCACCAGTGTCCGAGACTTTCAGATATGCCATTGCAACAATAGCTTTAGTTGATGCATCAGAGAAAACATGCAATTCTCACCTGGCAGCTGTTGAGAGTGAGATTTCAACATAAGGCCTGGGAATGGAAAGACTGCTCAACTCTGACAAGGATGCTCTCCACGATATCCAGATTTCCTCCATCTCGTGAGGTAGGGGTGCTTCCCAATTACCTTTTTCTGTAGTCATTTCCCTCAAGGTAGCCTTGCCTTGGATTGTGATAGGTACTACAAATCCAAGGGGGTCATAGAGGCTATTAATGGTGGATAAAACACCCCAACGAGTGTAAGGTTTTGAGTCCTCAGAGACACTGAAGAGAAAGCAGTCTCTTTTGAGATCCCAGTTCAGCCCAAAACTGCGTTGCACTGGCAACACTTGAGCCTCCATGTCCATATTTGTTGTTTGCTGCAATTCTGTGCAGCCTCAGGTTGGCTTTGGAGAGAACTTCTTGTGTGTTTTTTAGCAAGCTGACTGCAGCTTCTGCAGTTGGCAGTGACTTCAGCCCATCATCAACATAAAAGTTGCGCATCACAAAGTTTTTAACATCAGGGTTAACACTGAACTCACTGATCTGTACAGACTGATGTTGGCCATGAATGGCCACTGCAGGTGAGGGCCTGTTCCCAAACACATGGACCCTCATACGATATTCCACAATGTCCTTTGAGGGGTCGTTGTCTTGAAACCAAAGTAAAACGTAAAAAGTTCCTGTCTTCTCCCCTCACTAGGAAACAATAGAACATCTGTTCTATATTGGCTGTGAATGCAATTGCTTCTTTCCTGAAATGAATCAGCACTCCAATCAGTGTGTTATTCAAATTAGGCCCTGTCAATTACACATTGTTTAGTGAAATGCCATTATATGTAGCGCTAGAATCAAACACCACTCTGATTTACTTCGGTTTTTTGGGATGATACACACCAAAAGTTGGCAAATACTACCTACAGGTACAAATAAAGTAACCTGAACCTGAACCTGAAATACCATTGCTCTTCTTCCTCACTGAGGGGTGGAGCCAACTCTGCATGGCTATTTTTAAACATCTTCTCCATGAAGCTGAAGAAGTGGTCTTTCATTTCAGGCTTCCTCTCAAAGCTGTGTTTGAGTGACATGAGACACTTTAGTGCTTGGGACCTGTTGTTAGGTAGTCGTTGACGTGGACACTTAAAGGGCAAGGGAGCCACCCAGCTGTTGCTTGAATCTTTACATAGTCCTTTATCCATTATTTTTATGAAGCAAACATCCTGAATTGAATGAGCTACAGTACCTGATTATCATCTTTGTGCGTTTAAAGACTGTGCATCCCAAATGGTCAGCATCATATACTGACTCCTCTCCAGAGCATGATTGGGGCTAACTGCTAACCTGAATGCCACTGTATTTCTCTTTCACCTTAAAAATGTTAGGGCATGGATCAAAGAGAGTAGGATGCTTCTGCTCTGAAGTGTTTGTGTAGAAGGCATTGGTTGTTGATGGTTTGTACACACCACCCAGACACACATTGCCTACAACAACCCATCCCAGGTCCAATTTCTGAGCATAGGTCAGGTTGTGAGGCCCGTTCAACTGCCTGCAAACCTTATGGACTCTTATGATGTCTCGACCAAGGAAGAGCATGACTTGAGCCTGTGGGTCAATGTCTGGGATCAGGTGTACCACTGACTTCAGATGGTTATGATAGGAAGCTGCATTAGGGGTTGGAATCTCTTCTCTGTTATTAGGAATGCCATTACACTTTATTAGGCTTGGCAGAAGAATGCAGACAGTTCCATCAAGAGATTCCACTTCATAGTCAGTAGCCCTCCTTCCTGTTGCTTCCTTCACTCCAGCACATGTTGTTAAAATGTATGGTGAACTTGGGCTTTGTTCCTTGAATGTCTTGAAGAACTCTGAACGAACCAGTGACCTGTTGCTCTGTTCGTCAAGAATGACATACATTTTCACAGCAGGGCTCATGACCATCAACAGTGACTCTGGGAAATACTTCTGTTTTGTGTACAGAGACTTCTCAATGTTTGCTTGGCTTCCAGTTTTATCTATCTTGTGAGGAATGTCTGTATGAGAGATGAAATTGAAACTAGGGTCATTAGCAATGTAGGCCTCTTGGCTAACAAAATCTATGAAATAGGAAAAAGGGGGATAGGGATCAGTGTGTGGTGTAGTAATATGGCGCTGGGTGTACCCTGGGTGTAGTGGGGGTGACGGCCCCGCTTTTCTGGTTCCGCCATCACTCCGGGGTATATAAAGGGCTGAGGCGGAAGGGATCAGTCTTTTTCGCCGTTGACCCCTTGGCCTGTACGGAGCACCTGTATCACTGTGGTTTGCTATAATAAAGTTACGTTCAACTGCACGTCCAGTCTGTTCATTGTCAGCTGAAGTTATAGACATAACATTTGGCGATGAGGATAAAGGTATAGAGAGAGTCGTTTCTGCTTTTCGGCTGTTTTTGTAGGTTCTGGGCAAGCTGCCGGTCCCCTGGGCTAGGTGGTACGCGGCTTTCCAGAATCAGAATTATCTGGTGGCCCTAAACCTCGGTGAGCTTGAGAAAAAGTGTGCAAGGGCTATATTGGTCCATAATCTTGGCATGGAGGGTCAACAAATCCTCGGCACATTAGGAGGGGCTGATAGCTTTGACGATATGGTGGGGCTAATGGCACGCTACTTTCTCACCACGGAAAACGTCATAGTTCGGAGAATCCAGTTTCGCCAGCGCCACCAGCGGACAGGAGAGTCGGTGCAGCAGAATGTTGCAGACCTACGTCAGCTGGCGGGGGAGTGCCAATTTGGAGCCCTAGAGGAAGAAATGATCCGTGACCAACTGGCGGAACACACACTCTGTTCGGTGGCACAGTCAAGGCTCCTGACATTCTCAGGTGAACTGACGTTAGCCACGGCACAGCAGTTTGAAGCAGCGGCGAAAATAGCAAAGGATCTCAGTGACAGAACCGTGTTGGGACACACCAAACCATGTCTGAAGGCACTGGCTGTGTACCCGGATAGCGAAGATGGCGTGGACAAAGAGGAATACGTTGCCGCTATAAAAATTAGGTCCACCCCAGGTACACCAAGATGTTATGGCTGTGGGTCCACCAGGCACCAGTATAAGGCAAGAGAGTGTCCGATGAAGGGAATGCACTGTGGCAAGTGTGGTCTTCTACATCATTTCGCCAGAGCCTGCAAGAACTTTGAGCGTGGGAACCGAAGACATAGAGTGGATTCCCCTGCAGCGACTCCTACGATTGTTCATAATTCCGAGCACAGACGGGTGGATTTACTGCAATGTTTTACTGGACGGCGTGGAAGTCCCGTTTATGGTAGACACGGGAGCAGCAGCTTCATTGTTGAACTGGCCCACTGTGAGGAGTTTGATCCCGCATTACTGCGTGAGTGATCTGTCAACACCTTGTTTTAGCTACGGAGGAGACAAGTTGGCCATCGTGGATTCGATGGAATTGACGGCAAGATACAAGTTGGCGACGATGTCAAGCGTCTATTTCATGGTAACTGCCTGTGGGTCAAACATCATGGGATGTGATATGTTCTACGGCCTGGGGTTCACGATCAACAGTGGCATCGGAGTAGAGTGGTCAGGATGCGGATTGTGGGACCAACCTGCTCCACACGTGGAGGACGATGCAGTTTGGGACAGTGAATGGCTTGGTATTCTGGGAGGTGTGCAGGACCAGCGCCATGGAGCGCCATCACGGGAGGGTTCTGATGCCAGTGTCCAAGTTGCCCTGGATGTGGGAACTGGACGGCACAGAGCAACACCCGGGACGGCTGATGGAGCCAAAATGCAAGCCTCCTCTGCTTCTGGAGTTCGTCCTGGTGATACCGAGAAGCGAGGAGCTGCAGTGGCCTCATCTGCACTTGGAATGAAAGAGAGGGGGACAGGACCAGCTGGCACGATTTCACGACGCATCAACCAGCAACACTGGAGGCCGAGGAGGGCTCCAGATCGGGTTGGTGGAACGGTTCAACCCAGGAATGAAGCCCGCTTACGACATGGTGGACATCTGAAGACGAGCCGAGCTCCTCTGCGGATCGATGATAAGGTCCAGCCCAGGAAGGAGGCTCGGCTGAGGGGGGGTCCGCAAAAAGAGAAAATGACTAGATGACCGGGGACAGCTGTGGGTGGTGGCTGCCCGGGAGGATGGCTGCCTTGGATTATCCGATGACTTGTGGAGACACCCCAACGAGCTACGGCGGGTGGACGAGTGGAAACTCCGACGTGGCTCATCCCCAGAGGCGAAGAGCGTAAGCGCTCTGGGAGGGATCCGCCAGACGGAATTCCAGGGGGGTGGGCCTCCCATCGGGACCGTAAGGTGACTGTAGGGCGCTGTTGGCATGGTGTTGTGGAGTTGTTGATATGCCATATTACCCAAAGGTCATGAAGTTAATATGTACTTGTTGCATTTTGCCCTGTGTTTTACTAAAAAAAAAAAGGAAAGAATCTTCAACACTGTTTGTATTGTGTTTGAAATATTTTTTTTTTTTTTTTTTTGGTGAATTGCCCAAGTTTTGGGGTAGGTGCGTTGGGGTGGGGGGCTGGCAGCAAATTATGGATGTACATATTAACTGTTGATGTTATTGGTTCGTATTGCTAGAAGAGTTTTGATTGTGTATGTTCTGGGATTATTTTCATCTTGGGAGCACGGCCATTTTGTTTTTAAGGACCCTATAATTTCACAGACGGCAGAATAACCCATCTAGCCGTGTGTGTGTGTGGGAGGGGGGGGCTCAGCAGTCTACCTGCCCCCTCTAGGTAGTTGTGTTGTGTGAATGGATAGGCCTGTATATACTGTTATTATTAGCATGTGAGTCAGGTTTAAATTTAGGAAGGTTTAATTGGTGTGCTTTGCATTTTTCTACGGGGGGAGGGGGGGATGTAGTGTAGTAATATGGCACTGGGTGCACCCTGGGTGTAGTGGGGGTGACGGCCCCGCTTTTCTGGTTCCGCCATCACTCCGGGGTATAAAGGGCTGGTCATTCACCAAGTGAATGACCTGCAGAGAGCTGGGACCAAAGTAACAAAGGCTACCATCAGTAACACACTACGCCACCAGGGACTCAAATCCTGCTTAAGCCAGTACATGTCCAGACCCGTCTGAAGTTTGCTAGAGAGCATTTGGATGATCCAGAAGAGGACTGGGAGAATGTCATATGGTCAGATGAAACCAAAATAGAACTTTTTGGTAAAAACTCAACTTGTCGTGTTTGGAGGAGAAAGAATGCTGAGTTGCATCCAAAGAACACCATACCTACTGCGAAGCATAGGGGTGGAAACATCATGCTTTGGGGCTGTTTTTCTGCAAAGGGACCAGGATGACTGATCCGTGTAAAGGAAAGAATGAATGGGGCCATGTATCGTGAGATTTTGAGTGAAAACCTCCTTCCATCAGCAAGGGCATTGAAGATGAAAAGTGGCTGGGTCTTTCAGCATGACAATGATCCCAAACACACCGCCCGGGCAACGAAGGAGTGGCTTCATAAGAAGCATTTCAAGGTCCTGGAGTGGCCTAGCCAGTCTCCAGATCTCAACCCCATAGAAAATCTTTGGAGGGAGTTGAAAGTCCGTGTTGCCCAGCGACAGCCCCAAAACATCACTGCTCTAGAGGAGATCTGCATGGAGGAATGGGCCAAAATACCAGCAACAGTGTGTGAAAACCTTGTGAAGACTTACAGAAAACGTTTGACCTCTGTCATTGCCAACAAAGGGTATATAACAAAGTATTGAGATGAACTTCTGTTATTGATCAAATACTTATTTTCCACCATAATTTATTTGCAAATAAATTCTTTAAAAATCCTTCAATGTGATTTTCTGGATTTTTTTTTCTCATTTTGTCTCTCATAGTTGAGGTATACCTATGACGAAAATTGGAGACCTCTCTCATCTTTTAAGTGGGAGAACTTGCACAATTGGTGGCTGACTAAACACTTTTTTGCCCCACTGTATATCAAGGAGTCGCTCAGCTCTGGGATCATCCGCCTGTCTTCTTCAGCGGTGGGGGCGGGATTCTTCTTCGTGGGAAAGAAGGATGGCTCCCTGCAACCATGCATTGACTTTAGGGGGCTAAACGACATTACGGTGAAGGACAAGTATACCTTGCCACTCATGGACTCGGCCTTTAATTCTCTCCAGGGGGCCTCGTGGTTGACTAAATTGCATCTCCGCAACGCGTACCATCTCGTGCGGATCAAGGAGGGAGATGAGTGGAAGACGGGCTTCCGGACCCCAAGCGGCCACTTTGAGTACCTAGTGATGCCGTTTGGGCTGACCAACGCTCCGGCCGTCTTCCAGCGCTTGATTAATGACGTCCTCCGGGACTTTCTGAGCACTTTCGTCTTTGTCTATCTCAACAACATTCTCATCTTCTCCCGATCGCTTGAGGAGCACCGGGTGCACGTGAGGCGGGTCCTCCAGCAACTCCTGGAGAACCAATTGTACGTGAAGGCCGAGAAGTGTGAGTTTCACGTTCAGCAGACGTCCTTCCTCGGCTTTGTGATCTCGCATAACCAGGTTCTCCCCGACCCGGCCAAAGTTAAGGCAGTGGTGGATTCCCCCCCCCCCCATCCAGGAAGCAACTGCAGCAGTTTTTGGGGTTTGCCAATTTTTACCGCTGCTTCGTGCCTAAATATAGTACTGTGGCTTGCCCGCTGACTGGTCTCACGTCCCCGAAGACCCCTTTCCATTGGACGGAGGAGGCCGCGGCTGCATTCGACGCTCTCAAGAGGGAGTTTTCGTCATCCCGCATCCTGACGCAGGTGGACCCAGTTCTCCAGTGCTTGGTTGAGGTGGACGCATCGGACTCCGGGGTGGGGGCAGTACTGTCTCAGCGCTCTCCAGTAGACGGGGTGATCCGCCCCTGCGCCTTCTTCTCGCACCGCCTGTCGCCAGCGGAGAGGAATTACAGCATCGGCGATAGGGAGCTGCTGGCAGTGAAGCTCGCATTGGAGGAGTGGCGTCACTGGCTGGAGGGTGCTGCCCAGCCTTTTGTAGTTTGGACCGACCACAAGAACCTGGAATATCTGAGGACGGCCAAGTGGTTGAATTCTCGTCAGGCCCGCTGGTCCCTCTTTTTCGGTCGGTTCGACTTTACCATCACCTACCGCCCCGGGTCCAAGAATGCTAAACCGGACGCCCTCTCCAGGCAGTTCTTGGCGGAGGTATCTGTGGACCAGGATCAGACTATCCTTCCCCCATCCTGCGTCGTGGGCGCCCTCTTGTGGGACATCCAGGAGAAGGTGTTGAAGGCACAGGAGGCTGAGCCCGATCCAGGAGGTGGCCCCCCGGGGCGGTTGTTCGTTCCCACGCCGGTCCGGGGTGAGGTCATTCAATGGGCTCATGCCTCGAAGTTGGCATGCCACCCTGGGGTGTCCCACACAATTGTGCTCCTCCAGAGGGTGTTTTGGTGGCCAGGACTGCGGAAGGACATCAATAATTACATCCAGACCTGCGCTCAGTGCGCCACCGGGAAGTCTTCCTCCTTGCCTCCGGCCGGATTGCTACACCCCCTGCCGGTTCCTAGTCGCCCCTGGTCGCACGTTGCTCTGGACTTGACAGACATGGACATGACAGGCCTCCCACCATCGAATCAATTCACGATGATCCTGACCATCGTCGATCGCTTCTCCAAGGCGGCCCACTTTGTTCCCCTCTGGGGGTTGCCGACAGCACAGGAGACGGCGGACCTGCTGGTTCAGCATGTTGTTCGCCTCCATGGGATCCCCACCGACGTCGTCTCGGATCGGGGCCCCCAGTTTGTGTTGCAGGTTTGGAGGGCGTTCTGCCAGGCATTAGGATCAATGGTGAGCCTGTCATCCGGATACCACCCTCAAAGCAATGGGCAGTGTGAGCGAGTGAATCAGGAGCTGGAGGCTGCCTTGTGCTGCGTCATTGCCTCCAGCCCCTCTTCGTGGAGCAGTCACCTGCCGTGGATTGAGTACGCCCACAATTCCACGGTTTCCTCAGCAATTGGGATGTCCCCCTTCAGGGCATCTTTGGGGTACGATCCTCCACTGTTTCCGGAGGAGGAGAAGGAGGCAGTGGTGCCTTCTGTCCACGCCCATGTCAGGCACTGCCGCCAGCTCTGGACCACCACCCGCGTGGTTCTCCTCCGGACCACGGAACGCAACATCAGGATGGCCAATCGCCGCAGGAGACCGGCCCCCGAGTACAAGGTGGGTCAGCAGGTATGGCTCTCAACTTGCAATATTAATCTGAAGGCAGAGAAACGCAAGCTATCCAAGCGTTTCATTGGGCCTTACCCCATCGTTCGTGTGATCAACCCTGTGGCTGTTTGCCTAGCTCTTCCCCCCTCCCTTCACATCAGTCCCACCTTCCACGTTTCTCAGGTGAAGCCCATCATTACTGAACCCCTCTGCCCGCCCACGCGGCTCTCCCCCCCCTCCGAGGATGATCAATGGCCACCCGGCATGGGGAGTCACCACCATCTTGGATGTCCATCCGCGGGGTCGTGGCCTACAGCACTGGGTGGACTGGGATTGATTCGGCCCCAAGCAAAGATCCTGGGCGCGTCCGGCTCTGATCCTGGATAAACAGCTCATCCGTGACTTTCACCGGATGCACCCAGGTAAGATAGGACAGGTGCCAGGAGGCACCTCTAGAGGGGGGAGTACTGTCATGGCGCCCGCAGGGCCATCATCTGTTTCAGCTGTGTGCACACCTGTTGCCAGTCATCAGCGGGCTTTAAGAGCCAGGCCTGCCAGCGACTCAGCACGGAGCCATCTGTCAAATCTACGGAGGCACGTCTCTCGTCAACAGCCACAACTTGGCTCCTTGTCAGACCAAGCGCATCACGTCGAAGCACGTAAGGTATCCTTGCACTCACCTTGTCGAGTTCCTTTCCCCTGTGTACAGGTGGACTCCCCAGGTGGCGGATCCTCTCTCCCCGGTGGCGGCGCAGCTCCCCCCGGCACCAGAGACTCCCCCCCACTTCTCGACACCGAGCTGGACGCTCTTTCCCTGGCAGTCGCCCCCAAAGCAAACTGAGGCTCAGCATCGCCACCTGCAAAGTAAGTGGCAGTCTTAATTACACCTCCCGCTCCTGTGCAGCGCTAATACCTCTGCTTTGTCTCCTTAGGGTTGCCAGGCAGAACGGAGACCTGCTCAGCTCCAGCACGACACCAGCACTTCACGCTCCACTACACATACACACACTCACACACAACACGTTGGGTTAATAAAAGGATAATTGTATCTCCTCGAGTTTGTCTTCTGTTCCCTGGGTCCAGAAATCATGTCAGTGAGTAGTGTGTGTGTGTGTATGTGTGTATGTATGTATGTATATGTATATGTATGCATACAGGTACCGTACATCTCAAAAAATTAAAATATCATAAAAACGTTCAATATTTTTTGTCACTCATGTCAGAAAGTGAAACCCATATATTATATAGATTCATTACACAGAGAGTGATATATTTCAAGTGTTTATTTTAATTTTGATGATTATGGCTTACAGCCCATGAAAACCCCAAATTCAGTTTCTCAAAAAATTACAATATTACATAAAAATTAATTAAAAAAATAGTTTTTAAATAGAAATGTTGGCCGACTGAAAAGTATGTCCATGTACACACTCAATACTTGGTCGGGGCAAATTTTGGATTAATTACTGTATCAATGTGGCGTGGCATGGAGGTGATCAGCCTGTGGCACTGCTGAGGTGTTATGAAGGTCCAGGTTGCTTTGATAGTGACCTTCAGCTCGTCTGCATTGTTGGGTCTGGTGTTTCGCATCTTCCTCTTGACAATACTCCATAGATTCTCTATGGGGTTTAGGTCAGGAGAGTTTGCTGGTCAATCAAACACAGTGATGCCATGGTCATTAAACCGGGTTTTGATACTTTTGGCAGTGTGTGTGGGGGGATGCCAAGTCCTGCTGGAAAATGAAATCAGCTTCTCCATAAAGCTTGTCAGCAGAGGGAAGCATGAAGTGCTTTAAAATTCCCTGGTAGACGACTGTGCTGACTTTGGTCTTGATAAAACACAGTGGACCAACACCAGCAGAGGGCATGGTTCCTCAAATCATCACTGACTGTGGAAACTTGATACTAAACCTCAAGCAACTTAGATTCTGTGCCTCTCCACTCTTTCTCCAGACTCTGGGACTTTGATTTCCAAATCAAATGCAAACTTTACTTTTATTTGAACAGAGGTCATCTGCTGGTGTTTGTCCACTGTGTTTTATCAAGATCAAAGTCACTGCAGTCGTCTACCAGGAAATTTTAGAGCACTTCATGTTTCCCTGTGCTGGCAAGCTTTATGGAGAAGCTGATTTCATTTTCCAGCAGGACTTGGCACCCCCCCCCCCCCACACACACACACACACTGCCAAAAGTATCAAAACCTGGTTAAATGACCATGGTATCACTGTGTTTGATTGGCCAGCAAACTCTCCTGACCTAAACCCCATAGAGAATCTATGGAGTATTGTCAAGAGGAAGATGCAAGACACCAGACCCAACAATGCCGATGAGCTGAAGGCCACTATCAAAGCAACCTGGACCTTCATAACACCTCAGCAGTGCCACAGGCTGATCACCTCCATGC
Source organism: Pholidichthys leucotaenia (assembly GCA_020510985.1). Taxonomy (NCBI): domain Eukaryota; kingdom Metazoa; phylum Chordata; class Actinopteri; order Cichliformes; family Pholidichthyidae; genus Pholidichthys; species Pholidichthys leucotaenia. The sequence goes on from CM035842.1 coordinate 315,143,986, forward strand.
CATGCCACATTGATACAGTAATTAATCCAAAATTTGCCCTGACCAAGTATTGAGTGTGTACATGGACATACTTTTCAGTCGGCCAACATTTCTATTAAAAAACTATTTTTTTTAAAATTAATTTTATGTAATATTCTAATTTTTTGAGAAACTGAATTTGGGGTTTTCATGGGCTGTAAGCCATAATCATCAAAATTAAAATAAATAAACACTTGAAATATATCACTCTCTGTGTAATGAATCTATATAATATATGGGCTTCACGTTCTGAAATGAGTGACAAAAAAATATTGAACTTTTTCATGATATTCTAATTTTCTGAGATGTACCTGTATATATGAGTTTTCTGTAAGACAAAGGAGATGTAAAATTGTGTGGAAAAAATGTTCATACAGACGTTGACAAAATTGTTGGTACCCCTCTGTTAATGAAAGAAAAACCCACAATGGTCACAGAAATAACTTGAATCTGACAAAAGTGGTAATAAATAAAAATTCTATGAAAATTAACCAGTGAAAATCAGACAATGCTTTTGAATTGTGGTTCAACAGAATTATTTTAAAAAACAAACTCATGAAACAGGCCTGGACAAAAATGATGGTACCCCTAGAAAAGATTGAAAATAATGTGACCATAGGGACATGTTCAACCAAGATGTGTCCTCTAATTAACATCACAGGTGTCTACAAACTTGTAATCAGTCAGTCGGCCTATTTAAAGGGTGACAAGTAGTCACTGTGCTGTTTGGTGACATGGTGTGTACCACACTAAACATGGACCAGAGGAAGCAAAGGAGAGAGTTGTCTCAGGAGATTAGAAAGAAAATTATAGACAAGCATGTTAAAGGTAAAGGCTATAAGACCATCTCCAAGCAGCTTGATGTTCCTGTGACTACAGTTGCACATATTATTCAGAAATTTAAGATCCACGGGACTGTAGCCAACCTCCCTGGATGTGGCTGCAGGAGGAGACGGATAATACAAATGGTAACAAAAGAGCCCAGAACAACCTCTAAACACATTCATGGTGAACTCCAAGATCAAGGTACATCAGTGTCAGATCGCACCATCCGTCATTGTTTGAGCCAAAGTGGACTTCATGGGACACGACCAAGGAGGACACCACTGTTGAAAACAAATCATAAAAAAGCCAGACTGGAATTTGCCAAACTGCATGTTGACAAGCCACAAAGCTTCTGGGAGAATGTCCTATGGACAGACAAGACAAAAGTGGAACTTTTTGGCAAGGCACATCAGTGCTATGTTCACAGACGCAAAGATGAAGCATACCAAGAAAAGAACACTGTCCCTACTGTGAAACATGGAGGAGGTTCTGTTATGTTCTGGGGCTGTTTTGCTGCATCTGGCACAGGGTGTCTTGAATCTGTGCAGGGTACAATGAAATCTCAAGACTATCAAGATATTCTAGAGAGAAATGTGCTGCCCAGTGGCAGACAGTTTGGTCTCAGTCGCAGTCATGGGTCTTGCAACAGGATAATGACCCAAAACACACAGCTAAAAACACCCAAGAATGGCTAAGAGTGAAACATTGGACTATTCTAAAGTGGCCTTTTATGAGCCCTGATCTAAATCCTATTGAACATCTGTGGAAGGAGCTGAAACATGCTGTCTGGAGAAGGCACCCTTCAAACCTGAGACAACTGGAGCAGTTTGCTCATGAGGAGTGGGCCAAAATACCTGCTGAGAGGTGCAGAAGTCTCATTGACAGTTACAGAAATCGTTTGATTGCAGTGATAGCCTCAAAGGGTCGTGCAACAAAATATTAAGTTAAGGGTACCATCATTTTTGTCCAGGCCTGTTTCATGAGTTTGTTTTTTAAAATAATTCTGTTGAACCACAATTCAAAAGCATTGTCTGATTTTCATTGGTTAATTTTCATAGAATTTTTATTTATTACCACTTTTGTCAGATTCAAGTTATTTCTGTGACCATTGTGGGTTTTTCTTTCATTAACAGAGGGGTACCAACAATTTTGTCCACGTCTGTATATAGGTATTAGCACTGGCAATCAACAAAAACTATTTTTAAACTATAGGGATATTGGCTATTGGCAAAAATGCAGACAGAAACTGCCAACCGGCAGTTGGGTAGCCATGTTAGTTGAGACACGCTCGCCTGACATAATGGCATCAGCCTTCCGCACTGGCAGAAAAACAGCAGAGCATCACTTGAGACTGTCTACTGCAATATTCTGTCGACAGTAAATTTTTGCCGATAGTTTTAAATGCTTTATCGGCCGATAGAGCATGCCAGCATATATCGTGCATTCCTATTAATTATGTCTCTAACTTATTGAATAGCACCATAAAGTAACACTGCTCTTTCTTGAGTACAATTTCTGGCTACTGTAGGGGAGAGAGAGGCATCTTGCCTTTGTTGAGCTACAAACTTCTGTTGTATAAAGATGACCTGCCAAAACTGAAAGGAACACTCTGTAATCTGAACCATGACTGTGACTAAGCAGGTGTTCACAGACGCTGAGTGTGATTATGTGTAAACTGTACAGATGGGATTTATAGTGGTGTGACTGGTGATTTGACCAAGTCCTGTCCCCAGTCAACAGCTCTGAATCAATGAGCTTGGCATCAGCATTACATCATTTTTCAGCATGTAAGCTGTTGTGAGTTGCAGCGTTTCAGAGACAGAACAATATAGCAAGGGCATGTGTCACATATACTGTATGTATGATATATGAAAATAGGTGAGGGGCTTTTAAAAGAAAGAAGCTAAAATGCCCCATTTGATGCCCCTAAAATGCACTATAACCTTTACAGGTGAACTTAATTTGACCTTCTCTAACCTTTAGAATGCACATGCCCAACTGTTCAGTGTTTCAGTACTTTTTGCATAACTTACTGTTCTCTAACAAGGTGCTTAATGGCAAAATTCACAACAGGTATTTGATCCATGAATCGACCAATATATACTGCTCAAAAAAATAAAGGGAACACTTTGAAAACAAATCAGATTTTAATGGGAAAAAATAAGCTGTATATCGAAATTGTGGCAGGCTAGTCCAGCTTACTCAGATTAAAACGTGTTCCTTTATTCTGAATAAACTGGACTAGCCTGCCACAATTTCGATATCCAGCTTATTTTTTCCCATTAAAATCTGATGTGTTTTCAAAGTGTTCCCTTTATTTTTTTGAGCAGTATATTTTCTGGTTCAATTAGAATTGGTATTTAAACAGCCCTCTTCATCATGCTGTTCATGTTTTGACATCATGAAACCAAGATGGCACCTAACAGTTGAACAACAGTACCTCGCCATTGCAAGGCTTCAAACAGGATGTTCTCAGAGGGAAGTGGCCACTGAGCTTAGAGTGTCAGAGAGTGTCATCAGCAGGTTGCAACAGAGATACAGAGAGACTGGAAGAGTCACATAAAGTCATAGAAGTGGACGCCCTTTGGCCACATCCCACGCTGATGACCACTTCATTGAAACAGTGCCCTGCAGAACTAGATGATGAATGCCACTCAACTCCAGGCACATTTAAGGGAGGTGAGAGGCACCCAAGGGTCACATCAGACCATTCAAAACCATTTACATCAGTGTGGTCTGCGTGCTAAATGACCTGCAAGGGTACCTGACCACACCACCAGGCACAGGCGTCATCGCCTTGCATAGGCCAGGGATCATTTACACTGGACAAGGGACCAGTGGGCCTCAGTGCTGTTCTCTGATGAAAGTCGATTTACGTTGAGCAGAAATGATGGCCGCTAATGATGTTGGAGACGTCAAAGAGAGCACTGTGCATCAGCTACTGTTGCCACCAGATGAGCCTTTGGTGGTGGTGCCTTTGCAGTCTGGGCAGGTGTGTCTAGTCAATACAGAACTGCCCTACACCTTGTGAATGGTACAGTGACAAGCCGATACTACCTGAATAACTTCATTAATCCAGTCATTGTGCCCCTGCATAAACAACACAGGCCTAATTTCCTCTTCATAATAATGGTTTGCGTTTATATAGCACTTTTCCAAGAAACTCCAAAGCACTTTACAATGAAAATCCATTATTCATTCACTCCACAGACAGACAATGGTAGTGGTAAGCTACTACTGTAGCCACAGCTGCCCTGGGGCAGACTGACGGAAATGTGGCTGCCAATCTGCGCCAACGGCCTCTCCGACCACTACCGAACATTTATGCACATTCATACCCAGTGTCATAGACACTGGAGGCAAGGTGGGCAAAGTGCCTTGCCCAGGGACACAACGGCAGGATGACTGGGGAGAGCGGGATTTGAACCGCCAATGCTTTGGTTATTGGATGACCCACTCTACCTCTTGAGCCACTGCCGCCTACATTTCCCTTCACTGTTCCATTTTTGCTGAGCACCAAGCTGGACGGCAGGAAGTTCCACTTTTATTATGGTCTGTGGCATGACCCGGCCAGGACTTGAACCCCCACCTTCTGGATGGGGGGGGCGGATGCTCTACCCCTTGGCCACCACTCCATTATCATGGACGACAATGCTCCAGCTCATTGAGGTTGCATCCTTAAGGAACATCTGCTGGAGGCTGGGGTACCTCAAATGGAGTGGCCTGCACTTTCTCCAGGCCTGAATCCCATAGAAAACCTATGCGATCAGCTGAGTCACAGTGTAGAGGCTCGTAACCCTGCACCCCACAACCTCAATGACCTTAGGGCCGCCCTTTAAGAAGAGTGGAATGCCATGCCTCAGCAGACAATAAGTTGACTTGTGAACAGCATGAGACGTCGTCGTCAAGCTGTAATTGATGCTCAAGGGAACATGACAATTTCATGATATAATATCACTGTAGCATGAAGTTTTTACATTTTCCGTAAATTTCACCCGAAAACCAAATATCCCTAACTTTTTGCGTGCGTGCACGCACGCACGCACACACACGTGTGTGTGTGTTAAAAAAAAAATCAACTTTATTCTTGCAGTATGCAAATAAAAAGGCTGGAAACCAGTTTTAATATTCATATTTAATGATGTATGTCATGCAAATTATTTTTTACCTTCCACATCTACATTTTCTCTCCTAAATTTTCAACTTAAATTTTTTGTTAAAAGCAACTTGCTTTTAACAAAATTGTTACTTTTTTAATAAATTTGTGTTTTTTCTTGTAAATTTACCTTTTTCCTTCATAAGTTTTAAGAACTCTTGGGAATTTGGGATTTAATCTTGTTTGCATCCAAATTATTGCAATTTTTCCATTCATCTTAGTAACAACTGTTCAGCACGTCTCTGAGAAGCTCGGCTCCTGTGGTGGGGAGGACCAGGCCTCCCTCCTGACTCACCACATTATACTACTGCATGAACAGTTGGCTACTGGAGCACACTTAACAACCCCAAGCTACAATTCTGACATGTTTTCCATTTTAAACAGCCTTTGACTCCATCAGCCGGTACAGGAGCTCCATCATGTGGTGTAGGGGCCACAGTGCAATATACTGTACCATAGGAGGGAGCTGATAAAATAGTCAGTCATTTTTAACATCAGTTTTTTCTTTCATCGACCACTTAAAAGCAGAAGAGACAAAAAAAAAAAAAAAACCCACTTAGGATTTACATTAACATTCATTTATTTATACAGACTTACCTCAAACTTGAATGTAGGCTAATTAGGCTAAACCACATCACTGAGAATGGGGTAACCCCAGAGTCACATGGCTACTATACAAGAGCCATTTTGATCACTTTTTGGCAAAATGGAAAAAAAGCAAACATTTTTCAGCTTTAAGTCAGTCAGTCAGAGCAGCCTCAGCTGAGCTGCACGCCATGCGGTCCAGTCTTCACGGTCTAGCATACAGGTGGCAAGCACACCAGTATTGGTCACCTGTATGGAATACTGAAGGCTTACAGTATTCCATCAAGGTTGTGTAATGCTATTCGGACGATGTATACCAACACACGCACCAAGGTTGTCACCGCATACAGTGAGTGGGATGAATTTGAAATCACTTCAGGAGTACTCCAGGGTGATACTTTGGCCCCGTTCCTGTTTGTTATCGTCTTAGACTATGCCCTGCGGAAAGTCATTGATGGGAGAGAAGCATAGCTGGGTCTAATGTTACATCCTACAGGCACAGAGATTGTTGTTGCTTGGGGAGTTGGAATGCTCTCGGATCAGTCTCACCATTAATGACCAGAAGACCAAAGTGATGACGCCCGGGGATGCTTCTAACTCTATATCTCCCCTGCTGACGAGTACCGGCAACCCTCTGGAAGTAGTCAACAACTTCAAGTACCTTGGCTCCCGGACAGGATCTACTAGTCATGATCTGAAGGTGTGCAAAGCACTTGTGTGGGGTCCTCTCAATAACAAGCTAAAAGCAAGCTAAAAGTTAAATTCTTCTGTGTAACGGTGGAATCCATACTGCTATATGGAAGCGAGTGCTGGTCATTAAAGGTCTCCCTTCAGAGGTCACTGGATGGCTCCTACACCTGGATGCTGCGCACCATCTTAATCGTAAAGTGGCAAGACCACGTCTCCAGTAAAGATCTCTATGGGCACTTTCCCAGAATATCAGATAAGGTGGCTTGGCGAAGACTTGGCCTCACGGGACACTGTTACCATCACCAAGAGCTCCCAGCAGGCCACCTGGTACTCTGGGAACCGACACACGGCTTTTGCTGCCTAGGACGGCCATTAACATCATTCGTGGACACTGTGAAGGAGACACTGGGGTGGCCAACACACACTTTCAGCTTTAAAATGAAGACAAAATATAGTTATAAACTTGAATGTCAGCATTGGCAGTTGGACAGTTTTCCAATAACAAATTCATTTCCTCCCCTCTAAAAGGTAGGACTCTTCTTACAAATTTGCTGACCTTTTTGTAAATTTGCTGTCTTTCTCACCATTTTGCAGCTTTCTTCTGGTAAATTTCCCAACAATTTTAACATAAATTTGTTAGTTTTGTCCCAGTCATTAATAACTTTATTAAGTATAATTGTGTAACTTTTTAATCATACATTTGCCACTTTTTGTCATAAATTTGTGACATTACTGTAAATTTGTGACTCTTCTTGTTCATTTGTGAGTATTTTTGTAAGTGTTTGAGGGTCTTCTCTTCACTATGCATCTCATTTTCATAAATTTGAGTTTTTCTCATGAATTTGTCATTCATTTTAAAGAAAAATAAAAGGTTATGGGCCAAAGTGCTGCACAAGGATCCAGAACCTGAACCAAAAATAGTTTTATGTATGCTAAAATCTGGTTGAAATATTAAAATTTAATAATGTATGTCATGGAAAGTAATTTTTTACCCTCCAAATGCACTTTACATGCACCCTCACTCATACACTTTTTTTTTTTAAAGAAGGATGCATTTATCAGTGTGTTTATTTCTGTGCAGGATGACGCACATGAGCGTGCACACAAGCCAGCAGATATCATCATCAGCCCTGCTCTCACCGAGCGGAATCAGGTCAATCCATCCTGACCTTTTTCCTTTCGTCTTCACTGACCTTTTCAGATTGAGACACAGAATTTCGAGGGGAAAACACAAACACTCGTGGAGCTGAAGTGGGAGTGCATGAGTGGGAAGGGAAATGTTGGTGATGTGGAGCACTAGGTGTCAGATGCTGGGTATTTTTTCACTAACTCTTGATATTCAGATTGAAATGCCATTTTGTTCAACGCTGAGAGGCCTGAAGGCACATGCCATTCTTCAGGCTGTGAAATCCATCTTATACAACAAAATAGAAACACAATAGAGGAGGCTAATTAAAAGATCATTAGAGAATCATTAGAGGATCATTAGCATATGAATCTGTAACACTTTGGAAGAAAAGACCCTTCATTACACTTGGAAGGCATTTCCAAAGTGAATTCTGTGCAACAAAAGATTTTATGACTGGTTGACATTCACAGTATTTTAATGATGATGTATCTAATAGGTGTGCTGGTGATAAGGAAAGATATTAAAATTCACAGCATGTAATGGCAACATATCCTGTCATAATATGGAGTGGAGGCAGGAGAAGGCAGGACCCAAATGCAGGCAAGGATTTGCTGAACTATAAGTTGTGGTGTTAACTGCATGACATACTGTAGGTCCTGCCCCTGTCAGAGGACTGGGGTTGACTTCCTGTAATGTGCCCCGGAGAAGCAGAATAAAAATTAGACCGAGTTGGTCTTGAACAGAAGCCACATCCTGTCCGTGCTCTTTGGTTAGCCCATAACCCTAATATAACATGGTGTCAGAAGCTCGCTGTCACGAGAAGGTAAGGAACAAGAGAGTCGCTCAGCTTGTGTCACTGAGAGAGAGCTTACGTTGCTCCGGTAAACCTTTTGCCACAATGCAGCGAGGCTAAGCTAAAGTGAGAAGCTAGCAGGCCCACCTGACAGCATGGAGCATGTCCGAGTTGCACCGCCACCAAAGTTCATGTTTGACAGTGGCAGAGGTGGACCTGCCACTTTGAGAGGTACAGGACAGCATCAGGGCTGGAGTTGCAGCCAGATGAAAACCAAATAAATACTCTCATTTACACCATGGGTGAAGAGGTGGAGGATGTGATCACTTCATTGAGACTTACGGATGAGGAGGTGAATGATTATAACGTGCTAAGAGCAAAACTGGATGCACATTTTGTAGTGCGAAGAAATGTTATATTTGAACGAGCAAAATTTAATGTGACAACAAGAAGTAGGAGAAACTGCAGACAGTTTCATCACAGCTCTTTACTGCTTGGCAGAGCACTGCAGATATGGAGCGCTGCACAGTGAAATGATAAGAGACAGATTCGTGGTAGGAATAAAAGACAAAAGGCTCTCAGAACAGTTCCAGATGGACCCAGAATTGACCTTGGACAAAGCGGTCATGAAAATTCGTCAGAGTGAACTAGTAAAAAAGTAGCAGGATTTGCTGAAAACTAACTTCAAGTCAGACAGTCAGCCATGCAACGTGGACAGCATTAAAGCACAGCCAAAACCTTTTAGAGCTACAAAGCATGCACAGCAAAGCAGCAATCAGGCTAAATGGAAGAACAAAAAAAGGAGTAAAAGAGATGCAACAATGCAACAGATTTGGCAAGACACCTTCTCACAGTAAATCACTTTGCCCAGCCAGAGGTGCACAGTGTAATCAGTGTAAAAAGAGAGAACACTATGCTAGAGGGTGCAGGTCAGGAGCAGTTGGAGAAGTCCAGATGGGTGATGAGGAGGATGATGAGGGCCATGTTGCGCTTTTAGGATTAGTGACAGCCAGTGAGACAGATAAGACGTGGGTTACACCTGTAAAAATAAACGGCCAAATGTGCAAGCTCAAAATAGATACAGGAGCAGATGTAATCGTGCTACCAGAGAGTGTATGCCTAACATTAGTTCACAGACCAACATTGCAGCCTACAAAAATAAAACTGTTTGGTGCTGGTATGTCTCCACTAGCAGTCAGAGGAAAAGTCACAGCAGAGTTGACTACAGACAGCAAAAAAATAACCAAGCTTGTGTATATAGTAGCAGGGTAACAGGGACTGCTAAGCTGTTCAGCAAGTGTGGATCTGAGGTTAGTGGCAAGAGTAGACTCAGTACAACTGAACACAGTCGAGTCAGTGAAACAACAATTTCCAAACTTATTCACAGGCCTAGGGAAAATGCAGGCTGAGTATAAGAGCTCAAAGAGGATGCCAAGCCATTTGCTCTGTCAACTCCTAGAAGAGTACCATTGCCCCTCCTTCCAAAAGTGAAGAAAGAGTTAGCACGGATGGAAGAGTTAGTTGTGATCTTCCAAAGTAGAACAGCCAACAGACTGGTGTGCTGGAATGGCACCAGTGCTATAACCAGGCGACAAAGAAGTACGCATCAGTGTAGATTTCACAAAATTGAACAACTCTGTAAAAAGAGTGCCAGGGTTTGGACTGAGCCCCATGTCCTCATCTTGATTTATAATTTATATTCCTTCTCTCCAGGGCATGGGCCCCAGCACACATCCTCGCCTTGACTTTATTATTGAATGTTTTATTTTGGTCCTTAGTATTATGTTCTTGTTTTATATTTTCTCCTGCTTTGCTTTGGGTTTGGATTATCATTATTATCATGGGTTTAGTTTGGTCATTATGTGTATTATTGTTGTCATGGGTTTTGTGGTATTATCCTTTGTTCATTGTCTTTGTCATCAGGTCTCATGTGTATTCCCTGCCCGGCTCTCAGAAGAAGAAGAAACCACCTCTATTGTCATTCAGTCCATACAGCCAATCATGTACAGTAGAATGAAATTACGTTTCTCCTATCTACAATGTTAATCACATGTAGAATCAGAAGGGTCGCTGCCATGCAAGGCGCCACCACAAACAACTTCTCCTTCCCCTATTCTATTACGGTGAGCACCAAGCTAGAAGGCAGGAAGTACCATTTTTATATGATCTTTGGTATGACCTGACCGGGAGTTGAACCCTCAACCTCCCAGTTGTGGGGCGGATGCTCTATCAACTAGGCTAATTATTGTTATTATTATTAACATTATGATTGTCAGCCCCCGACCCACAGTGATCTGTGTGGAGTTTGCATGTTCTCCCCGTGTCTGCGTGGGTTTACTCTGGGATTTCTCCGGTTTCCTCCCACATGCCAAAAACATGCAAGTTAGGTTAACTGGCCTCAAAACTGGAGATTCTAAATTGTCCTTAGGTATGACTGTGAGAGTGAATGGTCATCTGTCTCTCTGTGTTGGCCCTGCGATGGACTGGCGATCTGTCCAGGGTGTACCCTGCCTCTCGCCCAAAGATGCTGGGATAGGCTCCAGCCCCCCCGCAACCCGAAAAGGATTAAGCGGTAGAAGATGAATGAATGAATGAATGAATTATGATTGTCATGGTCTTGTCTCCCCAATCCTCCGTTCATGTTTCTGTGCATCCCCTGTCAGTGATTGTATGTGCAGCCCCACCCGTCCTGTTCTCCATACCTGTCACCTCTGTTTTCTTCATGTGTCAGTTGTCAGTCATGATTGGTCTCCCCACATGCGCAAAAGAACGACTGAATCACAAAGAAACATTGCTTCCGACTGAATTCCCACCCAGACCATGCGAAATGGTTGGTACTGATTTATTCGATTAGAACAACAGTCAGTATCTAATCATCATGGATTATTTTTCAAGGTACAGTTGCTAAATTGTTATCCACCACCACAGCCTCTGTGATAGATCATTGTAAGTCTATATTTGCACGACTGGCATTCCATCAGAGATGAGGACAGACAATGGACCACAGTTTTCAACAGAAATTTTTCATAATTTTGCACTGGGGCTTTGTTTACTCCACTTCCAGCCCAAGATACCCTCAAAGTAATGGGGAGGCTGAAAAAGCAGTGTGCACTGTAAAAAGTATACTGCAGAGGGGAAAAGACCCATATTTATCCCTTATGGCATATCGCACTACACCGCTTGCCAACTGACACAGCCCAGCAGAATTATATGTAAATGGAAAGGAAAATATGCACCACACTGCCAATACTTCCATATTCCTTGGATCCAGGATGGACATCACCAGTGTTGGGCAAGTTACTAAAAAATAGTAACTAGCTACAGTTACTAGTTACTTCTTTTCAAAAGTAACTGAGTTACTTTTGAGTTACTGCATGATTAAAGTAACTAGTTACTTGGAAAAATAACTTTCACATTACTTTTAAATGCATACTTAAGTCATCTTGCACACATAGCAAGGCCCCCTTGTTTTCATCAGAAAAAAAAAGAAAAAGAAAACTGATGAGATAAAAAAGTCTCATCTTACAGAGAAAAAATAAAAATGTCTCAGATTTACACAAACTATTGTAATCAGTAGAAAGTCAGAAATTTACTAGAAATAAAGCTGTAAATTCACAGAGAAAATGTTGGACCCCCTGGTGGGCTGTTTTTGGCCCACGATCTATATGTTTGACACCCCTGGACCAGCCCATTAAAAATGCATTTTTAGGGGATTTACTTCCATGAAGTAGTTGCGTATCACAAAGGCATGTAAATGAATGAGATAAAATAAAATAGAAAGCACAGATACATGAAAGGTCACCGCTTACAAGAAGCTGTTCTTCACTGCAGCAAATCACAGTCACTTTTTCTCTGTGCGTAAGAAAACTTTAAATGCATTTAATGCGGACATTAAATGTGAACTTCTTGTTCAAAAAAGACTCATATTTAACCACAGAGGTAGGAGCTGGTAGGGGCTATTCACCACTCGGACAACAGGTGATCAGGGCTCGATATGAAAGTCACCACCGCCACGGCATTTCTTCACCGGGTTGTGATGTGAACTGGGGGAGGACAGGAAACGGACCTGCGGAGGAGACTGTGTGATGGCTGCGTCAGTTATGGTAGGGTCAGTTTATATTTATTTGCTTGCCTTTGCCTTTGGCATGACATCCTCCAGTGGCTTGAGGCGGGTGGTGGTGCTGGGGATGGCAGTCCCACCCATAGCCACCGAAACTGTGTATTCATCCCCAGTTGGCAGCTGATGAGGAGGGTGTCTAGCAACTGCAAGTTGTATGATCATCTATTTGCACTAGAATATCTATCCATATTAATAAAATGAGTAACGCGAGTAACACATCTGATCAAATTTCAGTAACTGTAATGCATTACTGAATTTTTAAACAGTAATTTCGTTACACAGCACATTACTGCAAAAGTAGTGGCGTTACAGTAACGTGTTACTCCCAACATTGAACATTACAAAGCTGAGGAACAGGGAACAAAACGAAAGGGAGAAACAAAGAAGAAACTACATTAGACACAGAGCTCATCATCTTTCAGGACTGAATCCAGGAGATTCTGTGTGGGTCTCAGATATGAGGGAGAAAGGAGTAGTAAAAGCCAACACAGACACACCTCTATCTTACATGGTTGAGACACGAAACGGGACTTTGCGTCGCAATCGAAGTCATCTTGTGACCTTACCAACAGCTAGTGAGGAACCAGCAAGTACACAGATTTCTGATCCACCTGAAAACATCACAAAGACCAGTGACTCTGATCCACAAGCTTCAGAGTCACCACAGAATCTACCAGGAGAGAGGAGGTTTCCCACAAAGGAGAGAAAACCCCTGAGATACCTTGAGGACTTTGTATTAGATAGAAGATATTCTCAGATGCCTGAGTGACCTACCAGGGGCAGAATAATCCCCTCACTCAGCTGAAGGAATGGGCAGTCTACCCCACCTTCATAGTTAAAGAAATGTAATATGTTGAAAGAAACAATGTGTAAAAGACTGAGTGTTCATGAGTTACGTTGATAAACTGTTAACTGGGAAGTTAGTGAATTGACACTTAGCAAATAAGATCTTCCAGGGTGGGAGGTTTTAACAACATGTGTTGTACTTAGAGGGGGGCGGTGTGGTGTTAGTTGCATGATACAAGGGCGGGAGAAGAAGAATAAAAATTAGACCGAGTTGGTCATGAACAGAAACCACGTCTTGTCTGTGCTCTTTGGTTAGCCCATGACCCTAATATAATTTTTTTTTTTAATTTAAACAAAGGAAAACACTAAACAAAGGTGTTGCATGAGGGGAAAAAAAGCTACACTAAGCTAAACTTTCAAAACATAACACAAAACAGCATGAAAGCAGAAAAAAAATATAAAAAAATTACACTCATCTCAAAATACAAACCAGAACTGAACTAACAAGCAGACTGACAGATGTCTGATGACACTGAAGACAATGATCCAACACTAAGCACAAACACAGAGGGAACAAAATACAAGAGGTAGCTGTAGGACTGGAAACTGCTGAGGAAGGGAACATAGGTGGGGCCAATCACACTAATAACAGAAATGGCTGTTTTTAAAAACAGCGTTTTTCCTCCTCCATCTATAAAAAACAAGTTGCATTCATATAGCACTGCTTTAAAGGGGTCATGGACTGAAAAATGATGGAACAGCAATGATTGTTCATAAACATGTTATTATTGAATTTCAAAGCCCTGTTTCAGCAATGTCAGGTTAAATAAAATAATTTACATACCTGAAACTGGAAAATGTGTTTAATTACTATTATGCTCACTATGCCTAATGTTGCTATTTTGCATCATAGCTAATTCGTGTCTATTGTTATGCACTACATTCAAACTAGCAATCTTCATTCAATTTGTTGTCTGCTTGACAGTAAAAACACAATTTTTTAAAAATATAATTGTAAACATATTCAGGCTTTAAGGGGGTTAAGCTTCTGAAATGCATCTATTGGTCACACGATTAGCAAAAACATCAAAACACTCACTTCTGTTAAAATAACATACAGCCTTCATATAGTTTTTCTCTCCAAGTAGCCATTTCCCCCATTGCGGGACTAATAAAGGCTGATCTTATCAGCAGTTTTTCCATTGACAAATGGCATGTGTGGTAGACTGCAAGTCTAATTTAAAACATTACTGGCACATGCCTCTAGGGGGAACTACCTGTATTGTTTAGCATTACTACTAAGGGGACACATTAGAATAAGAGTGTGAAAACCCCGCGCAGAATCCATGTTCAGTCATATTATGTGTGTTGCAGAATAAACGGCAGAGTTAGCCAAAGAAATAACTCAAGTGTGATCATTGCTACACGGTAGGATATCACACAATTGGCGACGAGGATTAAAAGAAAAAAATCAGCGGCGAGAAACAGAGAACATTGCAAGTGTGGCGAACTCAAGTGACTCCAGTAGTTCGAGTGCAAGTTCAGAGGAGGAAAAACGAGGTTTCCCCACCACGACGAGCAATGGCGGCTGTAATCGGAACGGTAACCCCTTTTGATAACTCGACTCAGTCATGGGAAGAATATAGTGAAATGTGGGACTTTTTCTTCCAAGCTAATGACATTGAGGAGCCAGACAAAAGGAAGGCTGTACTGTTGAGTGGAGTTGGTGCAACTACTTACAGCTTGTTGAGAAATTTAATAAGCCCTGCATTACCGAAAGATAAAACGTACGACCAGCTTACTGCTGAGCTTCAGAAGCACTTCAGCCCCAAACCGAGTGAAATCGTGCAACGATTCAAATTTAATTCACGCATAAGGAGGAACACTGAGTCCATAGCAGAGTATGTGGCAGAATTGAGGAAATTAACACTGCACTGTGATTACAAAGACTCATTGGAAGAAATGTTAAGAGACAGACTTGTGTGTGGAGTGAATGATGACCGAATGCAACGGCGACTTTTATCTGAAACAAAACTCACTTTTGCAAAGGCTTTGGAATTATGCCAAGCGATGGAAACAGCATCTAAAGATGTGAGAGAGATGCAAGGGAAGCTAACAGAGGACACAGCAACACATGTTCGTGTGCCTAAGACCCAAGTAGGTGTCCACAAAGTGTTGACTGACAAAACTCAGCACAAATTCCCCAGTTGTTATCGCTGCAAAGGCCAGCACAATGCCGCCGAGTGCAAATTTGCCACTGAGCTGTGTCATAATTGTGGCAAGCGAGGGCACATTAAGAAAGCATGTAGAATAAAGGTGGACAGCGCACAGGTGCTGAAAGCGACAGTTAATGGGCAAAAGTATGAAAACAAGGGCCCAGGAAAGGAACAGCGAGCGAATCAACTGAGAGGGGAGGGAGAAAGTGATACAGAAGACATGGATTTTCACACAATTTACAACACGTCAGAGGAGCTGACCAAGGTAGCGCCCATCACGCGTACCATGAATGTTAATGGAATGAAAGTAACATTTGAAGTTGATACAGGCTGTGGAGTAACCATATTAAGTAAACAGCAATATACACAACTGTGGAAGAAAACAGACACAGCAGAATTAAATCCCTGTTCATTAAAATTAAAAACATACACAGGAGAGAAGCTAGACGTGCTAGGCATGGCACAAGTGAAGGTGCAACACGAAAACAAAGAAAAGGACTTACCTGTAGTAGTAGTTGGGAGCGAAGGACCAAATCTACTAGGGCGAAGTTGGCTACAAGAACTGGCCATGATTGATCAGTTGGTGAATAAAGTGGAATCTCAGCCCAAATTGCAGCTGGAGGAGATCCTCGAAAGACACGCGGAGGTGTTCAAAGAAGGCTTAGGACAGCTAAAAGGTGTCACTGCAAAGATTAATGTGGACAAGGAGGCCCAACCACGATTCTGCAAACCCCGACCGGTACCCTATGCAGTCAAGCCACTGGTTGAAAGCGAGCTACAGAGGCTGCTGGATGACAAGATCATTGAGCCAGTGCAGGTTGCAGAATGGGTGGCGCCCATAGTCCCAGTGAGAAAGCCGGATGGCTCCATTAGAATATGTGGAGATTACAAACTCACTGTCAATCGAGCATCACGGGTGGATCAGTATCCAATTCCTAAAGTGGAGGACCTCTTCGCACAGCTGAATGGCGGCCGACACTTCACGAAATTAGACATGAGTCACGCCTACCAACAAGTAGTCTTGGAAGAAGAATCAAGAAAGTATGTAACCATCAATACACACAAAGGCTTATATACCTACACACGCTTACCATTTGGAGTAGCTTCCAGTCCTGCTATATTCCAGAGAACTATGGAGGGCATCCTAGGTGGAATTCCGAATGTTGCCATTTATTTGGATGACATCCTTTGTACAGGACCAAATGAACAAGAACATCTGAAAACGCTGGAGGAAGTGCTTCAACGGTTGGAGAAAAGCGGTCTGAGGTTGAAAAGAAGCAAGTGTGAGTTCATGGGAAAAGAGGTGGTGTTCCTAGGCCACAAGATCAACGCCAGTGGTCTACACCCTCTAACAGACAAAGTGGAAGCCATTGCGGAGGCACCTGAGCCACAAAATGTTACTGAGTTAAAAGCCTACCTGGGCTTGTTGAACTATTACCATAGGTTCCTCCCAAAGCTCTCCACGCTGCTGGCACCACTACATACCTTACTTAAGAAGGAAGAAAAATGGTCATGGGGGGTCAAGCAGCAGAAGGCGTTTGAAGAGTCCAAAGCGCTACTTCAGTCCTGTAGTGTGTTAGTGCACTATGATTCAAACAAACCACTCATCCTGGCGTGTGACGCATCACCCTACGGTGTGGGTGCTGTACTCTCTCATCGTATGGAGGATGGCTCAGAGAGACCCATAGGGTTCGTCTCAAGAACTCTTAGTGCAGCTGAGAAAAAATACTCCCAGCTAGACAAGGAGGGCCTTGCAGTAGTATTTGGTGTAAAAAAATTCCACAAATACCTGTACGGGAGACAGTTCGCTATAGTGACTGACCACAAGCCACTAATTTCACTGTTCAGTGAAATGAGAGCCATACCCCAGATGACATCTCAGAGAATTCAGAGATGGGCCGTTACATTAGCAGCGTATGAGTACACCATCGTTTACAAAGCCGGACGGGACCATACGAATGCTGACGCGATGAGTAGGCTACCCTTGGATGGAGGAAGAGACAGCACGCCTGAGGAGGAGGAGAGAGTGCTATTGTTTGAAGATATTGGCGTGCCCCTGGTGAACGCACAACAAATAAAGAAGTGGACAGACAAAGACCCTGTTCTAGCAAGAGTGCGAGAATACATCTTGCGAGGATGGCCGAAGATGAACAGTCCTGAGTTCATTCCCTATGCCCGACGACAGGATGAGCTCAGCACCCAGGAAGGTTGTATCCTGTGGGGAGGACGTGTGGTTGTTCCACCACCTGGTAGGAATGCCTTACTGCAACAACTACACCAAGCACACCCTGGCATCACTCGCATGAAAGCGTTGGCGAGGAGTTACATGTGGTGGCCCAACATGGATGCAGAGGTGGAGGCGCTTGTGAAGTCATGTGCGGCATGCCAGGAGAACAGGAACAGTCCTCCAGCAGCCCCACTACATCCCTGGGAAGTTCCAGATAAACCATGGAGAAGAATTCACATTGACTACGCAGGTCCATGGATGGGAAGAAAGTTGAGGTCAACATTTGACTTAATACATCCAGACTTCAGAAACAAAGTGCATGACAAACAAGAGAAACAAAAAGGTTATCATGACATGCATGCTAGAGAGAGAATACTGAGAGAAGGAGACGTGGTCTACACCCGCAACTTTGGCTCAGGACCAGCCTGGGTACCAGGAGAAATAACAGAAAAGACAGGCCCTGTGTCATTCAAGGTGACATTAGGCCATGGACAAGTGGTGAGGCGACACATCGACCAAGTTCATGGTAGGAGCTCCATTCCCCTGCCGATGGCACCAGAGGTGTTGTCTAACAACCATTCTGAGGAGAGCATCAACGAACCACCACTTCAGGTGAAACCTGAGGTAACCGTCTCTGCAGATTCTACGGGCAGCACTGCAGCAGCCGAAATAGTGGAGCAGTCTGAGTCTTCACCTGCAGTTGGCTCACCCGCCGTGAGAAGATCTCAGCGAGCTAGGAAAGCTCCAGACTACTTGAAGGACTATACTTAGTCAGTAGTGAGTTCCCCAGCCACAGGACAAGAATGCGTCCTGGAACCTCACTGGGATGCGGTAGTCAAACCAATTCCCCAGTTAGACTGTTATGTGTGTTATACATGTGAAAAAAAAAAAAAAGAAAAGAAAAGAGAAAGAAATTATATGTATGGCACATGTGTTTAAGAAGTTAAAAGTAACTGTGATTGTTTAGGATTAAATGGGAGTTCCAGGATGTCTAGCATAATTGGCTAGTGTAATTAAAAGTAGTTTAATCTAGAGGGGAGGGATGTGGTAGACTGCAAGTCTAATTTAAAACATTACTGGCACATGCCTCTAGGGGGAACTACCTGTATTGTTTAGCATTACTACTAAGGGGACACATTAGAATAAGAGTGTGAAAACCCCGCGCAGAATCCATGTTCAGTCATATTATGTGTGTTGCAGAATAAACGGCAGAGTTAGCCAAAGAAATAACTCAAGTGTGATCATTGCTACACGGTAGGATATCACAGCATGAAACAAGGGTGTGTCCTGGCACTGACACTCTTCAGCATCATGCTCTTAGTCATGCTTATGCCTTTCATGACTGCAAGGAAGGAAAAGGTGTCGGGAACAAGAGGGCGGGAAGCTCTTTAGCCATTAGTGACTGCATGCAGTAACAACATGAAAGAGACAGTTATTAATAACTTTGTTGCTGACAACTGCATCCGTAACTCAGCTAACTAGCTGATGTGGCAGTTTCCATAATGCATTCAAAGCAATAATTATTTTTGTACATTTTTGTGCTTTTATATATATGTAGTGTCTACTCAAAACATGTAATAAACAAAATTAAACATATATTCTTAGAACTGAGTAGTTTTTTTCCCACATTTTTACCTCTGCCAAGGAATGGTGGAAGGTGTGGTACACACATATGTAGTCTCATAGACTCCATTTGTATATTAATGTTGCTTCACGTCTGAGAATGAACAATAGGTCTGAGTCTCCTGGGGATAACAGGAGGGTGCGAAATGTGTTCTGTGTTATGCAAAGAGATGGCCTTGAGGGATTTCCTGACCACCAGCGGTGTGAGGGTGAAGGGGACAAGACCTGGAAGAAGATGTATTGTGTCTTTGCATTAAAATGACAATGTAACTGTGTGCTTTGATGTCCTGGTATAAATAGGACAGATGTGGGGTGATGCTTCCTCTTTTTCTGTTTGAGAGGATGTTGGAGATACATGAATGGAATAAACCTGAATTGAGAAATAAACTCAGCCTCATCTTTTCACGCTCTCCACACTGGTGACCTTAAGACGTATGATGAACAGAAGAAATGCCGCCGAGCCGGACTCACCAGGAACCAGCCAGGCGAATGCAGTCTCAGTCAAACTACCAGATTTCTGGCAGGACAACCCGGACTCCTGGTTCCTCTTGGCCGAAGCTCAGTTTGCTCTCGGGGGAATAACGGCAGATGACACGAAATTCTACCACGTTATCGCCAAGCTCGACAACCGCACGGCTCGTCATGTGCAGAGCCTGGTGCAGCGCCCACCGGCCGAAGACAAATACGGCGGGTTGAAGGCTGTGCTCATCCAGCGTTTCACTCCCTCAGTCCAGGAAAGAGCAGAGAGACTCCTGGCCCTGAACGACTTGGGAGACAGCACACCCGTCGACCTGATGGAAGACATGCTGAGGCTGAGGGGCTCAGACAGCGATGACCTGCTCTTCACCCACATTTTCCTGAGAACCCTACCGTCAGAGACGAAAGTGACCCTGGCCGGTTCACCGTTGTTTGCCCAGTGGGACTTCTGCGCGCTGGCCCAGGAGGCACAGCGGATTCTCAACGCCAGCAGACAGCGCGCGGCCACCGCAGCAGCGACAGGACTCGACGCGAGGGCCAGAGATGGCAGGTGGCCAGAGGCGGCGGCAGCAGACCCACCAGCAACGGCGGCGGTGAAAGCCAAACATCGCGGAGGAGATGACCTCTGTTTCTACCATCGTCGCTTCGCAGAGAGGGCACGCAAGTGTATACCACCGTGTCAGTTCAAGAGCTCAGGAAACGCCAGAACCAAGGGTCAGTTGCAGCCGCGGCCCTCGGTGAACAGAACAAGCTGCTCTACTTGACGGATGCGCGTTCGGGGAGGCAATTCCTCGTGGACACAGGCTCCCAAGTGAGTTTCATCACGCCAACCTATGCTGACCGGCTGGCAGGTCCCGGGAGTCACGGAGCATCGGCAGCGAACGGCTCGAGCATTAAGACCTTCGGTGAGAGGACTCTGCTTCTGTCCCTGCAAGGCCGTACATTTGAGTGGACTTTTATTATAGCTGCAGTAAGCTTCAACATGTTAGGGGCTGATTTTCTGTGCTCACATGGGTTGTTGGTTGATCTTTCCAATAGACGCTTGGTTAATGCACTTTTTACTCTATTCCCTGTGCAGCTCGAGTGACCCCGCCCACAGCACAAGCCAACGTCACTACGGCAAGCAATAAGTTCCACACACTCCTCACTCAGTTTCCAGCACTCACGGTTCCCACATTTTCAGCAGCCGTCGCTAAACACGGAGTGGAACATTTTATTACTACCGCTGGCCCCCCCCCCGTTTTTGCAAAAGCTCGGTGCTTGGATGCAGCTAAATTGACCACAGTGTGCGAGGAGTTCGCCAACCTTGAAAAGTTGGGCATCATCCGGCGTTCGAAGAGCCCATGGGCTTCCCCGCTCCACATGGTCCCTAAGGCTGACGGCTCGTGGCGACCTTGCGGTGATTTCTGCAGGTTGAACAACGCTACAGCGCACGACCGCTACCCAGTCCCCCATATCCAAGATTTTTCCGTTCATCTGGCGGGGGCGCACATTTTTTCTAAAATAGACTTGGTCCGCGGGTACCATCAAGTCCCAGTACGCGCTGAGGACATACCC
The DNA here is from genome assembly GCA_020510985.1 of Pholidichthys leucotaenia. NCBI lineage: Eukaryota > Metazoa > Chordata > Actinopteri > Cichliformes > Pholidichthyidae > Pholidichthys > Pholidichthys leucotaenia. Next base: position 315,165,188 of record CM035842.1, read on the forward strand.
AAAACAGCGGTAATAACTCCGTTTGGCCTTTTTGAGTTTTTGCACATGCCGTTCGGGCTTAAAGGCGCTGCGCAGACGTTCCAATGCATGATGGACGCGGTGTTGCGCGATCTCCCTTTCGTGTTCGTCTACCTGGACGACATTTTGGTAGCCAGCGCGTCTGAAGAGGAACACGAAAAACACCTCACGGCAGTTTTCCGGAGGTTGGGAGAGCAGGGGTTAATAATCAACCCAGCGAAGTGTCAGTTCGGGGTGACGCAGATTGATTTTTTGGGGCACCGCGTCTCTCCAGAAGGAGCAGTTCCGCTGCCGGACAAAGTGCGCGCAGTAACAAATTTTCCCCAGCCACAAACGGTCAAAGCATTACAGGAGTTTTTGGGAATGGTGAATTTTTATAACCGTTTCCTCCCCCACGCGGCGCAGCTCATGCAACCACTGTATGCCACGCTAAAAAAGCAAAAACCCACAAATGCAATTGAATGGTCCCCGGAGCGGGAGCGCGCATTCTCGGAGGTTAAAGCAGCCCTGGCAAACGCTGCGTTGTTGGCACATCCAGACCCAACGGCCCGCATAGCGCTCACTACTGACGCGTCAGACGTGGCCATTGGGGCAGTAGTAGAGCAGCATGTTGCCGGGGCTTGGCAGCCGCTCGCTTTTTTCAGCAGGACTTTGCGCGATACCGAGCGAAAATACAGCGCGTTCGACAGGGAGTTGTTAGCGCTCCACTTGGCCATTCGCCACTTCCAGTTCTGGCTGGAAGGTCGTCGTTTCACCGTGTTCGTCAACCACAAGCCGCTGACTTTCGCGATGGCCAAGGTTTCAGAGCCGTGGTCAGGCCGGCAGCAGAGGCAGCTGGCTGCAATCTCAGAGTTTACTACCGATATTCAACACGTAGCGGGTAAACTTAATGTAGTGGCAGACTGTCTCTCGCGCGCCGTAACTGCTCCAGTCCGCTTAGGGGTAGATTATACTGCCATGGCTGTGGAGCAGGCTAGTGGCGCGGAAGTACGCGCGGCCCCAGTCCGCGTGGGGATAGATTATGCAGCCATGGCCGCGGATCAGGTTAGCGATGCGGACGTGTGCGGGCTCCAGTCTGGACCAACAGGGTTAAGGCTGGAGAGCAGGGTGCTGCAAGATGGTATGCCCCCCCAATCTGCGATGTCTCCACCGGACGACAGCGTCCGGTGGTGCCAACCGCCTGGCGCCGCCGCGTTTTTGACTCGATTCATTCTCTGGCGCACCCGGGGCTGCGCGCGTCGGTCAAAATGGTAGGAGAGAAGTTTGTGTGGCCGAGCCTGCGCAAGCACGTTAAGGAGTGGGCAAGAGCCTGCATGGCTTGCCAGCGAGCCAAAATACACAAACACACTAAAGCCCCCTTGGAGCCGTTTCACATCCCGGCTAAGAGGTTCGATCATGTGCATGTCGACCTCTTAGGCCCCTTCCCGCCGTCACAGGGGTGCACACATCTTTTGACAATGGTGGACCGCACCACGCGTTGGCCTGAAGTAGTCCCACTGGCATCAACCACAGCCGAGGAGGTGGCGCGCGCGTTTTTAACGGCTTGGGTAGCACGTTTTGGAGTTCCGTCGGATATTATGTCCGACAGAGGTCCTCAATTTGTGTCCGAGCTTTGGTCAGCGATGGCCCGCAGCCTGGGGGTAACGATTCACCCCACTACCACGTACCACCCCCAGGCTAATGGTTTATGCGAACGTTTCCATAGGTCATTGAAAGCAGCCCTCAGAGCGTCGCTTACGGATGCAAATTGGGTAAACAGGCTACCATGGGTTTTATTGGGGTTGCATTCTGCACCTAAAGAGGACTTAAAAGCCTCCCCAGCTGAGTTGGTGTTTGCGCAGCCACTCCGGCTGCCAGGGGAGTTTCTCCCAGATAATCCTGCGCCAGATTGCTCCCCTGCTCAGCGGTTATTGAGCGACACGGGAGCGAGCACGCTTCCTGGCCCCGTTCATCACAGTTTTCCGTGCGTTTTTGTACCTAAGGCTTTAAAAAATGCGGAGTTTGTTTTTGTCAGACACGACGCTCATCGCCCAACCCTGTGACCGCCTTATAATGGCCCATTTAGAGTGCTGGAAACAGGTGATAAGCACTTTTTGCTAGATTTAGGAGGCAAAAGGGAAACAATTGGCATAGACAGACTCAAACCCGCTTTTGTGATGGCTGACGAAGCTGTGCTGTTGCCGAGGGCTCCTCGACACGGCAGACCTCCTAGGGAGCATTCCCCAGAGCTCCCACAGGGATTGACTAACAGTTCTCATCCTCAGATAGCAGATTCACAGCAGGATGGCACCGCGGGAGTGGTAAAGCCCGCTTACAGCAAGTTCGGAAGACGATTGAAGCTCAAACAGCACGTGGACTGATGTTTGTGATTTTATCATGATATACAGACTGTGTTGTATTGTTTCATCTTAGACGTTTGGGGGGGGGGGTCATGTGGTACACACATATGTAGTCTCATAGACTCCATTTGTATATTAATGTTGCTTCACGTCTGAGAATGAACAATAGGTCTGAGTCTCCTGGGGATAACAGGAAGGTGCGAAATGTGTTCTGTGTTGTGCAAAGAGATGGCCTTGAGGGATTTCCTGACCACCAGCGGTGTGAGGGTGAAGGGGACAAGACCTGGAAGAAGATGTATTGTGCCTTTGCATTAAAATGACAATGTAACTGTGTGCTTTGATGTCCTGGTATAAATAGGACAGATGTGGGGTGATGCTTCCTCTTTTTCTGTTTGAGAGGATGTTGGAGATACGTGAATGGAATAAACCTGAATTGAGAAATAAACTCAGCCTCATCTTTTCACACTCTCCACAGAAGGTATGTTTTTGCTGGCATTTGTCTGTGATTGTCTGTCAGCAGGATTATGCAAAAACTAGAGGATTGATTTGGATGAAATTTTCAGCAGAGGTGGTCCTTGGGCTACAGATGAACTAGTGAGATCTCCATTTAATTTGTTGTCTGCTTGACAGCAAAAACTATTTTAAATAATATAATTGTAAACATATTTAGACTTTAAAGGGATTAAGCTTCTGACATGCATCTATTGGTCACACAACTAGCAAAAACAATATCAAAACACACACTTCTGTTAAAATAACATACAGCCTTTATATTGTGGGGGTTTGCCCACCCAGAGAGGGCAGAGGGAAGAGGAGGACAATGGACCGAAGGAGAAGGTGTCACCGGGGGGTATCAGACGGGACTGTTGGTTCTATGCACCCCCCAGGGACAGTAAGAGATGCCGGAGCCACGGAGAGAAGAAAGGTGTTGGAGTGGTGCCGGCATTATGCTATGTTAATGTGCCACTCAATTCTTTGTTCATACAACAAAGTGTGTGGTCGGAAGTTCCGGGTCTCGATGTATGGAAATAAAGATATAAAAGAGGAATGCACAGAGACCCGAGACTCTCTTTTGCTGTAAGTTATGTTGGAGAAGGAATAAAGATTCTGTGTCATCCAGCTTGTTGCCTCGCCTGCCTTCTTTCTCCACAAGATAGTTTTTATCTCCAAGTAGCCATTTTCCCTATTGTGGGACTAGTAAAGGCTTATCTTATCTCATTTTATCTCCTCCAGGTGTAGAAGTTCAGCCTTGATACCTCTGTTAATGATCAGCCTAGCTGTCTGTCATGTGTCATGCCCCCCCCTTATGGACTGTCCTCCCTTCAGCCCGCTCCAGGAGGAAAAGTGCTTCCTGGGTCGCCGCCGGCTTCCTCGACCCCGGTGCGCCTCCTCTTTGACACCACCGGAGAAGTCCCATGTCCAGGCCCAAGTCCACCAGTGTCCTCCCGGGCATGCTGCAGCTCATTCGGGTGCCTCCTTGAACCATCCGACAGTTGGAGATAGGCGTCCTCCTGTCTGGCCAACACATGCAGCCGCCCCTGATGCTCCTTCATCTGTGGCTTGGCCCAAATCTGCCATGACCATGTCTCCTCCTGGGCCCGGACCACATCCGCAACACCCAGAGGGGCCCTACTCGGCTTGCAGTGTCTATGCTTGGTATCGTTCTACCGTACCAGACGGTCCTGCCCCGACCGCTTTTACCTTCACTGCAGCCATCGCCGTTGTAAGATAAGATAAGATAAGATAAGCCTTTATTAGTCCCACAACGGGGAAATTCCAGGATTGCAACAGCACAGGGATAGCAACACTCAGAGCAACAATCAGAAGGCAAGAAAAAAAACAAGCAAGCAAGAGCAGCTAATATACATATGTACATATTACTATAAAATATATATATACACACAGACACACACACAGACACACAGTGCAGAGCATTGTAGCTGGATGGAATAAATATATGAATATATGAACACAGTGCAGAGCATTGTAGCTAGATGGAATAAATATGTAAATATATAAACACCCACAGTACGGAGCATTGCAGCTAGGTGGAATAAATATGCAAGTATATAAACACACACAGTGCGGAGCAATGTAGCTAGATGGAATAATATGTAGATATATAAAAACACAGTGCGGAGCATTGTAGCTAGATGGAATAAATATATAGATATATAAATATAAACACACCCAGTGCAGAGCATTGTAGCTAGATGGAATAAATATGTAAATATATAAACACACACAGTGCAGAGCATTGTTGCTAGGTGGGATGAAACAGCATAACCGTCTATTTAGTTATCCTACATGGTATAATTATGTGCCCATACATATTCTCACCCTCCACAGCGACCGGTATGTTCCTAGTTGTATGCCGGAGAGGACCATTGTGTAAGTCTATTGCATCTTTTGCATTCAAAAAAACTATTAGTTTGTTACGTCTTTTTGCTATCTCTGCGAGCAGCCCTGCTTAGGTTGTACAGTCTGACAGCCGTTGGTAGGAAGGACCTACGAAACCTCTCGGTTGTGCACCTGGGATGATGTAGTCTGCTGCTAAATGAGCTCCTCAGTGCATCCAGTATGTCCTGCATAGGGTGGAACTCGGACTCCAGCAGAGATGACAGTTTAGCCACCGTCCTTCTCTCTCCTATCTCCTCCATCGGATCAAGGCACTGCCCCAGGACAGAGCTAGCTTTCTTAATCAGTTTGTTCAGTCTCTTCCTATTGGCTGCAGTAATGCCACTGCCCCAGCAGACCACTCCAAAAGTGATGGCTGATGCCACCACCGTGTCATAGAATGACTTCAGCAGCGCCCCTTGTACACCAAAAGACCTGAGTCTCCTCAGCAGGAACAGCCTGCGCTGTCCCTTCTTGTAGAGTGCGTCAGTATTGTGTGACCAGTCTAGTTTATTGTTCAGATGAATACCCAGGTACTTATAGGATGTCACCATCTCAATGTCTGTTCCCTGTATATTTACTGGTGCTGTGAGGGGCTGCCCATGCCTGCGGCAGTCCACCACCAGCTCCTTAGTTTTCCTCGCGTTGATCTGGAGGCAGTTCCGATGGCACCAGTCCACAAAGTCCTGGATAAGCCCTCTGTACTCAGCTTCATCTCCGTTGGAGATGAGACCAACGATCGCAGAGTCATCAGAGAACTTCTGTAGATGGCAATGTGTTGTGTTGTGTGAGAAGTCCGCAGTATAAAGAGTGAACAGGAAGGGAGCCAGCACCGTTCCCTGGGGGGCCCCCGTGCTACTGATGATCGTGTCGGAAACACAGTCCCAGGTTCTCACAAACTGAGGCCGGTTTGTGAGGTAGTCCAGGATCCATGATGACAGGTGCTGGTCCACTCCTGCGCGCAGCAGCTTGTCCTTCAGGATCATCGGTTGGATGGTGTTGAAAGCACTGGAGAAGTCAAAGAACATGATCCTCACCATATTCCCGGGCTTCTCCAGGTGGGACAGAGAACGGTGAAGGAGGAAGATCACCGCATCCTCCACCCCAATGCCATGCTGGTAGGCGAACTGGAGTGGATCCATCGCTGGTTCCACCAGGGGGCGGAGATGAGCAAGGAGCAGTCTCTCCAGGGTCTTCATCAAGTGGGACGTCAAGGCCACCGGTCTGTAGCTGTTCAGGTCTTTGGGGTGGGAAGTTTTTGGTTCAGGTACCACACAAGATGTTTTCCACAGCTGTGGTACCCTCCCCAGTTTCAGGCTCATGTTGAAGATATACGTCACAATCCCACACAGCTGGTCTGCACAGGACTTGAGGAGCTTTGCGCTGATGCCGTCCGGTCCCGACGCCTTCCTCGCCTTGATCTTCCTCAGCTCCGTCCTCACCTGGGTCTTGGTCAGGGTCAGGATGGGGGGCTGTGTGTTGGGAGTGGGGGGGGGGTGTCGGTGGAGTGGGGAGTGGGCAGCAGGACTTGATTTCTTAGAGGCAGCAGTGGTTGTTGTGCAGTCAGGGGGGAGGGCGGTTGGTCAAATCTATTGAAAAACAGATTCAGGTTGTTCGCCCACTCCCTGCCCCCCGTGGCCTGGGGGGAGGTATTCTGGAGCCCCGAGATGGTTTTGAGGTTTCTCCAGACCCCGCTGATGTCGTTCTGTTGCAGCTTGTCCTCCATCTTCTTCCTGAAGCTGTCCTTGCCTTCTCTGATCTTTCTCCTCAGCTCCCTCTGTACGGACTTCAGCATCTCCCTGTTCCCCGACCTGAAGATCCTCTTCTTCTCTCTCAGAAGTGTTTTTATCTCAGGGTTGATCCAGGGTTTGTTGTTTGAGTGACGCCGTATGGTCTTGGTGGGAACGGATTTGTCCACACAGAAGCTGAGGTAGCCCGTGAAGGTGTGAATGAGGCCATCGATGTCCTCACCATGTGGATCGCAGAGCTGCTTCCAGGCAGTGGCTTCAAAACAGTCCTTTAGAGTGTCCATTGTCTCCTCAGACCATAACTCCACAGTGTGCATGGCCGGAGGTTGTCTGTGCACTAGGGGTTTGTACACCGGTCGGAGATGAACCAAGTTGTGATCCGATCTCCCAAGTGGGGGGAGTTGTGATGAGGTGTACGCCTCCTTAGTGTTTGCGTAGAACAAATCCAGTGTTTTATTGTCTCTAGTGTGGCATGTGACATACTGGGTGAAAGTGGGCAGAATGGGAGACAGTGAAACGTGGTTGAAATCGCCTGAGATGAGGAGAAGAGCATCTGGGTGTTCTGTCTGCAGCCTGCTGGTTACTGAATGGATGACGTCACGCGCTGTCCCAGGGTTCGCCGTCGGATTTGCATAAACAACAATGCAGATCACGTGTGAGTGTTCTCTCGGGAGATATGTAGGCCTCATGCTAACAGCTAGCAACTCATTGTCTTTGCTGCAGTGTCGTTGTTTAACAGTGATATGTCCCGGTCTGCACCAGTTGTTGTTAACATACATTATCACTCCACCGCCCCTAGTTTTGCCACTCTCTGGTGTTCGGTCAGCTCGTATCATGTGAAAACCCTCCAGCTCAATGTTAGCATCTGCTGCTAGTTCAGTTAGCCACGTCTCAGTAAACAAAAGGAGAGAGCACTCCCGGTAAGTGCTATCGTAACGGGAGATAGCCGCTAGCTCATCTAACTTTCCCAGTATCGACCGTACATTTCCCATGACAACAGATGGAAGGGAGGGTCTGTACCTTATATTTTTTGTCCTCCGCCTTACTCCAGCCCGGCAGCTGCGACGCTTTCGCCTCAATTCTCTCGGTATGTCGAGTTTTTCCAGTGGGACCGGGTGGCGGTTAAATGCTAGCAGCTCTTCCCTGTTGTATCGTATCCTGCTATAAACAGTGGCTCCGTCCACCGACTCAGGAGACATTTGGGACGATCTGTGTGTCCGTGATATAAGTGGGGTGAAAAAAAAAAAAAAAGTGATCAAAAGAGAGAGGAAGGGAAAAAAACTCGGAATCGAGCCGCTGTTGCAAAAGGCAGCCTACTGGTGTGGCGCCGAGAGAGATTTTTTTTTTGTTGTTTTTGTTGTGATCCCCTGTTCACCGACCCATTCCAGCCGAGATCCGGGAACAGGTGGAGCCAGCCTCTTGATGTCACCCGCCATCACAGGCGTCCCACTGTGCCACCCAGTACCCTCATCCTGGGCAACTTGAGCTCTAGCACAGGGACCCTCCTGTGATGGCCCTGGGTGATAGTGATCTTGCTCACTCTCCAGGGTGCCAGGCATGTTCTCATCCCACACAGCCCTGTCTTCCAGTCTCGGGACTGACCGGTCCCACAAACTGCAGCCCAACCACTCCTCCCCAGCACTGCGTTTAATGGTGAAGCCCAGACCATAAAACAGATCGCATCCCATTATGTTCTTACCATGAGCTGTCACGGTGAACCTCAGATCACACACCTTGGCCGACTTGTACCGGGCCGTCAGTCTCAGCGTTCCCACCGTGGCCAGTCTCCTTCCACCATAACTGCAAAGCGCCGCCGGATCACCACCAATCCTGTAATGCAGGAAAAAACTCCTCACGGTCGCCCAGTTCAACACTGAGCCCATTGCTCCCATGTCAATCAATAATGGCACCATCACCCCCATCCAACTCCACCATACAGTAAGTGCGTCTGTTGGTGCTCGGGGACACAGCATGGACAACCGTGGGGGCGGGAGAGTCCTCCTTGCAGCTTGGACTTCCTTGCTCGAACTTGCGGCATGCCCTGGCGAAATGATGCAAGTATCCATACTTGCCGCAGTGCTTCCCTCTCGCCGGACACTCTCTACCCTTAAAATGGTGCTTTCAGGACCCACAACCCATACATACAGTCGTTTCCGGGGCAGACCTCATGTTCACAGCGTTGGTGTCGTCCACATCACCCTCCACGCTATCATCACTGTCCGGGTCCACTACATGCGCCATCAGCTGTGATCCTAGTTGTTGGTGTGGCACACTCCCACTCAACTCCCGTGATAGGTTATCCACAGCTTCCAGCTGCTCAGCTAACTCAATAGCCGCAGATAGCGTCAGTTTGCTCGAGAATGTAAGCAGTTTCCACATAATAGTGGGGCAACTGGTATGTTCCGCCAACTGGTTGCGAACCATCTCCTCCTCCAGCGGTCCGAACTGACATTCAGTGGCCAGCAGTCTCAGGTCTGCCACGAACCACCCCACAGACTCCCCTAAATTAATTTTTAGAAAATGCAACATTTGTTCATCTTTGACTGGATTAATGGTAAATGGCATTCACTTAAATAGTGCTTTTTCTCATCTCTAGATGACCAAAGCGCTTTACAGATCCTGCTATCCACCCATTCACACACTGATGGTGGCAGAGCTGCCATGCACAGGCGCTGGCCTGACTCATCAGGAGCAACTGGGGGTTCAGTGTCTTGCTCAACGACACTTTGACATGCAGACTGCAGACAGAGCGGGAATTGAACCCCTGACCCTCTGATCAGTAGTTGGCTACACTACACCTGCGCCACAGCTGCCCCCATAATGAGTGAATGATACACTAAAAATAACTAATAAAACTTTGGACTTGATTGATTGATTGATTTTATTTATTTGAACACCCAGACAAAAAAATAAACAAACATCAAAACCAAAAAAATAAAATAAAAAAATAAAAAATGCCTTGTTCAAAAGCAGTGGGAAGAAGCCAACGCTTATATAGTCTCACCCCTTCTCCATACCCAATAAATTATAATATCATTCTAGTCATTATTCATCCCACAATTACATTCATTATACAATACCATAATATATAATACATCTTATAATTAAATTATGCAATAGAAATGATACAACAATTTATAGTTTATATTGACAATAATACCAACATCTAATAATAATTGTAATAATAATAATAATTAATAAATACTTCTGGTATGTTTAATTTAATTATAGACAATATTACCATCATCATAATCACCATATACCCCTACATGGCTTACAATACCTAGGCACAATAACTAACCATATAATAATAATAACAACCATAATAATAGGTAGCCATATAGTAGTTACAACAACAACAACAACAACAACAACAACAACAATAATAATAGTAATAATAATAATAATACCACCTGGTCAATATAATACTTCAAATAATTCCATCCTAACAACAATCCTAATACTATAATACTGTTGTAATATTCTAGTAATAATGATATCCATAATAATGGTACTCAACATATATATTCAACAATAACAACCTTTCTTCAGTGAAGACACATTGTAATATTACTGTCCTTTATTTTTATATTGCTCAAAAATAATTTCTTTATATGTTGATTTAAATATATGGATGTTTGGACGATGCCTGTGTTTCTCCCCCAACCCATTCCACAATTTTACCCCACACACAGACACACAGAAACCCTTCCTAGTAGATCTTACTAGGTGCATTTTAAATTTTGTATTCCCCCATAAATTGTATTTCCCTTCTCTCTGACTAAAAAGATTTTGTATATTGTGTGGCAAAAAGCTTTTACTGATTTTAAACATTAACTGTGCTGTATAATAATCAACCAGATTCCGTAATTTCAATTACTTTAAATGTAAAAACAATAAATTAGTATGTTCAAGATACCCGACTTTGTGTATAACATGGACTGCCCTTTTTTTTTGTAATATTATCAATGAATTAAGTGTACTTTTATAATTGTTACCCCAGACCTCTATACAATAGGTCAAGTATGGAAGTACTAATGAGCAATACAAGATATGAAGCGATTTGTAATCTAGGACTTGCTTAATTTTATTTATAATTGCAATATTTTTTGCGACTTTGTTTTGTATCTGACGTGTGGTGTCCAGCTAATTTTATCATCTAGTATTACACCAAAAATTTGGGTGTAATACTAGATGATAAAATAACTTGATAACACTTGTTAATACACTTGATAACACACACTTGGACTTGATAACACACAGTGGACCAACACCAGCAGATGGCATGGCTTCCCCAAATCATCAGTGACTGTGGAAACTTTACACTGGACCTCAAACAAATGTGATTGTGTGCCTCGCCACTTCTCGAGATTCTGGACCTTAATTTCCAAATGAAATGAAAAAAATTTCTTTGATCTGAAAAGAGGTCATTGGTGTTTGTCGACTATGTTTTATCAAGTCCAAAGTCAGTGCAGTCATTTACCAGGAACGTTTTAGAGCACTTCAGGGTTCCCTCTGCTGACAAGCTTTATGGAGATGCTGATTTTATTTTCCAGCAAGACTTGGCACCTGCCCACACTGTCAAAAGTACCAATACCTGGTTTAATGACCATGGTATCACTTGTGCTTGACTAGCCAGCAAACTCTCCTGACCTAAACCCCATAGAAAATCTATGGAGTATTGTCAAGAGGAAGATGAGCGACACCAGACCCAATAAAGCTGACGAGCTGAAGGCTGCTGTCAAAGCAACCTGGGTCTTCATAACACCTCACCTTACCCTCTCTTATGTCACTATTGCTAATGTTAGCTAGCTAGCTCCTAGCTCAGGTAGTGAGCTTGAGCTCATCTAAATTTGTCTCAAAGAATGAATAAAATAATGCATCATTGGTGGACGGGGATGTGTGGTTTTGTGACAGGTTAAAAATAAAAATTAATAAATTAATTAAAAGTGTATCATACACAAGTTAAAAAGCAGATTACAGGTTAAAAAGTCAGTTAAAAAGCTGATTGTAGACAATATACACTACTGTTCAAAAGTTTGGGGTCACCCAGACAATTATTTTGTGTTTTCCATGAAAAGTCACACTTATTTACCACCATGAGTTGTAAAATGAATAGAAAATATAGTCAAGACATTGACAAGGTTAGAAATAATGATTTGTATTTGAAATAATAATTTTTTCCAGATACTCAACCTGCTCAAAGGACGGTCAGTTTTATAGCTTCTCTAACCAGCTAAACTGTTTTCAGCTGTGCTGACATGATTGCACAAGGGTTTTCTAATCATCCATTAGCCTTCTGACGCAATGAACAAACACATTGTACCATTAGAACACTGGAGTGATAGTTGCTGGAAATGGGCCTCTATACACCTATGTAGATATTGCACCAAAAACCAGACATTTGCAGCTAGAATAGTCATTTACCACATTAGCAATGTATATTAGATATTAGAGTGTATTTCTGATTAGTTTAAAGTTATCTTCATTGAAAAAAACAGTGCTTTTCTTTCAAAAATAAGGAAATTTCTAAGTGACCCCAAACTTTTGAACGGTAGTGTATACAGTTAAAAATGAGAGTTAAAAAGATTAATATTTCATTATTTTTGCACATGATTGTTACATTTAAAAACATTAATACAGTACTAAAAAAGTTTAAATACTGTATACACTATTTACAGTTTGTTGAAAGTTCGATTGATTGCTTTTGCCCAGAGAGAGAACTGTGTTGTGCCCTTGCGCAGAAGTTTCCATGTTCTTTTGAATAAAGCAAAATGGAGTGAAGATGTAGACCGCGACTCTGTTCATTATTTTTTGCTCAAAAGTATCACGTACCTCTCCCAAACTGTGGAGCAGAGGGCGCAGCATTTTGGAGGCACCACTGGGATGTTTGGTGAGAGAAAAATCCGCCAGCCAAAGTGGAAACTCGAGCCGAATATCCCTCCACGAACCTGAGCATCGGAGATGTAAGACACTGCCGACATTCACCGTAGCTCTAGCACCACGTGCAAAGGTTGTAACTCTAGTATCGCAATCACCACTAGAGGGCACCACTACACCACGAAGTCAAAAGAGGCCTACGTTGAACTGTTTTATGCCCACTTCTCTGATGAAAATGGAGTTGGAGTTGGAGAAAGTGCAGTTGGAAGTTAAAGGTGCATTATATGAACTGAATGTTGAACAAATGCTTTATGTATGCAATGGACTATAAATATCTGGAATAGGAAAAGAGCAATTTGCAGACAAAACTCGAGGCCAGCTAATCACATTTGTCACAAGTTATGTTGAAAGAACTGAGTTAGCTGAGCTAGAAGATGAGGGAATGTCTCATTTGCTAAATATAAAGGACTTGATTGAAAATGCAAAGATGCCAGAGTTAGAGATAACGGGTGAAGATAAACAGAAAGAAGACCTGCAGAAAGAAGTACATGCTTTATGGGCCACACTTCAAGCCAAAGAAGAGGCTATGCATCAGCTAATGAGTAATAAACTGAGCCTACAGAGCACACCAATGCACAGACGAGCTTCAGCGCCTCCAGATAACTCCATGTGGCGTAAAGACTTTAAGATATCAGGCCAAATACGGGAGCCGGGACAAAAAGACAAGTTCACATTTTCCAGTTTGGCCAGGCAGATTGAAAGTGGGCTCAGTAAAGGCTACCATGAAGATGAGATCATCGACGCAGTGATTCGCGCCATCACGCCAGGCCTGCAGCTGAGAAGTTACCTAGAAGGCAAAGGTAATCTTACTCTTCCTGCCCTGCGGAGGATCCTAAGGTCCCACTATCAGGAGAGAGGGACTACTGAACTGTACAAGCAGCTTTCTTCAGAAGCTCAGAGCAGTAAAAAGACTCCTCAAAACTTCCTTCTGAGAGCCATGGACCTTCGCCAGAAGATTGTCTTTGCGTCCCAGGAAGATGAGTCGGGTCTAAAATATGATCCCGCCTTGGTCCAACGTTTGTTCATGCACACCATCCTAACAGGTTTGCAGAGTGACAATGTTAAGAGTGACATGCAGCCGTACCCTCTTCAGCCCACGACACCTGATGAAGTTTTATTGGAAAAAGTGAATATTGCATGTGCAAATGAAAAGGAAAGACAAGACAAGAAGAAACATGCTGTCCCCCAGCGAGCGGCCGCCGTGAATGCTGTTCAGCCCAGTGACACTCCTGCACCTGCAGAAAAAAAGACAGTTCAAAAAAAAGCACAGCCGTTCCGTCACCTGATCTGCTGGCAGAGATTAAAGACATGCGGTCCGAGATGGTACTTTTAAAGGACTTGTGAGCTGAAGTGTCCCAAATCCGAGAAACCATGCAGAAGTCTTCAGCCACAGCACAACCCACCACCAGCGGAGGACCTGAAAACCACTCCCAAGCGCCGACTTTCACGCCATACCCACAATACCAGCTGGACCCATCTGCTCAGCACTACTTTCCTCAACATTCCCCAGCAGTTCTTCAACAGCAGCCCCAAGCAGCTCTTCAGCAGTACTATCCAGCAATAGTACTGCTTATTATGTCGGCATAATTATGTTGTTCAGTGTATAAAAGTGCCTTGTACTGCTCCAAAAAGTGTCAAGGAAAGCACTGGCCCATATACAAAGCCAAATGTAAGCCCTACATCTGTGGTAGTATTCGTAAAGGGAGTAGTGAGCATTTTCTGGCAGGCTGTAGAGCATATAGGGAGCATAATGCTGCAGAGAGAGGAAAGCAGAGAGCCCGAAAGGCAGTAGCCCATCCAGACCGGCAGCTGCAGCTCCAGTGGGGAATAAGAAGGTCATTGCAACAAAAGTCTTGGGTACAGTGAAATGGTTCAACGTCAGAAATGGATATGGTTTCATCAATAAGAATGACACAAAAGAAGACGTTTTTGTACACCAGACAGCCATCAAAAAGAACAACCCAAGGAAATACCTTCGCAGGATTGGAGATGGCGAAACTGTGGAGTTTGATGTAGTTGAGGGAGAAAAGGGAGCAGAGGCGGCAAATGTTACCAGCCCAGGAGGCACTGCAGTCCAGGGAAGCAGGTATGTCGCTGACAGGAGCCGCTATAGGCGCTACCCCAGGAGGAGAGGCCCTCCCCGTGGAGACTATCCAGAGAACTACCAGAGTGATGGAGAGAACACCCCCGAAGGAGACCAGCAGCAACAACGGCGCAGATCCACTTACCCTGGCAGACAGCGCTTCCCACCATACTTTGTACGTAGACGCTACGGCCGCCGGCCCCGTACACCAACTCACCACGTGGAAGAACTGGTAAGCTGCAAAATCACTGGGAAGACACAATCCATACTGTGGTAAGGCAAGTTGGACAGGATAGTCCTATCTATGAACTGAAACCTGAGAGAGGCAAGGGTAGATCTAGAACTTTGCATCGCAATCTTCTTCTGCCATGTGATCATTTGCCCTTGGAGACTTCTTTGCAGCCTCGTTCGAGGAGGTGCGCCACTGCCAGATCAGCGGAGACATCGGGGATTCACTCAGAGGAGGACGACGACGATGAGGACAAGTATTATCCAGTGCCACTTCATTTAAGCACTCGCCCTGATTCGCCATCGCCTGAGAGGACTGCAGACCCAGCTCAGCAGGAGGACAACATACCTGAAGAGGTGTAGTAGGAGACAGAGCTTGAAGCTGCAGCAGCTGACCAGCTACCAGAGGACGACATTGGTCAGGTAGAGGACTTACCTGCGGAGGTAAGCCTTCCTTCACCGCTCCCTCCTTCTCCTACCTACAGTGATCCTGGTGAGGAAGTGAATCAGAGACCTAGACGTAACGCTAGAAAACCGAAAGTATTCACTTATGATATATTGGGTACACCAGCATGTTATAACATACAGACGTTGCCTTATTATCCTGAACAGACCGTGTCATGGGTATACAGTGTACATCCTTTCTACTTCCAAGAGTTTTGTGGTCAATGTTAATGGGTTGGTGGTCATTTTGTATACTTGAAGTAGAGTAAATGCAGTTACATTGGACTCACACTGAAAGATTGAGTTTTATGGTCGTTTGACTCATTGGGACTGACTTTAAAAAAAAGGGACTGTGTTGGTGTTTATCCCAGCATGCACAGGATATGCACTTAAAGTGTAATGGACACTGGAGACTGTGAATGAGTTCATCTCAAAGCCAGAATGTATGAAAAGAGTTCCAGTCTGTAAACTTTTTTTGAATTAGTTGACTATGTAGTTTTTGAGAATTTTGCACTGTGACAGTGGTTATTATACATTTCACATGTCCTGATGTTGGGGACAACATCTATTTTGAGGGGGAGTATGTGACAGGTTAAAAATAAAAGTTAATAAATTAATTAAAAGCGTATTGTACGGATCTTCCGGTTATGGCTGCCACGTAGGACGGACGTGTCTCGCTCTGCTCTGCTCCTGGAGAAAAAAAATCAGCAAATAACTCTCTCATTTGGGACAGAACGTATCCCAGCGTTTGGGCGAGGATATGTCGGCGAAGCCTAAGGCTGGAAAACCAGGAAAAGGAAAAAGCGAGCCGCCGAAACAGTCCAAATTAACGGACTTTCAGGTCTGTGACGCAGCAAACAGGGCTCCATATATGGCGGAGGAGGCTGGCAACGCTGCGATTTCTGCGGGGAATGGCGCAGATGCGCTGATGGCTGCCATGAGTTCAATGAGAGCGGACTTTTCCTCTAGATTTGATGGGATTATGACAGCGTTGGAAGGAATAAGAAAGGAATTGGGTGACTGTGTAGAACGAACGGCGCAGATGGAGCTCCGTCTCGCTAGTGCTGAAGATGACGTCACCCGTCTTCAATTAAAGGTGCGCACTTTGGAAAAAAAAAATAAATCTCTGGAAGATAATATTTTGGATTTGGAATCTCGGTCGAGACAGAATAATTTGAGGCTGGTGGGTCTTCCAGAGGAATCAGAAGGTCGGGACGTATGTTCCTTTCTGGAAAAGTGGATTCCGGAGGTGCTGGGCAGCGAGGAGTTGCAATCAGCAGTGGTTCTGGAAAAAGCACATCGCATTGGCCCACGGAGAGATAAGGGACCGCCGAGGACCTTAATTATGAAGTTTCTTAACAACAGAGACAGGATGAAGATCTTCAACGCTGCACGAGCTAAAAAAGGAGAGATTAAACACCAGGACCAGCAGGTGCGGTTCTACCCAGATTTGGCCACAGGAATCCAGCAATTGAGGAAGCAGTTTGATCCCGTACGTAAGGAGCTGCGCAACCTTGGGATTCGTCATGGTGTAATCTATCCTGCGAGACTGCTGACCACGTATGAGGGCAGAACCCACATCTTCAAGACCCCAGAGGAGGCGCAGGAGTTCATCAAGAAGATCAAAGAAGAAGAAGAGACTGGTGGGAGCTAAGCATGAACAAAATATAAGGTAGAATAATTAAGCATTTGCACAGGCATCTGACTGACTTGAAGTAAATAGTAAGTTTACAAAATATAGATTGTATTATATATTAAAAAAAAACAAAACAAAAACAAAACAAACAAAAAAAAAAAACTATGATGTACAAAGTTGTTAAAAATTTTGGAGTTAAGTTGGAAAACTACAGAGGAGAGTTAATGTTACGTCATTAAAAGCAGTAGAGTTAGGGTGATTGGGAGGATGAAGAAGGAGTGGCTTAGGCTGTTCCCCGTGGGTGTGGAACGGTCGATGGCTATATCGGGAGACAGAATTTTTCTTTTGATTTTGGGGGGTTTGCCACAAGTGTGGGAAGGGGAAATTTGTTTGTGTGTAGTTTGTAGGATGAATGTTCAACCACTCATGTTTTTGCTTCTCTGTATGAGCATGTTTACACTGCAAGGTAATCCCAAACTCTCTATTGATCATGGACCAAAGTGTTAATCTTAATTTAACTTCATGGAATTGCAGAGGTCTACAAAATTTAAAAAAACTTAAACAAGTTATGAATAAAATAAAGGACATGGGTTCAAGAATTGTGTTTTTACAAGAAACTCATCTGATAGAGGAGGATGTTAAAAGAATTAGGAGTAGATGGCAGGGAAGTGTATTCACCTCTTCATTTTCATCCCGAGCCAGGGGAGTTATGACTCTCATACATAAATCAGTTCCTTTTCAAGTGAAAAATGTAATTGGAGACAAATTTGGAAGATATGTAATCATTCAAGGTTCTTTGCTATTAGAAAATATAAATCTTGTGAACTTATATGGTCCCAATATAGATGATCAGAAGTTCTTTGCTAATTTATTTCTCATCTTATCATCACTTACAGGGCAACATATAATAGCAGGGGATTTTAATTGTACATTGAATCCAGGTGTGGATAGATCAACAGGACTGGATTGTACGCACATTGGATGTAGGATGACTATTAATCATTTTATGAAAGAATTGAGATTGTTAGATATATGGAGAGAAATGAAACCACAAGTTAAAGCCTATTCTTGTTATTCCAGTACCTACAAGACATTCTCACGTATTGATTATTTTTTGATTTCCACAGAATTAAGGTCCAAGATTCAAAACTGCTTTGATGATAACATCGTGATCTCTGATCATGCACCCTGTTGTCTAATATATGTAGATAAAAAATTGACAAAGGAATCAGGTAGATGGCAATTTCAGCATAAATGGCTTCAGGATGAGGAATTTGTCAAGTATATAGAAAAACAGATAGACGAGTTCTTTGACATCAATACTACACAAACATCAGCATGTGTAAAGTGGGAGGCTTTCAAAGCTTTTATTAGGGGGCATATTATTAGTTATACAGGATCAAAATCTAAGAAGACTCGAGAGGAGAGAGCTAAATTGGAACATAAAATAAAAAATCTTCAGGAAAAAGTGTATGCAGGAAGTGACCCAAGGTTGGAGAATGAATTACTGATTTTGAGAGCTGAATACGACAAAAAATCAGCGAATAGAGCTGCCTCGAGTCTTCTAAGATTGAAACAATCTTTTTATGAACAAGGTGAAAAATCAGGAAAATTATTAGCATGGCAGATTAAACAATTGGAAATTAAAACACCAATTACCAGTATTATAAGTAACGGACAGGTAGTTATAGATCCTTTAGAAATTAATAGAGCCTTTAGAGATTACTATGAAAAATTATATGATACCAAAAATGAACCTGATTTAACAAAACTAAATGGGTTTTTGAACGAACTATCTATACCGTGTATTCCAAATGAAAACAGGGAGATATTGGAGTCTAAAATTAGTCAAGAAGAAGTTGGGCTAGCCATTGATAATATGAAATCAGGAAAAAGTGCAGGACCAGATGGTCTTCCAGTTGACCTTTATAAAAAATTTAAGAATAAATTAATAAAACCTTTTTTGGAAATGGTTTTAGAAGCATTTCAAAATAATAATTTACCATCATACATAAATAATGCCTTAATTATACTGCTGCCAAAACCAGGTAAGCCCTCTAATAAATGTGAAAATATGAGACCAATAAGCCTATTAAACGCCGACCTTAAGATAATCTGTAAAATTTTAGCAAGACGAATACAAGAAATTTTACCAAATATTATTAATCGAGATCAGAATGGCTTTATAAAGGGTAGACAAGGCTTCCATAATGTAAGAAGACTATTTAATATTATCTATTTTAATAAAGAAGCACCGGATACAGCTCTCCTATCATTGGACGCCGAAAAGGCCTTTGATAGAGTTGAATGGCCCTTTCTTTTTGAAGTCCTACAAAGGTTTGGACTTGGAAATAATTTCATAAAATGGGTTCAAATAATATACAATAATGCTACAGCAGAAATCCTAACAAATAACAATATTTCAAAACCAATAAAAATCAATAGAGGATGTCGACAAGGCTGTCCACTCTCACCTTTACTGTTTACTATGGCAATTGAACCTTTAGCGATAGCGATATGTTTACATTCACAAATATATGGAATTAAAGTTGGACCAACAGAACATAAAATCTCCCTGTACGCCGATGATATAATTTTGTTTATGTCGAATCTAAAAAAATCAATTCCAACCTTGTTGAATTTAATAAAGAATTTTGGGGAAATATCAGGATATAAAATAAATAAAACTAAATCTTCAATATTAATGCTAAATGAGACCCAGAGAAATTACCCAGCCCCTGAGGTAAATCAATTCAATGTTGTAAATCAGTTTAAATATTTAGGAATCCAAATTATGCCTAAGCTAGAATCAGTCGCCAGTGTCAACTATGAAGCCTTAATGTCAGATATCAGTGAGTTAACTCAGAGATGGATGTCACTACCAATGTCGATGATCGGGAGAATCAATATACTTAAAAGTAATATTTTACCTAAAATACTTTATTTATTTCAATACATTCCCTTATCACCACCTTTAGATCTATTCTCAAGAATAAAAAAAAAGTTAGTGGAATTTATATGGAACAACAGGAGGGCTAGATTACGTCTGTCTTTATTATATTTACCATTTGATCGTGGAGGTCTGAAATGTCCAAATTTTATGTTGTATTATTGGTCGGCACAACTGAGGTCTATGACATATTATTTTTCATCAAATGATCTCCCTCACTGGACTGAAATGGAATCATACAATTTACCTTTACCTCTTCCCATATTCATATACTCAGATTCGGCAAAAAAATTACAAAAACAAGTTAAAAATCCATTTGTAAAGCATATGATCAAAATATGGTGTGAAGCTAAAAACTATTTAAAAGAACCACAGTTATTGTCACAATTTAGTCCAATATGGGGTAATCAATATTTTAAACCAGGGAGAGCGGACGCTGTATTTAAAGTATGGAATTTAAAAGGGATACAAAAGATTCAGGATTTATATTTGCCATGTGCAGACAACATAATGTCTTTTGAAGAGCTGAGGATCAAATTTAATCTCAATAGAACACATTTTTTTAAATATCTTCAACTTAGAAACTTTATTCGATCAAATCAAAATAAAGCTCTCACTCGACCTATTTATTCATCCTTGGAAAAAATGATGATGAAAGATAGTAAAAGAAAGGGTATTATTTCAGAGTTTTATAACTCATTGACACTATCTTCAAGTGAAAATTCACTGAAAAGATTAAACTACTGGAAAGAAGATCTGCAAATTGAAATTTCAGAGGAACAATGGGAATTGGCTTGTACAGAAGCTCAAACCAAATCAATAAATGCACGCCTTAAATTGATACATTTCAAATGGTTAATGCGGATGTATGTTACACCGGATGAGTTAAATAGATATAACAAAAATATACCAGATACATGCACAAAATGCATGGAAAGTAAAGGAACCCTATTTCATTGTTTATGGGAATGTAGATTAATAAGAATGTTTTGGGAAGAGGTGAGGGTAACAATTGAAAAAATAATCTCAAAACAAATCATATTGAATCCTAAACTGGTTTTGTTGGGTCTGTACCCAGAAAAGCATAATTTCAATAAAAGTGAAAGAACATTCATAGACCTCAGTTTGCTTAATGCCAAAAAATGTATTGCACTATTATGGAAAAAGACTCATAGACCAGATGTGACTCAGTGGTTAAGACAGATGTTAACAAACCTTCCATTAGAAAGAATAACATATATACTGAAATCAAAGGAAATTGTGTTTGAGAATATATGGAGACCTTTTATTGATTATGTAAAAAATTTAAACATAACTCTTGAAGAAGAAGGTGAATGATGTGTGTGGACCTTGTAAATTCCAAACTGGTGAACATAATATGTATACTTATGTATTGGATTGTCTAGACTAAACAGAGGAGCATTGTTGAAGACTTGATTTTGTTGGTGGTTGTTGGTGTTTTTAGTGCATTTTTTTTTTTTGTAGTACTTTAGTGTTAGTGTTTGATTGTTTGTATCATGTTTGTTAAAAAAAAAAAAAAAAGGTTCAATAAAGATATTGTGGAAAAAAAAAAAGCGTATTGTACACAAGTTAAAAAGCAGATTACAGGTTAAAAAGTCAGTTCAAAAGCTGATTGTAGACAATATATACAGTTAAAAATGAGAGTTAAAAAGATTAATATTTCATTATTATTTTTGCACATGATTGTTACATTTAAAAACATTAATACAGTACTAAAAAAGTTTAAATACTGTGTACACTACTTACGGTTTGTTGAAAGTTTGATCGATTGCTTTTGCCCAGAGAGAGAACTGTGTTGTGCGCTTGCGCAGAAGTTTCCATGTTCTTTTGAATAAAGAAAAATGGAGTGAAGACGTAGACCGCGACTCTGTTCATTATTTTTGGTTCAAAAGTACCACGTACCACTCCCAAACTGTGGAGCAGAGGGCACAACAGTTTCAGTAGCACATAGGGTATGACTGGTCTCTGGAGTACAATAAGCACCGAATGAAAAGCTAAACTGCTAGCTTCAGCTAGCCACCTTTGGTCCAGGTTAGAGATAATGCAGCAAAAAAAAGAAGCTAAAATAGCATCTTAGAATGACACACACACACACGCGCGCGACACATATACAGTGGGGCAAAAAAGTATTTAGTCAGCCACCATTTGTGCAAGTTCTCCTACTTAAAAGATGAGAGAGGTCTCCAATTTTCATCATAGGTATACCTCAACTATGAGAGACAAAATGAGAAAAAAAAAATCCAGAAAATCACATTGAAGGATTTTTAATGAATTAATTGGTAAATTCCTTGGTAAAATAAGTATTTGGTCAATAACAAAAGTTCATCTCAATACTTTGTTATACAGTGATCCCTCACTTATCGCGGTTAATGGGTTCCAGAACCGACCACGAAAAGTGAAAAACCGCGAAGTAGCGTCACCCCAATGACGTCATCCATAAACAATACGTACGTTCATTCTCTCACTCTCATATGATACGTGTGTGTGTGTGTACGTGTACATACATACGTAGATGTAAACAAAGTGTACATAAATATGTTTTTAGAACTCTTTTATTCTTATAACAAGATACGTAACTCAAGATGAAAATGATTTACTGCACAGGTTAATGAGAGCTTTACTGCTCCTCAGGTGACGCCTCATCGTGAGGTGCTGGAGGCGCAGGATCATCGAGGGCAGCTTCCGATAGAGCTGAAGCTGCAGGAGGCGGCGTAGTGGCTCGACGGGAAGACTATTTCGCACAAAATGGCACAAGAGAACAGCAAAAAGTTCCACGCGGCGAGACTAAGTAACACGAGCGATAAAAAGCAATGAATGCGGTCTTCCTTCCCTTCATGGGTGCTCGGCAGGGAGAGGAGGTGGGTGAGACGTCTCGGCCAATCAGCTTGCGGGGTGAAACGTCTCGGCCAATCAGCTTGCGAGATTTCCGAGCCCAGCCAACACGACAACAGCGAACAGAGAGTTGTGCGGCTCTCCGTGTTGATACCTGATGGTCTAATGTAGTCTCCCTGCCTTCTGCTAGCGCCCGCCCATTATTTCTTAATTTTGAATTTTTGATGAATATTTTTGAAAAATCCGCGATGCACTGAGGGCGCGAAAGGTGAAGCGCGAAGTAGCGAGGGATCACTGTATACCCTTTGTTGGCAATGACAGAGGTCAAACGTTTTCTGTAAGTCTTCACAAGGTTTTCACACACTGTTACTGGTATTTTGGCCCATTCCTCCATGCAGATCTCCTCTAGAGCAGTGAGCTCTAGAGGAGGAGGAGCAGTGAGCATTTTTCATTTTTTTTGTATGGCTGTCACACATAAATGTTTCAGATCATCAAACAAATTTAAATATTAGACAAAGATAACACAAGTAAACACAAAATGCAGTTTTTAAATGAAGGTGTTTATTATTAAGGGTAAAAAAAAAATCCAAACCCACATGGCCCTGTGTAAAAAAAAAAAAAAGATCTCCCACCCCATTAAAACATAAATTAACTGTGGTTTATCACATCTTTGGAAAGCTGAGTTCAATCTCTCTAGCCACACCCAAGCCCGATGACTGCCACACCTGTTCTCAATCAAGAAATCACTTTAATTGGACATGCCTGACACAGTGAAGTTGACCAAAATATCCTCAAAAGCTAGACATCATGCTGCGATCCAAAGAAATTCAGGAACAAATGAGAAACAAAGTAATTGAGATCTATCAGTCTGGAAGAGGTTATAAAGCCATTTCTAAAGCTTTGGGACTCCAGCAAACCACAGTGAGAGCCATTATCCACAAATGGTGAAAACATGGAACTGTGGTGAACCTTCCCAGGAGTGGCTGGCCTGCCAAAATTACCCCAAGAGTGCAGCAACGACTCATTCAAGAGGTCACAAAAGACCCCACAACAACATCCAAAGAACTGCAGGCCTCACTTGCCTCAGTTAAGGTCAGTGTTCATGACTCCACCATAAGAAAGAGACTGGGCAAAAATGGCCTGCATGGCAGCGTTCCAAGATGAAAACCACTGCTGAGCAAAAAGAACATAAGAAGAAAAAGAATATAAAGACTCGTCTAAGTTTTGCCAAAAAAAACATCTTGAGGATCCCCAAGACTTTTAGGAAAATACTCTGTGGATTGACGAGACAAAAGTTGAGCTTTTTTGGAAGGTGTGTGTCCCATTACATCCGGGGTAAAAGTAATACAGCATTTCAGAAAAGAGACATCATACCAACAGTAAAATATGGTGGTGGTAGTGTGATGGTCTGGGGCTGTTTTACTGCTTCAGGACCTGGAAGACTTACTGTGGTAAATGGAACCACAAATTCTACTGTCTACCAAAAAATCCTGAAGGAGAATGTCCGCACTTAGGTTCTACCACAGGACAATGATCCAAAACACACCAGCCAGTCCAGCTCTGAATGGCTTAAGAAAAACAAAATGAAGACTTTGGAGTGGCCTACTCAAAGACCTGACCTAAATCCGATTGAGATGCTGTGGCATGACCTTAAAAAACTGGTTCATGCTCAAAACTCTCTAATGTGGCTGAATTACAACAATTCTGCAGAGATGAGTGGGCTAAAATTTCTCCACAGCACTGTAAAAGACTCATTGCAAGTTATTGCAAATGCTTGATTGCAGTTGTTGCTGCCACAGGTGGTCCAACCAGTTATTAGGTTTAGGGGGCAATCACTTTTTCACACAGGGCCATGTAGGTTTTGATTTTTTTCCCCTTAATAATAAACACCTTCATTTAAAAACTGCATTTTGTGTTTACTTGTGTTATCTTTATATATTTAAATCAACATATAAAGAAATGATTTATGAGCAATATAAAAATAAAGGACAGTAATATTACAATGTGTCTTCAATGAAGAAAGGTTGTTATTGTTGAATATATATGCTGAGTACTATTATTATTGATATCATTATTACTAGAATATTACAACAGTATTATAGTATTAGGATTGTTAGGATGGAATTATTTGAAGTATTATATAGGCCAGGTGGTATTATTATTATTATTATTATTGTTGTAACTACTATATGGTCACCTATTATTATGGTTATTATTATTATATGGTTACTTATTGTGCCTAGGTATTGTAAGCCATGTGGGGGTATATGGTGGTATATATGGTGATTATGATGATGATAATATTGTCTATAATTATATTAAACATACCAGAAGTATTTATTTATTAATATTTGAATGAATGAATGAATGAATGAATCTTTATTTCGGATAGATTAAAAGTACAGGTTAAAAGAAACTGAATAATATAACAAAGGGGTAAAGAAAATCCAACAAGGTCAAATTAGACAATAACTCCTCTGATTATACAGTTCAACATAAGTTATCCGAAATGGGTGATGGCTGAAGCCGCAGCTTATATTGCCCACCCATGTTCCATCCAAGAATTCAAAAGAAAAAACAAAACAAGAGCGATTACAATTCAGAACGAAGCTAAGACAAAATGTGACAAAAAAACTAAGCTACAACACAACGCAGGCTGGATATGACAATCCTTATGTGATTTTACATGTCATCTTGTATATATGTTTGGAGTATTTCTTCCTTTAGTTTTTGTTTAAATTGTCCAAGCGTTGTACATGATTTTAATTCAGGTCCAAAATCGTTCCATATTCTGACTCCTTGCGCTGAAACACAGTGTTGCTTGGTGGTAGTTCTCACTGAAGGTTTTTGAAATATACATGTTCCTCTGAAATGATATTGTTTCTCCCTTATTTGGAACAACTTTTGGATATTTGCGGGCAGTGATAGATTCTTCACTTTTAACATTATTATTGCAGTTTTAAAGTCAACCAGATCTTTCAACTTGAGAGCATTTAATTTAAGAAAAAGTGGGTTTGTTGGTTCCTTGTAAGCTGCTTTGTTTATTATTCTAATAGCTCTCTTCTGAAGCATAAAGACTGGATATATGTTTGTTTTATATGTATTTCCCCATACTTCAGTACAATATGTCATGTATGGGAGTATTAATGAATGATACAAGGTATATAGCGTGGGTTGATTCAGCAAATATTTCACTCTGTGTAGTATTGCAATTGATTTGGATATTTTACCTTTAATATAATTAACATGTGACTTCCAACACAGTTTATTATCAATTAGTACTCCAAGAAATTTAGTTTCAGATACCCTTTCAATCTCTACACCATTTACACTGAGTTTAGATACTGAGTTGTTGTGTTGGTTGTTAAAGACTATAAATTTTGTCTTACTTAAATTGAGCGTTAATTTGTTTGAATCAAACCACAGTTTAAGCTTTCCTAATTCCTTTTCGAGTGTATCCAAAAGTTGTTCCAAATTGCTTCCACTGCATAATAGATTAGTGTCATCGGCAAATAATATTAAGTCCATTTTTTCTGAAACCTTACATATATCATTTATATACATATTGAATAACAATGGCCCCAAAACTGAACCCTGTGGGACTCCACAAGTAACCTTCAGTAACTGTGAGTTTTTGTTACCAACACATACATACTGATATCTATTTCTTAAGTAACTACTTAACCAGGACAGTGCTACCCCTCTAATACCACAATTTTGTAGTTTCTTTAATAATAAATTCTAATCCACTGTATCAAATGCTTTTTTAAGATCCAGGAATACCCCAACTGAATACTCTTTATTTTCAATGGCAGTTTTTTCTATAAATTCCATTAGAGCAAATGCAGTTGTCCTCTTGTGTCTGAACCCATATTGCTGCTCACACAATAAATTATTCTTCAGTATGAAGTTGTCAATTCTCTCACAGAATATTTTTTCAAGTATCTTGGAAAATTGCGGCAATAGTGAAATTGGTCTATAGTTTGAGAATTCCCCTCTGTCACCCGTCTTGTATATCGGAATTACTTTAGCTATTTTCATTGCATTGGGAAATATACCTGTTTGGAGAGACAGGTTACAGATATACGTCAGTGGTTTCACTAAGCATTCAATAATAGTTTTGACTAAGAGCATGTCAATACCATCACAGTCCGTAGATGTTTTATTTTTAAAGGATTTAACAATTTCAATGACCTCTCTCTCGTCTGTGTTCTTTATGAAAATGGAGTCTTTTATAGCAGTGTTATTGCTTATTGTATCACCTGTATGAGCCGTAATGGGTATTTCTCGAGCCAAATTAGGACCAATGTTAACAAAAAAGTTATTAAATCCATCTGCAGGTGAAGCTGCATTCAGACTCTGAGTTGTTTTATTATTTTTTGAAAAATCGGTTGAGTAGCTTGTATTTCTGCTTTTATTTCCAAGAATACTGTTAACCTCTTGCACTCCGTTGTATCGCGGGCGGACAAGTCTCTGCGTCCCAGAGCGCACGAGGGCGCACGAGAGCGCCCTCATGCGCTCTGGGACGCATGATGGAGATGCGTCCAAGCGCGCACTGAAAATAAAAGCTGCAGACACAGCCGCGAACAGATTAGTTCATCTGATTGACCTCTCATTCGACTAATAAGAGCTTTGAATTGGGTTTCTGAAACCTTGAAGAACCAATGACTGAAAACCTAGCAAGAAGGACCCGCCTACCAACGCTGTGAATGCAGTGAGCCAATTGAAGCAGAGAAGTTCGCGAGCTGTTTTTTTTAAAGGCTGGGTGAAGACAGACTGCTGCAGCAGATCAAGAAAGGACCCGCAGGAAGAACCGTCACAGACCCAGCAGCACGGAGACCACCCACAAATGCAACCTGTGTGACAGCGACTGCCATTCGCTCATCGGCATGTTCGGCCACAGGCGGTGCTTATTTTGTTTTTTTCCAGCAGAGTAGACGTTATGATTTACTTCAATGGTCATAGACCGACGGAGGCCGACGACGAAGGCTGAGTGACACACACGTGTTCGCCAGTCTTTTTTTAATTACTACTGTTATTTGTTTTGAAAAATCGTTCGCCAAAAACCGCAATCATGGAAGCACAAAATGGCAATAATGGAATTATGTTTTGATTGGGTCGCGAGACCAGAACCACGAGAGGACCAGCGTCGCGTTCGTCTGACAATGAGGAAGAGAAGTTCGCCAGGACACTGCTGTGAAGAGGTAAGGTGTTATAAGCCAAATTATTCTTTATCCCTGAAAATTGTAATCCAAAATGACTTTTGACTGATCGGTAAATTACAACTGTGCGGCGCATGAAGTCTGAAGTTTGTGCGCCGCGGTACACGGGTCGTTCGTCGCGTCCAGACCGTGAACGCCACCCCCCCGCTATTCTTCTGTAGCGAGGGTGGGGGGAAGCCGCAGTGACTGCGCCGCTGTTGCCACATCGCCATATGAGGCTAATCCGTCATGTAGCGATGGGCGATGTTCGTCCTCTGTAGCGGGGGGGGGGACAACCCCCTCACACAAACACACACAGACACAGCCCTGAGTGTCACCTTTCATTAGAGCCCAAAATGAAGCTTCTACATTGAATCATTCAAAAGTTACAGACGTTTTTCCAAACTGTGCCATTTGGCACAATTTGGCACAGTTCCAAAATGCCTGGGAACTACCTGAGGAAAAAGCTGTGTAATATATTCATTTTTTGTGGTATTGTTACAAAATTTGGACCTCAGCTGGATAACACTTGCTTCTACATTTCTGTTGCATTTTCCAGCCCGGATCTGAAGCTGTGTGTTATTAGCAAGCATTTGTATCCAAAAAAACACCCAGGCCAAATTTATTTTCTTCAAGTTCACTATGTTTAGATGACTGTAACTCAGTGGCCGGAGCACTTAGAGAGATTATGGCTGTTTTGCCAAAAAATTCAAAGTGTTTTCTTTTAAATGAGACCAACCCCATGAAGATGCTGCAAAGGGTTGAAGAACAGCTTTGGATTTAATTTGGGCATGTTATTTTTTGGCGTTTTTTAGGGAAATTGACCAGAGTGCAAGGGGTTAAGTATTGTCCATGTATTTTTAATATTGTCTCTGTTTTTCTCCAGTTCTTTACTGTAATAGTCTCTCTTACTACATCTTATTATATATGTTAACTTATTTTTGTATGTTTTATACCGCTGCTCTGCTTCTTTTGTCCTTTTCTTTAGGAAAGCTTTATATAATAAATTTTTCTTTTTACACGCCTTTTGTAATCCTTTGGTTAATCATGGCTTATCGGCAAATTTATGTTTAAGCTTTTTCTTTACTAATGGACAATTTTTTTCATAAAGAGTGGTTACAATGTTTATAAATGTGTCATAGGCTTCATTTACATCTGATACATAGACTTCTGTCCAGTCTTGCTTCAGCAAGTCCTCTTTAAAAGAACTGATTGCATTTTGTGATTTGTATCTGAACGATTTTAAATTTTTTTCTGTATTGGCCCCTGTGTGGCCATGGATAAGTGCAAAGGTTGGCAAGTGGTCACTTATATCTTTTATCAATAATCCACTTTCTATTTTCTTATCAATAATATTAACAAACAGGTTGTCAATAAGTGTAGCAGTGTGAACTGTGATTCTACTGGGATGTGTTATTGTGGGATATAGACTCATGCTGTACATAGAGTTCATGAACTCTGTAATTACATTTTGTTGGTGTGGATTTAGTAAATCAATATTGAAATCTCCACAAATTACTACCATTTTCTTACTAGTAATATTATTGTACAGCTCGACTAATTTATCTCTGAATGTCTCAATGCAAGTTCCCAGCGTTCTATATATACAACTTATAATTAGATTTTTTGTTTTATCTTGGTCAATCTCAACAGTAACACATTCCAAAATCCCTGGTAGTGCAAAGGACATTCCATTTACAAGCTTACACCTATACAGGTCATCAATATACAATGCAACACCACCACCCTTTTTTTGAGATCTGTTAATATGAAACATCTGATATCCCTCTATTGCCATCAGGGGAGCCTGCTCTTCATTAAGCCAAGTTTCAGAGACTGCGATAGCTGTAAATTTTCTGTCTAGCTGTTTTAAATAGTCCTGAATCTGTGGAAAGTTTTTGTTAAGACTTCTGCTGTTGAAGTGTATTATTTATAGTTTACCATCTAGTTGCACTTGACTTTTGAATTGCTTTTCAGTGTAATATTCACAATGGTTATGAATATTATTGAAAAAGTGGTTATCAGGATCAATATCGTTCTCCATCTCTTGTAGTTTATGTTCAGCATAATGGCATATTTTCAGAGTTTGAGTTTCCTTACTCTGTATCAAATGACTTCCTCCAACTGGGGAAGTTAATTGATGTCTACTCAAGTCAGTCATAAGTTTTTTGTTTGTTTTGCTTATTTTTTTTTTAAAGTACATTGACACGGTATGACAAAAGAACTATTCTTACCGTGTGTGTGAATATGGATTATCATTGTCTCTTAATTTTCTTAATCAGTGTTCATCTGTATTTATTTAAGTCAGTAACATCTCAGATCATTATACTCTTTGCTTGCTCAGGTGTTCCATTTAGTTTGATCCAAACTCTACAATTTCTTGTCCATGTTGCCTGTATCCTATTTTGTCTTTTCAGCATCCGTGCTTGCCGTGCTATTTCAGCATTTGTTTTTGTTAGGTGTTCATTTAGGTAAACTTCTGTTCCTCGGAGCTTTCTGGCCTGCCTCAGTATGTCATTCTTTACCCTTCTGTTCACAAAGCGCATCACAATTGATTTCTTTGTTTTATTATCTTTTCTGGGTAAAGCATAACAGGCTGAAATTGCATTTGCTTCGGCCTTTATATCTCTACTGTCAAGGAACTGAAGCACCTGGTTTTCTAGGGAGACTGATTCACTCAGGGGAGCCTCCTCACCTCTCAGTCCTGTTGTAGCATGAGGGTATGATTGATATTTGATGTCTAGTCCACTTATAATTAGCTCATCCATACGAGAACCTTGTTCAAGATCCTTGACGCGTCGCTCCAAGTCCGTAATTTTTTTGTCTTTTTCCTGAATTGTTAATTTTAAGTCTCGTACTTCTTCCATTAGGCCTATTATTTTGGCCTGCTGGCTAACCATTTTGGCCACTTCTTCTGACAAGAAGTTCAGAGATTTTTTGATCTCTTCCATTTCCTCCTTCTTTGGTGGCATTTTTACTGACCTGTGGATAGTAGAAACAATCTCTGCTTGTGTCGCCGGTATCCGATCCGACCGACCTCGAATCCAGCTGGGCCTCAGCTAGCCCCCTCCGCTGCTAGTCCCGCTGCTTACCGCTGCCGTAACCGAGCTCCCTGTCCAGCTACTCCACCGAGTCCCGCCGCACACCGCCGCTGCAGCCGAGCTCCGATCCTGCTTCTGTCTGGCTGGGCTCCCGGTAGATCCTCCTCTGAGCTCCGCCACCTACCGCCGTCTGCCTCAGTAGTTCCTCCGCTGAGCCTCGCCACTGGGCTCCGACTCAGGCTATTGTCTGGCTGGGTCCCGGTGGTCCTCCACTGGTCCCCGTCTCCCACCACCGCTGCCCCCAAACTCCGATCCGGCTCCCGTCCAACTGTTGCCTCAGTTAGTTCATCCGGCGAGCCCTCACCGGGGACTGAGTCGCTTTGTGTCGGTGTTAGGTGGTACGACTAGCGTTAGCGTTAAGCTAACTCAATTTCAATTTTTATTAGATGTTTGTATTATTGTCAATATAAACAGTCATTGTTGTATTATTTCTATTGCATAATTTAATTATAAGATGTATTATATATTATGGTATTGTATAATGAATATAATTGTGGGATGAATAATGACTAGAATGATATTATAATTTATTGGGTATGGAGAAGGAGTGGGACTATATAAGCGGTGGCTTCTTCCCACTCCTTTTGAACAAGGCATTTTTCTTTTTTAATTTTTTGGTTTTGATTTTTGTTTTATTTTTTTTTTTTGTCTGGATGTTCAAAATCAATCAATCAATCAATCAATCAATCAATCAATCTTTGTTTAATACTTCAATTTGTTTGATGATCTGAAATATTTAAGTGTGACAAACGTACCAAAAAAATGAGAAACCAGGAAGGGGACAAACACTTTTTCACACCACTGTATTCTGAAGTTCATTCAATATATTCCAAAGTTCATTCAATATGTTCCCAGTTTCATTCAATATATTCGGAAGTTCATTCTATATATTCCCAGTTTCATTCAATATATTCAGAAGTTCATTCGATATATTCTGAAGTTCATTCAATATATTCCAAAGTTCATTCAATATATTCCCAGTTTCATTCAATATATTGTGGCGGTTCGGTTAACCCCCACAACAGATAAGGACACTCAGCCCTCTTGTCTCTGTTTTTCCTGCTGCACTACTGAGATGCAATGTGCCATTCATGTATTTGGGATGCAAACATGCATGTATTGTGATGTAATGCGCCATTCTGTATAGTGTTCATGCGTCTTGTCCTTACTGTGCTTTTTCTGAGCATCTTACATATGTAGATGTGCTTTGAGGTAAATCTCCACAAAAGACTAGTCAAACACAGCGCTCGGCTAGAGCAAATAGCAGAACAGTGTAATGTGTATTAATGTCTACAGGCAGACGCGTTTCGTCTGGCTCACCTCTGTGATGTTAATCGTTGCCTTTCATGCATTGTATTCATGCGTCCTGTCCTCACTGTGACCTAGGGACTGAGATCAATAGGTCTCTCAAACGCAAATGTCTTATGCCTGTTCTGTTATCTCTTTGATCGTACTAATTGCTGGGGTATGTTCCTTTGATGTATTGTTATGGTCGAGTATATAAGCTGCAACTCTGTAACGCAATCTCTCTCTCTCACTCTGATCCTGCAACTGGTAGGGCACAAGCTTTGTGCCCGCCTCTCCTTCTCTAAGAGCCGTGGGCTCGCTCTCGGCGCTCATGCACGGCACTGGGAGCAGAGCTCGTGACGGCGGTATGATTAATAAAACCTGCTTAAAACCACAGCATCGCTGCTTATTTTTTCATGCCGCCGCAATATTCCCATTTTCATTCAATATATTCCCAGTTTCATTCAATATATTTGGAAGTTCATTCAATATATTCAGAAGTTCATTCAATATATTCCTAGTTTCATTCAATATATTCCTAGTTTCATTCAATATATTCTGAAGTTCATTCAATATATTCCTAGTTTCATTCAGTATATTCTGAAGTTCATTCAATATATTCCAAAGTTCATTCAATATATTCCCAGTTTCATTCAATATATTCGGAAGTTCATTCAATATATTCTGAAGTTCATTCAATATATTTCAAAGTTCATTCAATATATTCCCAGTTTCATTCAATATATTCGGAAGTTCATTCAATATATTCCAAAGATCATTCAATATATCCCCAGTTTCATTCAATAAGCTGGACTAGCCTGCCACAATTTCTTCACTTTAAATTTTGGAGTGTTTTCATTTCCATCAAAAGACGTGGCATCTTTTCATTCTTAACACATTATCCAGTCCATATCAGTGTAGATATCCAGCTTATTTTTTCCCATTAAAATCTGATGTGTTTTCAAAGTGTTCCTTTAATTTTTTTGAGCAGTATATATATATATATATATATATTTTATGGCAAGCCGTTCAGGAAAAAAAAAATATTACAAAGAAAAGCTCGGAATATATTGAATGATCTTTGGAATATATTGAATGAACTTCCAAATATATTGAATGAAACTTGGCCGCTGTTTACATCCCGCCCAACGCGGACGCGCGTGAGGCTCAGCTCGCGCTCGCAGATCACATTCAACAAACGGAGCGCACTTTCCCGGACTCTCTGGTTATTGTGGTTGGCAACTTTAACCAGAGCAACCTGTGCCACAATCTCCCCCGATACAAACAGTTTATTAAATGCCCCACCAGAGGAAAGAACACGCTGGATCACTGTTACACTACAGTGAAGAACGCGTATCGCGCTGTTCCCCGCGCTGCGCTCGGACTATCTGATCACGTGATGGTCCACCTCATTCCCACATACAGACAGAGACTGAAGCTCACTAAACCTGTTGTGAGCACTACGAGAAAATTGACCAGTGAAGCTGGGGAGAAGCTGAGCATGTGCATGGAAATAACTGACTGGGGCATGTTTAAAGGAGCCACGCATGATCTGGATGAGTATACGGACACTGTGAACTCATATATCTACATTTGTGAGGAGAGCATTCTTCCATCGCGCACAAGGGTGAGGTACTCAAATGACAAGCCCTGGTTCACAGCTAAGCTCAGACAGATCAGGAAGGAGAAGGAAGCAGCGTTGATAAGTGGAGACAGGGACTGCTACAGGGAGGTCAAATATCGGTTTAGCAGAGAGCTGAGGAGAGCTAAATCTGTGTATTCTGAGAGACTCCAGCAGCAGTTCACTGCTAACGACTCTGCTTCTGTGTGGAGAGGACTGAGGCAAATCACCAACTATCGGCCTCAGGCTTCTAAAGGTCAGGATGACATAGCCCTTTGTCAAAGACTGTCCCAACATTATGCCCGTTTTGACACCTCGTCAGCTTTGTCCATCTCCCCCCTCCCCCCAGTGCCACTGCCTTCACGATCCCCACTTCATCAAAGGCGGCCCCCCCTCCTCCCCCCTGCCCTTGTCATCAGTGAGCAGGACGTGCACAGACAGTTCTCCAGACTGAACCCGCGCAAGGCCCCCGGTCCGGACGACGTGTCTCCCTCCACCCTGAGACACTGTGCGGATGAGCTGACTCCTGTCTTCACAGACATTTTTAACACCTCCCTGAAGTTATGCCACGTGCCGACCTGCCTCAAAACCTCCACCATCATCCCTGTCCCCAAGAAGTTACGGATCACTGGACTTAACAACTACAGACCTGTAGCACTCACCTCTGTAGTCATGAAGTCCTTTGAGCGCCTAGTCCTGCCCCACCTCAAGTCCATCACCACTCCCCTCCTGGACCCGCTGCAGTTTGCCTACCGAGCCAACAGGTCTGTGGACGACGCAGTCAACCTGGCCCTCCACTCCATCCTGCAGCACCTGGACTCCCCGGGAACCTACGCCAGGATCCTGTTTGTGGACTTCAGCTCTGCATTCAACACCATCCGCCCCGCTCTGCTCCGGGACAAGCTGTCCCTGCTCAACGTGCCTGACTCCCTCTGCAGGTGGATCACCGACTTCCTGACGGACCGGAGGCAGCATGTGCGGCTGGGAAAGACTGTCTCTGACTCTGTTAGCATCAGCACCGGATCA
The DNA here is from genome assembly GCA_020510985.1 of Pholidichthys leucotaenia. Taxonomy (NCBI): domain Eukaryota; kingdom Metazoa; phylum Chordata; class Actinopteri; order Cichliformes; family Pholidichthyidae; genus Pholidichthys; species Pholidichthys leucotaenia. Next base: position 315,200,060 of record CM035842.1, read on the forward strand.
CCCCAGGGCTGTGTACTTCCCCCCTACTCTTCTCCCTTTATACCAACTCCTGCACCTCCAGCCACCAGTCTGTCAAGCTGATCAAGTTTGCGGACGACACCACCCTCATCGGGCTCATCTCCAACGACGACGAGTCCGTCTACAGGAAAGGGGTGGCCCAGCTGGCGTCCTGGTGCAGCCACAACAACCTGCAGCTGAACGCTCTGAAGACAGTGGAGATGATCGTGGACTTCAGGAAAGTCACAACCCCTCTGCCCCCCCTCACCCTCACAGGCTCTCCCATCACCACTGCAGATTCCTTCCGCTTCCTGGGCACCACCATCACCCAGGACCTCAAGTGGGAGCCGACCATCAGCTCCCTCATCAAAAAGGCCCAGCAGAGGATGTTCTTCCTGCGGCAGCTGAGGAAGCTCAAGCTACCCACCAAGATGTTGGTGCAGTTCTACACGGCCATCATCGAGTCCATCCTCACCACCTCCATAACTGTGTGGTACGCAGGAGCCACTGCCAGGGACAGACTAAGGCTGCAGCGCTTCATGCGCGCTGCTGAGAAGGTGATCGGCTGCAAGCTCCCATCCCTCCAGGATCTGTACATCTCCAGGACCCAGAGGCGTGCGGGCTGGATCATAGCCGATCCTTCACACCCTGGTCACGTACTGTTTGCCCCCCTCCCCTCAGGTAGAAGACTTCGGTCCATTCAGACTAAAACCTCCTGTCACATGAACAGCTTCTTCCCCTCTGCCATCAGACTGCTGAACACTAAGTGACTTATTAGACTCTCGTGCACTATATACAGCAGCTCAACCAGACTCATGTCAATCATCACTGTTTTCTTTTTGCATTACCGACTGTACTATGGGGTACTCCACAATATCTGTTGCTCGTTAATATATCTAAAATTGCTTTGTCTAGTATTACTCATTCATATTCTACATTTTATTGCATGTATAGTTTTTTATTTCTATCTTTTATTTTTATCATGTTTAATGTTGCAGCATTGCACCGAGACAAATTCCTAGTTTGTGTACTACATGAACAATGGCAATAAATCTGTTTCTGATTCTGATTCTGATTCTGCAGAATAGCTTGAATGAACTACATTTCCCATCAGCCTTTGGGGCTCCAGTTTCATTCAATATATTCCGAAGTGTTTTGTATATATATATATATATATATATATATATATATATATATATATATATATATATATCAGAGTTTCATTCAATATATTCTGTGTTTTGTGTGTATATATATATATATATATATATATATATATATATACACTACCGTTCAAAAGTTTGGGGTCACTTAGAAATTTCCTTATTTTTGAAAGAAAAGCACTGTTTTTTTCAATGAAGATAACTTTAAACTAATCAGAAATACACTCTAATATCTAATATACAGTACATTGCTAATGTGGTAAATGACTATTCTAGCTGCAAATGTCTGGTTTTTGGTGCAATATCTACATAGGTGTATAGAGGCCCATTTCCAGCAACTATCACTCCAGTGTTCTAATGGTACAATGTGTTTGCTCATTGCGTCAGAAGGCTAATGGATGATTAGAAAACCCTTGTGCAATCATGTTAGCACAGCTGAAAACAGTTTAGCTGGTTAGAGAAGCTATAAAACTGACCTTCCTTTGAGCAGGTTGAGTATCTGGAAAAAATTATTATTTCAAATACAAATCATTATTTCTAACCTTGTCAATGTCTTGACTATATTTCCTATTCATTTTACAACTCATGGTGGTAAATAAGTGTGACTTTTCATGGAAAACACAAAATAATTGTCTGGGTGACCCCAAACTTTTGAACGGTAGTGTATATATATATATATATATATCAGAGTTTTCATTCAATATATTCCGAAGAGTTTTGTATATATATATCAGAGTTTCATTCAATATATTCTGTGTTTTGTACGTATGTGATCAGGACCATTTGGACGTTTAGCACTGTTTTCTGTTTGTGTTCGATGTAATGAACGGAGATGGAAGAAGTGCAGCTGTGAGTGAATCAGCAGAAAAGTTAGTTGCAGCCATCCTCAGTAATGCAGAGCTGGTTAACACCCTGGCAAATGTATGTAGTGGCCACAATTCTACCGATGAAGAAACGTATTCAGTGTTCCACCGTGGGGGACACTTCAGTAAAGTTGGCAAGATATTCACAGATTCGGACTTTGCGCATCAATAATTCGTGAACAAAACGCTGTTAAAACACAAACCACACCAATCTAATACATTGGTAAAGTGGACAATGAGCTCCAACCTCATTTTCATTAAACAGAGCCGTTCTCAGAGCTCCAGCAGCTACATTGGAGTCTATGAGCTGCCGTGGGGGAAAACGAATGCGCAGGGACCGTCTGCAAATTGCAACCCCGAGTTAAAAAAAACTAACAAACAAACAAAAAAAAACCCCTTAAATTTAAATACTGTCATGATCATAAGGTGTAATGTCACTAAAATCAGTTCATACGTCGATTGTGTCGTTTTGTTCAGACTAAAATGCTTTGCATAAATTTTATTTTTCATAGTTTGGGGAAATATTTATTTAAAAAATATCCAGTTACTTGAAAACTACAAAGTGTGACTTCACCAAAATCACCTCACATGCAATCTATCTTCTTCTAGTCAGACTACAACACAGAGTTTGGATTAAAGAAATGTTTTCATAGTTTTGGGAATATTTATTAGGATTAAATTTCAGCATCATCAAGGTTTGTGCCACTAAATGCTGTCCTGCCACTAGAGTCTCCCGTTAGTAACACTTGTTATTTGGACCAAAAAAAAAAAAAATACAGTATCATAGGTTAGGGAAATATTTATTAGAAATGATAGTTAAAAACTTCTAAATAACTCAGTGCAGCTTTACCAAAATGACCTCACATATCATCCATCATCTGATGATCATATCATTTAGTTTGGGTAGAAAACATTTTTTTCATCCATCCATCCATCCATCCATCTTCTTCCGCTTAATCCTTTTCGGGTCGCGGGGGGGCTGGAGCCTATCTCAGCATCTTTGGGCGAGAGGCAGGGTACACCCTGGACAGATCGCCAGTCCATCGCAGGGCCAACACAGAGAGACAGACGACCATTCTCTCTCACAGTCATACCTAAGGACAATTTAGAATCCCCAGTTTGTTGGCATTTTTTTCATATTTTTTGGAAATATTTATTTGAAATAAAATTTAATACTTTCTCAGGTATTAAGTGCAGCTTCATCAAAATCACCTCACACATCATCGATCATCTCCTAGTCAGACTACATCAGTAGACCATTTATTGACACAGAAAAGCACTGATTTCTTACAGAATTGACTCCTGCACTGACAAATAAATCACAAGGATTAGTTTTAGCCTGATTTAGCCTGCTCTGGACCAGGGTAGCTGTAGAGAATAAATCTCAGTAGCAACTTGACTGGGCTGAATTTATCCTACTTTTATACAACCAAGTCAAGTATAGATTAAGCCAGAATTATTTGAAAATCCTGGCTTAATCCCTTATCTTGGTTTTATGCAATATGCATCTGAACTCAATGAGGTGACCTAATTAATCTGCTGCAGACAGAGCAGTCCTAACACTTCCAACCAATCAAATAGCTAAGGCATGGGGTGAGTGATGAAGTCACTAGCCAATCAGCAGACATTTCCAATTAGTCCTCCCTGCAGCTGTGGTTTTGGTCTCCAAAACGATTCTCATGTTGAAGATTACGCTAATACTGGATGTGTTCATTGTCATATCTGGACAAAGTTTCCAACCATGTTCACATTTTCTGTTGGTTTTGAACTGTTATGCCTTTATTTTGTTATCATTAGTTTGTTGGGTTATGCTCAGGTTCTTAGTTCAGTTATGTTTTCTCCCTGATTTGGTTTATTTGTGATTATTGTTTGCATTATTTGTCCTCTCTGTTCTTCAGTGTCCTCTGTCTGCACAGCTCTGCCCATCCTGTTTGTAGCTGTTCCCCTGTTATCTCTTAAGTAGTGCAAGCTGTCTCATGCTAGTGCAATTATCTCTCACCTACAGTGGTGTGAAAAAGTGTTTGCCCCCTTCCTCATTTTTCATTTTTTTGTATGGCTGTCACACTTAAATGTTTCAGATCATAAGATAAGATAAGATAAGACAAGATAAGATAAGCCTTTATTAGTCCCACAATGGGGAAATTCCAGGATTGCAACAGCACAGGGATAGCAACACTCAGAGCAACAATCAGAAGGCAAGAAAAAACAAGAGCAGAGAGTATACATATGTACATATAAACATAAATATATAGACACACAGTGTGGAGCATTGAAGGTAGATGGAATAAATATACAAATATATAAACACACAGTGCGGAGCATTGTAGCTAGATGGTGACCCCGAAGAAAAGAACACCAGGCGAACACCCCGGAGATCATCCACGACCGGGAAAGCCTCAGAAGCATCATGGTGCGACCCTCGCCTGAGATTCTGGACCTCCACGTTGAGACCTGCCAAGGGACAAAGATCGTCCGCTCCCTCTCACTGCGCTGTGGATCCCACAGACAGAGGATCGCCTACATCCTTCACATCCACACGAGCGCGCACGCACCGGGTCCTATCTCCATGATGACGACCTCCAGTGCCGGACGGAGAATGCAGCGCTTGGACCAGAACGCACCGTGACCCGACATGAGCGAACGACAGCAATAGCCTGAACAGGGAAGACCATCGGCGCCGACTGCGCTGATTTCCATCAAGCTCCCTGACCCTGACTCACCTCTCGTCAACGAACCTTCGGCGCACAGAAGTCCCGCACGCACACCGTGGGGTTATGAGAACAGCGCAGCTGGAAGCCGCTACGCATCCTCGCAGGACCGAGTCACGAGAGGAGTCAGAGACAAATTTTTTTTCTTCTTCGCACAGCTGCTGTGGAGCTCCGCCACGTTCAACGGAAAGCCCCTCAACATCACGGATCCACATGCAATTTTTGCGCGGCCCAGACAACTTTGCCTTCCCAGGCCGGCACTCGCTACCCCCACCGCCTTCCACCTCCTCCTGCACAGAGCTTTTCCCGCGGCTCGCTCCCAAAGCCGGCCGATCGACGCCTCAGCCCCCTGCTGAGCCCTCTGGGAGGGCGGTGTGGTGACCCCCACAGCCTATGGGACAGGCAGAGTGCTCAGCAGGAGCAATTAGCAGAACAGTGAGATGTATGGACTGATATCAATATGTAGATGTGCCTTGCAGCCTCTCTTTGTCTTACCGCCCCAGAGCAGAGAGGAATCCCGGCGCCAGTAATCCTGCTATTGATATGTGTGACTCTAATGCAAATGTCCATGCTTTCCTGCTGTGCATGCATTGCCTGTAGCTGGGTATATAAGTCAACTGCATATCGCTTGCTCACTCTCTTTTTGATCACTCCCATTGCCTGTTGCTGACCTAGAGACACAGGGCTCACTCCAGCGTGCTGCCACAGCGCTGGACGAGCCTCATGATGGAGAATGAGCAAAGCACCCTTTTAAACTTCAGTTCGCCGTGCCCGCCTGCACTTATTTTGATCCTCCACACCATCATCAAACAAATTTAAATATTAGACAAAGATAACACAAATAAACACAAAATGCAGTTTTTAAATGAAGGTGTTTATTATTAAGGGTAAAAAAATCCAAACCCACATGGCCCTGTGTAAAAAAAAAAAAAAAAAAAAAAAAAAAGATCTCCCACCCCATTAAAACATAAATTAACTGTGGTTTATCACATCTTTGGAAAGCTGAGTTCCATTTCTCTAGCCACACCCAAGCCTGATTACTGCCACACCTGTTCTCAATCAAGAAATCACTTTAATTGGACGTGCCTGACAAAGTGAAGTAGACCAAAATATACTCAAAAGCTAGACATCATGCTGCGATCCAAAGAAATTCAGAAACAATTGAGAAACAAAGTAATTGAGATCTATCAGTCTGGAGGAGGTTATAAAACCATAT